>OLKM01000283.1:0-12500 GCA_900291075.1 Melanogrammus aeglefinus | reverse complement strand
CTGCCTAATCCCAGTAAGACTTCTTTGTTAAATAATGATTAAAGTAATTAATTCACCGCCACGAGTGTAACTGAACAAAATATTGGTGTGGCAGACGTCAAAGCTATCGTAAGTATCATTAGTCGTAGGATTGTTGACACGCAGCGCTATGATGAGGAGGAGACACCAAACTTCAGTGGTGTGTGATGGTATAAAAAGGTCCCCATACAAATAGTCCCAATTTCAGTCACATGGAAAAATCTTTGTGGTAAAATCCTACTCTATTAATGGGTTGTAATTTAATTGTATAATTGTGTAGGAACGGCAATGTTATGAACTGAAGTGAAAATTTAATCAGATACGTTGATTAAATTAGGCTGCTACTCAAGTTATTCCTTCCGTCAGATGGCGTGTCACGGGATGAAAAAGACAAGCGTGTGCGGCAACAGTATAAGTGTTCACCCCGCGCGGCGAGCCGCCGCGAGTAGGCCTACCTAAACACCGCTCACGCGGATGCCAGGAAAAAAACGCATCGTCAAAGATTACGGATGTTCTCAACCAATGTTTACGTGGGAGGACGATGATGATGGTGATGGTGGTGATGATGAGGAGGAGGTGCAAGAGAATATAAGGGGGTCCGTGTGCCTAGGGTGGCCCAGGGTGCCCTTGCACTGCCTTCCATTCCACCCCTGGCTGCCGGCGTGTCCTACTCCTTTGCCCTCTCTGCTCCGGTGCGTTCGCTCCCGTCTCCCCCGCCCGCCCCCCCACTCCCCCAGCCCACCCCTCACCCACTCACCGCCACCCGCCCACCTCTCCCTGCGTGCCGGCGCAGCCCGAGCCAGCTGCTTCCACTTCATCTTCAGCAGCGTCACCGCTCGGGGTATTAATCATGTTTTTCGAGGGGGACACTCTGCTATTTATCTCCCTGACACTTCCAGCATTCAGAGGGCCGTCGCCGGGCACAGTCCATTGAGTAGTAAGATTACACATTACTGCGCTCCATTGCTCCCCTGCCCTCCCCATTGACTGGCTGTTCCACGGTGGCACCAGGAGCCGCTTGCGATCGGACCTAATTTATGCCGTACCATCCACGAAGCACAAACAACTAAACAACGCACAACCCACATTGTTTCCACGGCCTCACCTTCCATACTTTCTGCTTTGTTTGCCGTGAGTATGCTTTAGGACGCACACCGGTAAAAGCAGTTCTCTTTGTATTCCTCTATGCACTAAGATGATGATTGCTGTTATAAATAATCGTGTGTTGATGATGGGGAAGCTTGGAAGATGTTTTTTAATTGCATCTCAACGTCAGTATCTTAGGTGATGCTGCTGCACTTTAGTTCACGGAGTAGTTGACGTACACATCTCTGACGTCCGTGCGTCCTAGAAATGAAAACAGCGCCGCTAGCAGCACACTTCTCGCTATTTGCTACAAAATATTTGATCAAACGTCGGTTTGCGAAATCCTCGAGGCCAAACTAATGGTCGTTTTTTTGTGGGTTTCTTTTAACACCAACTGGATTACACAGAAGATGGGGAAAATGGGCTTCTAGAGAAACAGGAAGCAGCTCTGTTGGCTGATAGCCAGTCTAATGGGATGCTGGGAATGTGGAATGAATGAGCCATCCCCCCGGGATTCCCCGGCTCTCGTGCCTTCTGAATAGAGAGTGCCAACTAACTTGTTCTGTGCAGGAAAATGGAGAGTAAAAGTGCCTTGAAATCCGGCCAAATAGTTAATCAAATATGTCTTCAGAAAGGAAGTGCGCATTTATAGAACAATGGTGTTAAATACACCCTAGGCCACCCTCCCCGACCGCCGCGTAACACCTTACCGACCACAGACATGTCTGATGTTGAACGAGTAACCTTCAACATATTACAGGTTTTCTTTGTGTCGTATTTGACACCCACTGGCTTTCCAGTGGACCTGGTTACAGAAAGAGAGAAAAAAAAAGAGAACGTAGTCGTAATATCTTCTCCTCACAATCTCAGTGAAAGCGTCATGAAAAACATGGAATGCTTTGTTCGGTTACCCTCTCAATCACATTATGGTTTGAAAAGGGTGACCAAGACTGAAACACCTCTCGCTTCATTGATAGTATCCCTGCTGAAAGAGTCCTCTAATTGAGTGTACTCTTTCTAAACACAGCCTTAATGGCCTTGTGACTGCATGAGATCCTTCTTCTACACCATACCTGAAGCAGCTTTGAATCCCCAGCCCCCCCCCCCCCCCCCCCCACTCCCTCCCTACGCCCCCAGATGTTTTGTGCAAGTGGAGACTGGCGGTCCCTGGGCCCCACGCTGTGCCTAGCCCAGGCTTGCTGTGATAATACCAGACAGGAAATGGCAGCATGAAGGCTTAAGGGCTAATGTCTAACTACGCCGCCTGTAATTGGTCCTCTCCCACACAGCCGCGAGACGTGTGTGTTGGAAGTGTAGGGAGGCAGTGCGGAGCTGCTTTTGGCTGGCTGCTGCAGAACGCAGAGGCCCTTAATAAAGACAGGGGAACATCTCAGGGTCTTTGGAGAAAGGGCATTCAGATTCAGAATTTGCATAGGGTCTTAATGTGAGCGGGTGTGGCTGTTATAATCTCTGTGTGTGTTTGTGTGTGCGAATGTGTGCCTGCGTGCACAAAGCGTAGTTGCATAGCTCTTTGCTCGAGTACCTTTATGTGTGTGTGTGTGTGTGTCTGTCTGATGTACTGCGGACCCATGTATGTTTCTGTGCCTGTATGTGTGTGTGGGAGTGTGTGTGCGTACGTACTAGCATACCTGCTTCTGTACCTCTTTGTGCGTGTGTGTATGCATCCGTACGTTTGTTCTTAAATGTGTGTGCGTGCGTGTGTGTGTGTGTGTGCGTGGGTGCATGCACGTGTGGTTTTGCACTCACAATCACCATTATGTGTATCAACAGTCACTATGTCATGTTGGCCGCTGTATAGATAATGGCACTCACATGAAAGATGTGGACTGCTCTCAAACACCTTGGAGATGGTGTTAAGCCAGCAGTGATAACAAGAGTTTGGCTTCAAACAAACACATCAAATGTGTGCCTCTGTGGGAGGGTGTGCACAATGTGTGTCTCTGTGTGTGTGTGGTTGTGTGTGTGTGTGTGTGTCTGGTCTAGTAGATACTAAGTCTCTGTGTGCACACATGTCAGTCTATATGTCATGCTATATGTGTGTGTGTGTGTGTGTGTGTGTGTGTGTGTGTGTGTGTGTGTGTGTGTGTGTGTGTGTGTGTGTGTTGCAGTGTGTGTTATTATGTGTGTTGTGTGTGTGTGTGTGTGTGTGTGTTGTGTGTGGTGTGTGTGTGTGTGTGTGTGTGTGTGTGTGTGTGTGTGTGTGTGTGTGTGTGTGTGTGTCTGTGTGTGTCTGTGTGTGTGTGTGTGTTCCCTTTAGGCTGGGGGTATTTGCACTTAAATGCACATGCAGCTGCATGTGTGCGTGCTCTTGAATCTATTTGTGCAATATGTACTGTATGTGCGTGTGCTATCTGTGTGTGTGTCTGTGTGTATGTGTGTGTGTGTGTGTGTGTGTGTGTGTGTGTGTGTGTGTGTGTGTGTGTGTGTGTGTGTGTGTGTGGTGTGTGTGTGTGTGTGTGTGTGTGTGTGTGTGTGTGTGTGTGTGTGTGTGTGTGTGTGTGTGTGTGTGTGTGTGTGTGTGTGTGTGTGTGTGTGTGTGTGTGTGTGTGTGTGTGTGTGTGTGTGTGTGTGTGTGTGTGTGTGTGTTCAGAACCTCCCTACATCAGCTCTAATGACAGTGTTGTGATTGAGGCCACAGGATTTGGACACATGTTCACCTTTCTTTTGATGAACAGAAATTGAGACCAGAAGAAAGGGGGCAACATTTGGGCCAGGGATTCACCAAAGGGAATAAGATGAAAAGAGTAGCCGGCTGGAGACCCTGTCAGGCCCAGCGGAGTGGTCCATTCATCTGGTCTAATTCAGGGCATTAGTGCCTCCCAGGATCAACATTGTCAGGGGGACAAACAAGGATTGTTGCAGACTTTAGTACTGTAGGTCCCTTTTTATGAGTCTCACGTAACATTCTTTTGTGTAGGGGGATTTGTTCACCGCAGACTGGTACAGTCGTCACCATTGTGTTGGGATCATAGCGAGGAAAATAAATCGAATAAAAGATGTAGGCCAACGATTCCTATCTCTTGTCGTTTCATATATTTGTTGAATTACAAATTTTTGAGAGATAGATACAAAGTCAAAAATAACATTATCATTATCAAATATACATCCGAAGATGTGTTTCAATATAGTACTCTTTGATATAATTTTATTTGTGCATTGAATCATCATATGCGCCTATGGGGTGACTTTACAAATCATAGCGATAATACCAAAATGATGAATCACCCTTCCTGCTATTGATTCCTTGAGGAATTTCTCTCTCCGATATATTTCTCCCTATTGATTCTGATCAGACGGTGTAAAGTTGAAGCTTGACCTTTCCTTACAAATCCCTGATCCGGGTGTCCCCTCTGCATCTGGGCCCCCCCGGCGCCGTGCAAGACCCATTAATACCTCCAATGCCTCCTCCATCGCTAGGTCTCGTTCTTGGTTTCTATGATGGATGGTTGGTGTGGAGCAGAATTGGAAGTGCTCGTTGCTGTGATTGTTGTGTTTAAATAACTATGGGGTTTCATTAATAAGGTCAGTGCCCCCTATAGATGAACTGATTCGCTCGTTCACTCATGACTCGTTTACTCCTGAAACACGTTGGTGCATGAGGGGCCCGCATGTTAAAACCTTTTACCTTACCCGTCTCTATATGATGTGTATGATTTCCTTCAAACAGTTCATAGTGACTTTAAGCATTATGTGGGACTTGCATTTGAACACATTCACAAAAAAAAAAAATCGAATCAATCTTACTTGGACATCAACTTAATTGTTCAGTGTGAAAAAAATGGGATTTAAATACTATTTTCAATAATGACCTAATTTTTTTTTCTTCGGGTTTTCATGGTTGGGATCAATAATTGCTTATCAAGAACACAAATGCCCAGCTGGTGCTCACAACAGTGCCTGAAGCCTCCATAGCAAGACCATGGTTGTGGTATATCTATATAACCAGGATGTTATCTTTGTTATATGCACCTGTCATTTTAAAAACAAACAAAAGAACTGAGAGCTACTCCTGCAAAAGATTTGTTTTAATCAATTGGCTTATTAAAATGTTGTACATCTGCTGGAGAAATCAGAGTAATTCAAGTGTTTAATGAGTTCTTCATCGCAAACACTAAAAGGAAATCTCTTCCATGTCATTTTTTTTTGTTGTTATTACATATTTAGTTAGTGATGATCTAACATAATTAGAATGTAATGAGATTGAAAATATGCATCTTTCTTCTTTCGCTGTGTTTGCCCAATTACATCTCACTTATAAACTATTGATCAAATTAAATAGAAAATAATATTAGAAAATTCACGGGGCTCTAATTTTCTCCACACTATTTATTCAGTTACACACCCTGTGTGCGTCACATGTCTCTGTGTAAGAGCAGAGAGCCCTCCCTGGGCACGCATTACAGGGTATTAATTTGAACTTCACTCTTGATATATCAGTTCCCAGCCAACTGCCTCCACACCAACGGAGGCACATCATCGATCCCTTATTGCCACCGTGAGAGCTCCACCAGTGGGGTAGAAAGAAAAAAAAAAACGAATTCACCATGTCTTTAAACTCTGCAATTGCCAATAATGAGCTATCATTACTCAAATTACAGCAAGCGCTGATTGGGTTTAACGTGATGAAGGAAACAACATGATCAATCATCATCAAGCGCTGGTGTCACCGAGTCGCAGCCCGGGCCGTGTGCTGTGACTGGCGGGCCAGGCGGAGCCTCATCCACCGGGGCCAGCACCGAGCTACGTCCTTGGGGCATCCATCCATCCTCCAATATCAACATCCCAGACACTCAGCTCCACCCGAAACCCACCCACCCACACCGCCGGCCGCCGCAGCCCTCTGTGATTGGAGAAGGGTGCACTGCACTCCACTCCACCAGATGCATTCAACGGTTCTCAGCAGAGTTCAGTGAATGGATGGGTCGGGCTGGAGGGGATCATTTTTTTTTAACTAAATTAATTTGGGCTCACGTAGTGCTTTCCCTTCATCTCACTTTCAAGATGTGCTCTAACGAGTTAGGGCTTTTTATTAGCAGCATGAATGACATTTGGGAAAATTTTATGTCACGTTGATCACATACGCGGCACGTATTAGCACTGATCTCTCTAATACTCTTTATAGACGTGTTACACATGTATTTGCTGACAGAATGCTTTCAAGAGGTACGTGTCTTTAAAGTAAAAATAAAGTCATGTTTCCTCAGCGGATCACATATGGCTTTATTAAGATTAAGAAACAGTCGTAATAGCGGTGAATTAAAGTCACATTAAAGGGACTATACAGATGGCCACTGAAAAAAAATCGCTGTACTGATGGAGAGTCTCGCGGAGTGAATGATGTATCTGACAGCTAACGATTAGCATGATGCTAATCACCTTGACAATGGGTTATCAGGGAGAGTGATAAATCCCAGGGACCCATCAGGAACACATCTCACACGTGCGTGAACACACGCACACACACACACACACACACACACACACACACACACACACACACACACACACACACACACACACACACACACACACACACACACACACACACACACACACACACACACAGTGGGCACTTTGTATTCCAGAGTTTCCCATTTCTTGCATATTTACTCTTGCTGGCCTTATTCCCCCTTGAGTATTTCCCTCGTTGTGCGAGGGGGCCGCTCTCCACTGCCCCCAATCTGTGACATCGGGCCAGACACTGGCAATAAAACTTTAGCGTTATTGCTGATGGGATCCGGGCTTCGACTCCCTGCGCATGAAAGCTTGGGCGAAAGTTGCCGCGCGTCAATAACAAGGTCTCATTTACACAAATGACTCCCAACGCTGATTAGGTATTATCTAGCGGCAGGGGCCACCTCGATCAATCATCATCAGGCCGCACAGCGTCGATGGACATCGAAAGGTTAACCCAGATCTGGGCGGGGGGCCCCTGGCAGTGTCAGCAGATTCAGCTCTGAGGGGCCTCACCGCGCTGTCGATAGAGCAGCCAAGACAATTAGGTAATGATTAAAACAGCGGCACCCGGGACTCGATAAGAAAATGAGCCATTCCGGCATCACTTGCCAATGATTTGTTTACCAATCGTTATGGCGATGGAAGAAAGTCACCGAAGTGCAATGTGTTTGAATTGAGTTTGGGTCTTTTTTATTTAATTTTTTTGCCACTCTAAACTTTTTTAGGGGGGTTAGCATGGTGGTGTTCACTGCAGAGACACGGTGTGTGTTGAGACACAGATGCATTGATGGCACTCAACTCACTTCATCAACGTCAGGCCATTAGAAGTTCTCCAGAGTGTCTCAAAGCATCCAAGTACTCCTGATCCCAAACTGGACTATATCCCTTGTGAGTACCTACTCTGTTTCTCTCTGTAGCTCAGTCTGGCCTCGAGCCTGTTTAATGTGTTGGGGATTATGTTTATGCTTTGCTTCCAATTAGATTCGGCAAGAACGTCCCTTAGTAATTTTATCTCATTGGCTCCCTGAACAACGTAAGGCTGCAGCCATGTTGAGACCCATAAGCTATGTGAAAATCATTGGCTGCCCAGCCAAGGCCAGAAAGATGTCATTGCGATCTGCAAACATGAATATGTGGACGGTCTCATGAGGCTAGGGCCATAAAGTGAAGTTCAGCGTTTTAGCGTCCCACTGTGTACCATTTTGGATATATCTATCCGCTTGGCGGTCTTGTGGAAGATGGCGCGACGTAACACTTACTCGCTGCAATACTTGATAAACACAATGTAGTCAAACAATCGTCTGAAAAAAGATCAGCTATTGCATACAAAATCTAATTTGCCTTCAATCTGGAAAATACTGCCATAATGTGTCTGCCATGGCTCGGTTATCGTTTTCTTTGGGAGGATTTTTCCTTCTGCTGATTTGAATAAGGAAATTAAATCCCATATCAACATTTCTTTTCCGTTCTCTATTGTTTGAATATTGCTTATTCTGAGGAAGAATATAGACACTTGACCTGCAATTTGAGAAATGATTTCCAATGTACTGCCAGGGAACAGATGGTAATTAAGACTAAGTAAAGAGAATAAGAAGTGTCTATAAGGAGGCATAACCTAAACACACTGCATATAGTGGTGTTCACATCACATTCGTCCAAATCTGCTTAATAATAAAGGTAAACAACCTTCCACAAATTGCAGACATACTCTATGTAGATATTTGGATTAGAACGCCTGTAAATATTGTTTATCATAAGATATATTGCAACATGTTTATTTTTGTCATTTATATTATCCACACAAGAATATGTGCGACTTGAGCAACGTGAAACAGAGCCAGATTCTCAAACCAAATTATAAACTCTTTATCCTCTGCGCAAGCTGCTTCAAACCAAATATTTGCTCTATGGAAAACCTTGTTAGCGAACTCAGCTGGTGGTCCTCAGTGTACATACATCCCAGAAGGACCTGGAGGACCGAGAGCGGGCTGAGGGCGTCCACTCGTACGAATGGACTTCTTTTGGATAGGTCCTGCACTAATAGCAGGGAACAAATGGTGCGGACCTCTCATCTGAATGAATAGCAGTGGGGCACGGGGAAGACATTACCAGTCCAGCCCAGCCCCTTGGCTGCAAACAGAGGTGATGCAATCTGGCCGGTGGGATTATCACCAGCCCACCCCCCGGCCCCACCACCCCTACAGCGACAGACCCACGCGGCTACGCTCTCTGCAACACAGATAGGGGTTACAAGTGTTATTACACTCACCTTTTCAGAGGGGATTTCTATGGCAAGGGAGAAGATTATTAAATTAACTGCAGGGCACTGAATTTGTGCCCAGAAGCACATAAGCCACGCAGTAGGGGTGGCGGGTGATCCCAGGCGGTCCGTCCACACAGGCGCAATTCGCTGTCCTCCGAGAACCCCGGTGACTAGGAACTGGCTCGTCGGGTTGGCTCTGTTGTTAGCCTTTTGGTCATTATGTACTTAACACTGAAGCCCCTCGTTGGTCTGACCTGTTTCACTGAAGTCTCGCAGAGAACGAAAAAAAGCGTGTTTCCTGTGACCCAGTTTGATATCGGCGGATTTAAATGGGAGGGGGTCTTGTCTTTTGTGAAACAGAAGCGAGGAGAGAAAAGGTAACGCGGAAGGGTCTCAGTGATGTGTTTATCTGTCCTCACTTTACAGACCTTGGAAAAGAAAAAAAAGGAAAAGAGGAATTGATTGACAACATTGTGTTGGTGCAGCTGTGTTGTGTATTGTCATCGTTGTCCACCGAGTCTTGCGTCTTTATTCAGGAGATGTTGTTTTTTTGCATGAAAGCGGTTCTGCCCAATCATTGTCAATAAATAAATCTGATAATTGTCAGCACAGACAGCTGTTTGTGACAGCTTCCTTGTCTTGACTCACTGCATCCTGTCACTCTTGCGCCAAGGAGAGTGAGTCTTATGTACTCTGACTGCCAAGCGAGGAAGCGGACTCATTTGCACATGAATCAGTTGTCAGCCACACTGTACTGTGACAATTCAGTGACAGCTCAACTACACTGAGAATGTGTTTTTGTGCACTCTTTTCTATGTGCCGTCGTAAGTTTAGATATTATTTCCCCCATCGTGTAGTTCTAGCTATGTGGAATATCAAGGTTATATCTATCATTATGAAAATGCAGCCTGCGGAAATCTTTAGAATTGTGGAACGCATGCAGAACTGGTAGGCAGATGAAACATTTTTTCCTTTCTCTCCTTTTTTTTCTTCAAATATCTCCTCTTTCAACAACTACTTGAAAGCAAGCCTCTCCGATTATGATTGTGGCTCTTGTTGCTCAAGATAACTGCTTGACATTTGCTAAATCAGTCAGTGTCAGTCTTGCATACTCAATTTCCCCACACTTATAAGCTCTCTTCAACTTTGGCATTTCACAATGTTCTGCCACTCAAACAGAATTTAGTCGAGGTATCAATAAGATATGGCTCAGTGAAGTGGTGGTTCTTCCCTGGGATCTACAGCTCACAATGCCATCTTTTCATACACATTCTGAAAACAACACCTGACAGCCCACCATATGTGGCCTTCAGGTTTCTCTGCTTGTATAATGTAAACCTCTTAAACCTAATTTGAATCATCCAAGTCTTTATTTAGCTTATCCTGAACTCTAGCCGCAATGAGTCAGAACGGAAGGCGCCTGAGTGTTGACGTTAATATATAAACCACAGGCTCAGCTAGACAGGATATAGGGATGGACACACGTTGTCCATCCACTTAGCCCTAGTTGGGAGCTGACATGGCCTGGAATCGGCTGAGGGCCTGATATAGCAGCAGGGTAGGCTGTTTAGTACAATATATTGTAAAGTTTCCTGCCCCTGTGTCGCAACCTATGGGCTGCGATGTGTAAGGTAAATTAAAATGTGATGACCTTGTGTCGGCTATACAAGCCACTTAACCCAGCAGACAGTGGTGCACATTGATCCAGGGCGGATCCTTCTCCGTTTCATTTCATGCTGGACTTCTCATGTGGTTCTCAGCGCCCGGTGTCAGTGCTCTGGGTCGGCCGCTGCCTCTGAACGGATAATCACAGCGATCAGTGTTCTTTAAGGCTTGACCAGCTACAATAATCTGTTCCCACCAACGATTGTGCACTCGCTTGTGCCTAATGGCTCTCGGGTTCCCTAGCCTCCCCCCCACTACCTCACCCGCCCCACCCCGCCCTTCCCCCCCTTTGCACCTCTGACTCAAAGCCTGGGAGCGCTGATCAATTAAAACGACTCGGACATTTACCGCTCTATCAATAAGTGGTCCCTCAAGGCTCCCAGGCACCTGTTGTGGCGTCTGGATCTGGCCCATGTGCAGAGTCAGTTGTTTCCAATCAATGCGCTTCAATGTCATAAACAAAGCTAATTCACAGACCAGCAATAAACAAAGCACATTTCTGTCCGGGATCGATTGATCATAGAAAAATGATGTAATGTGGGGTGTTTCATATCCCGACTTATGTGTTGCTATAAACTTAATTTGGGAAAAATGCAGAACTATCTACAATACCAATTATTGTAGTAACTAGTAGGAGTTGAAATAATGTATCATGAATCTTGTGGTTAATGTCGAAAGTGGTTGCCTTCCTTCTTAATAATAACAAATGGTTGTTTCATAAGGGACGCCTCTATTACTGGTAATGGCAGTGTTTATTTTCAGGAAGCAGTCCTTTTAGTCTTTCATGCGATCCCTCCATGGCTACCTCTCTGTGAAGCCTTGCGATCAGTTATATAACAGAGAAGACAATGCTCTCTTTAGCCTTTGATGTCAGACACAATGTTACGGTGACCTTCACTCCACTGCATATGACAGACTATGTACCTCGGTTGCTAAAAAACAAAAGGAAAAACGCCAACGGGGAGAGAGAACGTTGTGGGGGATGCTCTGTGTTAGCGTGAAGGCTTACGCTGTGCTCAGCGCTGGTGTGGAGACTGAAGTTTGACAGCTATAAATGGCCTAAGCAGCTCCTTAAGGGAGGCTCGGTTGACATGTGTTACTAAATCTTTTTGGAGATGCCATCTGCCTGTGTGTTAACTGCTGAACGCTGACCTCGGGAAACACAGGAAGTCATCCAAAACTTAATTGGGATCTCCTAACCAAAGTACACAGATCCCGAAAGCGTGGGCAGTATGATGTGCTATCTCTGTGTCTGTTTGTGAGTGAGTGAGTGAGTTGAGTGGGTTTGAGTTGAGTGAGTGAGTGAGTGAGTGAGTGAGTGAGTGAAGTGAGTGAGTGGTGAGTGAGTGAGTGAGTGAGTTGAGTGAGTGGTGAGTGAGTGAGTTAAGTGTGTGTTTGGTGTTGTGTGCATTTAGGTGTGTTCTATCTGTGTCACTGGGTGCTCATTATGTTTGTTATGCTGTTATTATTGAATGTTTTACAGGGCCAAAAAATACTAGAATTAGAAATGCAAATATAATAATAATAATAATAATAAAACAAATAAAATGCTGTGAGCATCTGTCTCGCCTCTCGGGGTATGTCTGATGCTTTATCTATATATGTTCCTGTGTGCTCAGGTCTTGTAGAATGTTTGATGAACACAGTGATCAGATCCAGCTTGTGTTAGCGAGCCTATGAGATGGTTGTGCGGCGGAACACCTAGCCCGGAGCGCGGGTCGTGACTTTGACGTACCATCCTCTCTGTCCTCAGTCATGAGTGACAGGAGGCGGCTCTTTCGGTGATGCCTTTCACGTGGAATCACAGCTTGGCAGCAATTTGAACATAAAAAAAAAAGTCTGCAGGACTTTATGTGGAAAATTAAACCGGTCCCCTTTATGTGCGTCTTAAGGAAAATGCCTGTCCACAGTTTATTAGTTCAGATAACAGTTTTTTCATCGTGGAACAGTGCAGCCTGTTTTGTAATCCAGCCCACAAGGCCGTCAAAAC
>OLKM01000282.1:385474-390390 GCA_900291075.1 Melanogrammus aeglefinus | reverse complement strand
GAGAGAGAGAGAGAGAGAGAGAGAGAGAGAGAGAGAGAGAGAGAGAGAGAGAGAGAGAGAGAGAGAGAGAGAGAGAGAGAGAGAGAGAGAGAGAGAGAGAGAGAGGGAGCAAGCGGCGGAGAGAGAGAGAGAGAGAGAGAGAGAGAGAGAGAGAGAGAGAGAGAGAGAGAGAGAGAGAGAGAGGGACTGTGGAGCAATGGCTGGGACAAGTGAAGGCTGCCAGTGCTGAAGACTTGTCACTCTAAACCAGCTTAGTTCAGCCAGCCAGCAAAGTGCCTGCAACTGACAGCCGGCGCCGTGCTACTCGGACCGGTAGCTGGAGGTCTGCCGCGCTCACCGCCTGGAAATATTCTATATTCAAATAGAAAATTAGAAAGTTGAATGTGTTATTTCAAGCGCAGAATTTGGCAGTGCAGAGATTCCCTGTTTTCCATTTTTTTGAAATGCATATTCCATTTTTTTTTTTTTTGCATAACTTAAAAAAAAAATCAGACCTTCGTTCTACCGTTCGGTTTTATCTTACGTTATCAAAAAAACAACCGGTCAAAGCGGGTCTGACGGCTTCCCCGCCAACACACCGCGCCAACACACTGCCAAATGACAACAAAAAGCAAACACACTACTGGCAGGCACAAATAAATAAATACAAAAAAAAACACACAGGTCATTTTTGCGCTAGAATGTGCAAATCAAGGTTGCTGGTGTCGTCCTTCAGCGAGGCGTTCTTTATGATGTTAATTAGTTGTTAGCGTAAGTCCACCGTGAGGAGTTCACAGACCTGCCGCTAAATGGGAGTCAACGCCATGGCACGCTTTCAAGAGCTCCCCGACAGGACGGACGGTGATAACACACAGGTGATGGGGGGGGGGCGAGCGAGGGAGGGAGAGGGAGGTTGGCCGATGGCAGCGGATGTTGACAAAGACAATTGAAAAAACGGCAAAGAGGACGAGGGAAACTTCCACCAAGGCGCTGCAGACGCCGGCCGGGTGGCGTATATTTTCTTTTGCTTACATGAGAGCGACACAAAGGAGAAATACGGCGCCGTAAATTGTGGGTGCTTGTTTACTTCCTGGGAATGGTGCGGGTTATAGCCCCGAGGCATTGCATCACAGGTACCTGGAGTTTATGGCTTATTTGCTTGAGAGAGAGCAGTATTTACGATGTAGGGATTGATGTCGCACTGTATGTATATACATACCATCTGTGTGTGGTCGCGTGGTCAGGAAATGCGGCAGGGATGGAGAACCTAAGAGAGGGTTGTAATGTGTGATGAATGACTTTGTATCATTTCGGATAAAGAGACAGGGTCAGAATCATGAACCGCACTGGAGCTTAAACAGGAAGCGGGCGACACCCAAGGTTGAATCAGACATTCTAACGTTTTTCCGTCCTTTCTTTCTTCTTTCTTTCCATTCCTCCACCCTGAGTAACATCAAACATCATTTTTTTAATGGAAGCCCCGTCTCTTGAGTCCCTGCGACAGCTAATCTTAACCCCTCGCGGTAACGTCTCGCTCCTCGTCTCTCCACGCTCCAGACGTATGTGCTGTGCTCTTCTACTTGTGTCCTGTTAGTCAGATTTAGACTGCAAACACAACATAAAGGGAGATAACCTAGCTTTGGGGGGGAGACAGGGAGAGGGAGAGAGAGATACTTGACTCCCAACATTATTTTAAAGACCAGTACTGAGCAGCCTGGGAGTGATTATCTGCTGTTGATCCCTTTCCCCACACACACAGACACACACAAGTCATTCATCCCGCACACCCACAAAAAACACAAAACTCACTTACACAAACACACACAAACACACACACACACACAAGACACACATACACCAACCCATATGCAAAGGCAGACGCCCTAATCATGTCGACACTGTGTGTCAGTGCCACGGATGAGCATGGCCTAGAGATGAGGATGGCTGTGTAAACATAGCCAAACAGCAGGAGCCCTATCCCCACCCCACCTTCCTATTCTCCACCTCCCCCTCCACCCTCATTCCCCACTTTTCTGAAAACGGAAGATTTAGGGATTTCCGTGGGTCCCAACTTTGCCGCTTCGGCTTATGGGCTCTTTTTGTTTATTTCATTATTTGGTTTTACATGTTTTGTGCTCTGCCTAGCGGATATTGTTGTGAGCTTGTGAAGGGCCGACCGCACATTATACGCTGTGTGTCTTTTGTCACCAGCGATACAAATTTGGAGCCCCATTGTTACCCGTTGTTTTTTTCTTTTTTTTACTCCCTCTACTCGCTGGGATTTAACGCTGAAACGTCAAGTCCCGGACACATAACGCTGCTTACATACTTACTGATTGACCTTTGCTGTTGACCTCCAATGCGGAGATAAACCAGCAGAATATTTACGAGGTACGGCCACCAGTTTTTGTTTGACCTCTCCATTGTAATATGTTTTGCTCGTGTTTATTCTTGTTGATTCTCGCCTCTGCCGATTATGAACTATCATGACAGGACTAGTAAATCCAGCCTGCGTGGACCCTCTGCGTTCCATAAACAAGCCAATGCCATCGGCTGCCTGGGTTGGAATGTGTATTAACAACAGTTGACTGTGCTCTCTTCGCCCCCGTCAGGATCCCATTATGTGGCGTGGCCCCGCCCCATGTTTGGATACAGCAGTCATTTAAAGACCCGTCTTAATTGACTTTTTTATTTTTTTCTCACCCCGCATGTCTGACGGTGCTTGTGCATCGCACTGCAATAAGTGCCTGGTTCCTTCATCGGGCCACACACAATGTCCCGAGTTCAATTTTACCATTCATAATGAATGCAGCCTCGCCATTCAAATGCAGCCATAAGCACACAGCAGATAAGAATTTAATTAAATGTAGATTAAAACCAAACAGGAAAACACACTGGCTGATAATTCTTTTTCTTTTTTTCTCTCTCTCTTTATCACGTCCCCCTGGTCATATATTTTTTTTTTCCTCGTTCCCACTTTTGACTTCCTTGGGCTACGTCTTTTCAGCTCGCCAAAAGTGGCGAAACACCTCACACATCTCACCGTGGCGCCGTGAGATTGTGTAAAATGCAAAACGAGGGGCGGTCACACGATTAATCAGAATCCTGGTGCCGGGGCGAGGATGGAGGAGGGTGGAGGAAATGGGGAACTGGGGGTGTGTGTGTGTAGGGAGGGGCCGGGGAGTGGAGAGGAGGCACTGCAGAGGTGGAGGGAAAAGGAATTAGTTGCTTCATCCCCCAAATTTGCATCATATTCCAAAGGACAAACCCCGCCACTGTAGGCAAAGGGGGTGGAGGGGGGGGGGGGGGTGGTAGAAAAAAATACGTATCTCCCTCCGCAGGAACAATTAAATATATTCTACAATGTGAAGAAATGTCACCTTCAATATCAAATCGTCCATACTGGCTGAACATGGTGTTGGAGGGCGTGCCTGGGAAGCGTGCTTCTGATGGGGACCCCAGCCCTGACATGGTACTCACCATGCTGAAGAGAGAACACGGAGTAAACCCTGGGTCTCACCCCGGGCTGCAGCAGAGAGCGGGACTCCAGGGGGACAGGGTGCTGAGCAGTGGGACCGCTGCTCTTGTCTTGAGGTTTCCAACCGTTAAAATAATTAGAGAGCACACGCCCAGTGTACAAGACATTTATTTTACTGCTGTTCTTTTTTGTATTTTATTTGTACATTTTCTGGACTCGTGATTGAGAGCATTGTTTATAACCATCTCAACAATGACTTTTAATAGCTGGGGGTATGAAATGCTGGCAAGCGACATGCTGTTATTTTCCGATGGCGTTTTATTTATTTTTTTCTCCTCCAGTAGAAGTGCATTAATCCACTACCATCTGGTGGGCTTATCATGTAGCATATTTCACTTGGATCCGGCTTTCTTAAGAGTTTCTGACAGCTGTTGGCTTCCAGAGCTATACCTGAACGTGTCTCACACACTCACGCACTCACGCACTCACGCACGCGCTGTGTTTCAAAGGCAACATCGCGCCCCCCCCGCCCCCCCCCCTCCCCTGCCACCACAAGGCTTTTCCCAAAAGGATCTGAGGTGAACCTCAGGCCGCACCTTTAAGAACCCTTTCCGACCGACACGCTGGTAGATATACTTGCTGCACCTTCAGCAGGTGCCAAATCTAAAGTCTGTGTTATCCAAGGGGGGGCAGAAACAGCCGTGTCACGGCGGCCATCACGGACATACTAATGACGCGCTGCCTCCTTCATCGCCCGGCACTCCGGCAGGGGCCAGCGTCGCCATGGCAGCGGATTCACCACGCCCACAACACTGTGACACGACCGTGCCCCCGACTCGTCTTGCCATGCCAGCGCCTCCGCCCTCCCCCCCCCCCCCCCCCCATACACGCCAACCACTTCCACCGGCACGCCGCTGGTGCATCTCAGTTCCACTCTATTACCTTCACGCGGGCCATTGGCCCTTTCTGCGGGGAAAAGAGCAATTTCCTGTCGCAGTCTGTTTGATCAAGTGCTAAACCCTTCGTGATCAATAGAGAGACAGATGTCGGCTCCAGATGGCCGCTCGGTGGTACCTGGGGCTGCGCCGGCCGCCGGGGCTGTGCCGGGGCCGCGCCAGAACAACAGAATGGCAACGAGCGAGGGCAGTAGGCTGGGCGCTCGCCGCTCCCGCCACCGCACACACTGGGACAAACAGCAATTAGGACCCGGGGTTTTTTTTTTCTTCTGCCTCATGCTATTTATTTATATTACTGGGATGAAAACGATAACATGTGCGTCGGACCAATGTGTAGTATTAGCAAGATGCCGGAGACACAGGGGCATGCTGGGGGGGGGGGGGTGGAGGTGAGGCTGTGTTTGTGCCTCGGTGTAAGCGCGCTGCCGGGGAGCAGATAATACGTATAACTTGAGCTGCGTCGCCTCGATTAGCATCTCCTTGAAATCAGTCGTGTATTCAGC
>OLKM01000282.1:50474-382974 GCA_900291075.1 Melanogrammus aeglefinus | reverse complement strand
CTTGGCACCTCTGAGGTGAGGCGAGCTGCATCGACCATCGTTACGAAGCGGCCTCTACCGCCTGCACAGCCCCAGCTTACGCATGAGAAGAGTGCCTCCTAGTGGCCAGAAATATAACTGAAGCATCAGGCGTAAGAGAAAGTATAATAGAGAAAAAGCGATAGAGAGAGAAAGGGAGACATGGGGAGAGCTTAGTGGTTTTGTATAGAAGGTAATGGTACAGTCAGCTTATTCTAGTTTGGTGCACCGTCAATAATAGTGAGCTTATTTGACCCAGTGTGTGTGTGTGTGTGTGTGTGTGTGTGTGTGTGTGTGTGTGTGTGTGTGTGTGTGTGTGTGTGTGTGTGTGTGTGTGTGTGTGTGTGTGTGTGTGTGTGTGTGTGTGTTTGCTTTGTCTGTGTGTGTGTGTAGGTGTGTGTGTGTTTGTGCGTGTGCACTTAAGCGCGCGTGTGTGTGTGTGTGTGTGTGTGTGGTGTGTGTGTGTGTGTGTGTGTGTGTGTGTGTGTGTGTGTGTGTGTGTGTGTGTGTGTGTGTGTGTGTGTGTGTCTGTGTGTCTGTGTGTGTGTGTGAGAGGGTGTGATAGACTAACAGGTAGACAGGTTGAGCGCGGCTCTGATGACAGTTTGACAACAGTGATTGTACATAATGTTGATTATGTACATTCAGTAAACAGCATCAATATTTGCCATTATTCATGAGATGGATTTGTTGTTGCAAGTATTCATCATCCTCTTTCCCTCTTTCGGCTTCCTCCTCCTCTCCATTTCATTCTTATATCAATTATAATCATATAATGCTATCAATATTTATAATAAAAGTATATTGATGCACTCACATTTTTGCAAATAAAAAAACTGAAACAATCAGTCAATGCCAGGCTACTCTGTGTTTGGAGACGGGTGGTTTAGTAATGGAGCTCTCTTCGAGGACAAAGCCTTGTTAAAAACCTACAGTTCACGGTGAACAGCATGTGGCTACTTGTTATTCGAAGGTGCTAGAAGCCCGTTCCCATTGGGGCGAAGGAGGAGTCTGAGCTGATTTGAAGACAAGGAGAGTAGAGGTCTTTAATTACAAGCCTCTCCGTGGCCCGGGGCGATGCTAGCCTCACTTCACAATTAAGACCAACAGTTATCGGCAAGCCAATGGACAGAGATGACAACTTTAAGAGGCTGAATAATCAGGGGGACGAGGCGCTTTGCCAAGCAGCTATCAGGCTGTCGGCGCGAGACAGCCAGCGATACGAGATTGCCCGCAATTTATTCCTGCCCTTAATTTCCAGTAATGGAACGCCTGACACGTTCCCTACGATATTGATTATAAAAATAAAGATCTGCTGCATAAGTTACCAATCCAAAGGTTACCTTTGCACACGCTCGGCGGAATTGGAAGAGGCCACGATCCAACTCATCCGCTTCGCTAAGTGGACGGTAACTTCCAGAACACACAGTCTCAGTGTATTCACATGGCGTCGGAGGGGCCGTTGATAGTCCTCCCAGAAGCTGCAGCCCCCGTCTCTTCTTCCCCCCCCCCCTTCCCTTCCTCGCCCAGCCCGGGTGCTGCAGTGAGACATGACTTCACACCAGTGCTGTAATGGGCCTCCGACGCCGTAATGTGCGTGGACAGATGGGAGAGGCGAGTGGTGCTGCTGACGCGCTTAACTATGCGTTTTACAGCCGAACTATTAAAGAGTTGTGCTGTTTACACACCGACGTTTCGAATACCTGTCTTCAGGCCAGTTTAATTATCCGACGCCTGCTGTTATTCCTGCCGCTTTGTTGTCTCTCGCTCTGCGCCCCGTGCAAGGCTCCAGATTTGTTTGTGGGCTTCATTAAGATACGGTGGTTTGCGGTTATAAGCGGGTAATGAAACAAACTGTTTTATTCTGGGGCGTTGAGGGGCCCTCTCTCCGATCCCACCTTCCACACCCCCCCCCTGCCTCCTCCATGTTCAGATACGAGACACATCCAACCTTTTTCCTTATAAAGTCATTTAAAGTGGAGGAAATTAAAATTTGGTGCTCTGATGCTCGCACTTTGAAATCTCTTGGGGCTTTAGGCAAAAGGGGAGAGAGGTATGCCCCCCCTCCCCCCCCTCCTCCCCCACCACCTACACAAACACACACTCCTTCACTCTCACAAAAGCACACTCAACACACACACACACACACACACACACACACACACACACACACACACACACACACACACACACACACACACACACACACACACACACACGTGTGTGCGATTCATCCTTTGACGTTTGATAAGAGTGAAGGTACTTCTAGTGGGGGGGGGGGGGCTTGCATAACAATATTGTGTCTTAAATTCCTTCATATGTTCATCTTTAACTGCATGTTCAAATAAACCATTAATCAAAGGGGAGAGAGAGGGGAGAGAGAGGGGAGAGAGAGGGGAGAGAGAGAGGAGAGGGCATTTAGCCAGCAGAGCCATAGTCTCAGGGCCTCTGTGTGCTGGTGGATATGGCATTGAAAGACTCTGGGAAGCAGTGGTTTTTTAATTATCTGGACTACGTACAGGATGCCGTTTTTTGATTGTTTTAATGAGGCAGCTGGCCTATTGTCTCCCCTTAATTCCTCCATTGTTTTTAGAATATGTCATAGTTCTTTATTCTTTTATCAGGTGCTCTGCAGGAGGATTTAGACAATAGCCTTCATTCCAACTGCATTGGCCGCTGCACAAAGGCAGCTCACTGCAGACAGTTAACAGGCAAAACAAGTGCAAATCTCGAGCTGCACTTTTCTTCCAGCCTCTTCCCCTAGTTTCAAGACTTATGGTTTGCCTCTCTGCTTCTTAGCCCCCCCTCCCGCCGCCACCCTCCACCCACACAGGGGCTTTTTATACTCCCCAAGCCAGTGGCAGGGGTGGTCATCCCCTGCTTCCATGACCTAGATCACCTCCTGTACAAAGAGTACAGAAAAGAACACACAATCGTCTCTCGGAATAGTGTTACTGTTTCATAAAATGTCTAATCCGGCATTCGTTCAATATTTTAATCAGTGTGTATATTGAATAATACCTGTGTGTGAATGTATGCTCTTACATGTGTGTACTTGCGCATGTGTGTGTGTGTGTGTGTGTGTGTGTGTGTGCATGTGTACGTGAGTAAGTGTGTGTGTGTGTGTGTGTGTGTGTGTACGTGAGTATGTGTGTGTGTACGTGAGTGTGTGTGTGTGTGTGTGTGTGTGTGTGTGTGTGTGTGTGTGTGTGTGTGTGTGTGTGTGTGTGTGTGTGTGTGTGTGTGTGTGTGTGTGTGTGTGTGTGTGTGTGTGTGCATGAGTGAGTGTTTGTGTGTTTGTGCATGCTCCATCGCACACACAGATAGATATCCATGTGTGCATCCGGAGATGGGTCCATCCGTGCACATATGTGCATGCACGTTAGCGTCAGGATTACAACATTAATTTATGCATATACTAATATAACAATCTGGTGTCGATTGGGAGGGGAGGGGGGGATTGGGGGTATGGCGGATATAGAACATCTTGCATCATTAAAGCATTAGGTTTCTACTCCTATTGAATCGACTCAAGATGTTGCAACAATGCAGGCTTGAGGAACAATTAGCATTTTAATATCTGCCGTACTGTCGCAGTCCTCGTGCATACACCTCCGTGCCTGTCTGCTATCTGGTCTGGGCGGATCTCCACTGTGCCAAAACAAGGTTGCTGCCACAGTGTTTCATGCAGCATGATAAAACCGGGACATTCGGTCCTCAAACTGACTTCCAGCATTTTCACACACAACAGATGGATCTGTCGCATCCTTGGCTGCAGGGATTCAATCTCTGTCTGCATATTTTGCCGTTAAATGGCAGTATCCGAGTTCTTGTAAAACATTCTTTCTTTTCTTTCATTAGACCATTTCATCATCTCCATTTGAGCCTGGAGGAGAACGCCTAGTATCTAGAGTAGCTTCGGTAAAACCGGTGATTTGTATCAAGGGGTGTCAGAGACCTGCTGCATAATTCTCTTTGTGAGCGTGCGAGTGCTTCGGTGCTAAAAGATCTTCTCGGAGGAACTTGTGTAGTCATCACTGATGAATGCAGCCACACTCCCCCGTCCCTCTCCCATCCCAACGTTGTCAGTGGCTCTTCATATCTACCTTGATGGCGGACAGTTAGGAGAGGAGTTTTGCCATTTTAATTAGGAGATAAAAATTCAAGGGGGCACTCCAGGCAGTGTGTGCTGTGACAGAATCAAAACGATCAAGTCAAGCACCCTGAAGTGTGTCTCGTCAGACCAGATTGGCCACCAGATAAGCACTCTTCCAAAGTAGCACTGACACACGCACAGGTGACCATGAACACACACACAAACACACACACACACACACACACACACACACACACACACACACACACACACACACACACACACACACACACACACACACACACACACACACACACACACACACACACACACACACACACACACACACACACACACACACACACAAAGGTGACCATAAAGCGCACACACACCAACACAGGTGCACATGAAGACACACATACACAGACAGGTGCAGATTGATACACATACACACACACAGACATTTAACCATCACAAAGAACAAAAAATATAGCACAATCTTAACTCTTAACCCTCTCACTCCTCATTGACACACTTCTACTGCTCTTATGTTCACCATCTCCTTGAATGGTTTTAATCAAAAAAATATCAATAATATTAAAAAAACACGAAATAATGGGGCAATTCATGTGCTGGAGTCCTTAAACAGTGATTTATGCATAATGCATGGCTGGAACGGTAGGGCGTTATTATGACAGCTCTGTTTCTTCCTCTGCTCTTGAATTCAGAGCCGATAGTTTGTATTAGGTTGTCCCCATCAGATGTCAGGCAGCCGTGCCCATGGCAGGCTGAAGGCTCTGGGTCTGCAGCTCCTCCTCTGAACACCATCAGGCGTCAGTAATCAGTGTTTTAGTCAGTAGAGGGGGGGAAGGAGGGGAGGCAGTCCTTCGCCACGCCAACCCAGCCTCCACACCTCTCCTCAGGATGTCCTTTATCCCCGATCAGGCACGGCCTCCTATCGCATCCCCACCCGCCCGCCCCCCACTACCACCACCACCCTCCCACCACCACCGTCTGACGCTCCGTCAGAATGTTTGCACATCTTTGAAAGCCAACAGCGCGCTTTAATTAATTGTCCGGCTTTCCTCAGAAACAATGTCCTAATTCTGCCATTTAGCGGCGGCGTATCATAGTTTGTTGTTATCTCCCCAGCCAGATTTCTGTAAATAGTCACATTAAAAACTTTAATCTCTTCAATGGAAAATGAAGTGCAGCTGAAAAGCCTGTCATGTGCCGAGATAAATATTATCTAAGCTAAAACCGCCACTCTCCCCCCCCCCTCCCCCCTCCTCTCCTCCTCCACCACCACAACTCCCATCCCCGCCCTCCCCCATCGCTACCCGTGCTTTCTCTGACTTAATGAATACGTTTGGAAGATTTCACAGGAATGTCTTAATCCCAAAACACAACAATCTAATAATATGGAGGACCTGGTATCAGTTTGGCCGTCATGTGTGTGGGCTCCGTTTTCCACCAGCCAGGCGCTACACTAACCCAGCTAGCTTAAAGCACTATCAGGCATTAGCTTTGTGCCTATATTCCTATCCACTCAGTAGTTAATGGCTTTTCCCCCCCACTATTGATGCCATACTGAAATAACAGCGCATTCTGTCGCCAAACATCATTCACCTTACCCGCAACTCACCAAGTGCACCTAATATAACATAAATAAAACACCCTTTCCAAGTGGTCATTGTATATTTCCTCCCCGGATCGTGTGTCTGACGGTGTCCCTCTTCTCCTTATCTCTTGTCTCGTCCAGGTGGCCAACTCTGGTGCACCACCACCAAGAACATGATGGAGGGCGAGGAGCTGGTGGCGTTTGCGGTGGATTTCGACTCGCGCCTGCAGGCGGTGAACCACATGTCTTTGAGCGAGGGCATGTACCCCGCCAGGCTGCTGGACAGCATCCAGCTCCTGCCCCAGCAGGCCGCCATGGCCTCCATACTGCCCACCGCCATCGTCAACAGTGAGTGTTACACACACGTGCACGCGCCGGGTAGCGTGCAGATAAGGGGCAGCCGCCACTCGTCTTCACTGCGCTCTGTCCTCCTCTGTCTGTCTGTCTTGCTCTGATTTACCGACCCCCCCCCCCTCAGCTCTGCTGGTTCGTTTCTTATTTTTTATACACACACACACATGCACACACACATGCACGCACGCACGCACGCACACGCACGCACACACACACACACACACACACACACACACACACACACACACACACACACACACACACACACACACACACACACACACACACACACACACACACACACACACACACATACACAGGACAGCATCGCCTGTACTCAGTCACCTGCTTAACTGGGCGCGTGTCTCCGCTGGCCATAGATTAACCCAGATGAGTCTCTGCGGCGCAGATAAGAGCCAGCGACCTTCAAGTTTTTGGGTTCACATCAACACTCTGCAGCTCAAACTAACCTGTTAATTGCAAAATACACGGCTCATGCAAATAGCGTGTTTGTTTACTTGTTGAGGGGCTATCTGGGTTCAGCTCGACAGGGAGGCTTCTGGAAGCAGATGGGCCAGTGTTCTGGTTCGCCCTTGAGAAAGGACACAAGCCCAGTCGCAGCGAGGCGGCAGGAGGCGATGCGAGGATTTCAGAAGGGGAATGATTGAATGCAATAATAATACAACCATCTCTTTTGATCAAGTCGTGAAAAGTCACTAATCGGGTCTGCTCGCCCCTCTTGTGTTTTGCGTCTCCACAGAGGATATTTTCCCCTGCAAGGCATGTGGGATCTGGTACCGGAGCGAAAGGAACCTACAGGCCCACCTGATGTACTACTGCAGCGGGCGGCAGCGGGAGCCGGAGAGCGTGGCGGAGGAGAACGACACAGCGCCCCACCTGACCCCCAGCATGTGCCCCTTCCCTCAGTGCAACAAGAGCTTCTCCGGAGCCAGGGCCCTGGAGCTGCACCTGAGCACATCACACACCGGTGAGTGAACAAACTGCCGGCTCCGTCCCCACAAAAAATAGTCACCCAAATACTCATTCTCATTTTCTCAAGCGTTGGAATATTTCTCTTTTTATATTTTTATGGGAAATTCTCTCCCGCAGAATGGATGAACCTATAGTTTCTAAGATGGATAAATAAACTCATCCCAGCTGTCATTCGGCAATTCTGACAGTTCATCTGTTAAAAATATATATATCTGCCAGAAGAAGGAAAAGGCTTAGCATTATGCAATGCCATTTGATGGTTTCTGACGTTAACTCTGAAGGAGGAGTTGGAAGCGCTGAGGTTCTGAGCATTTCTCTTTTATCTCCTTCACAGGTGTCAAAATGGAAGAGAGCATCCCTCCTGGCACCAACTTGAAATGCACAATCTGCAACTACACGGCAGATTCCCTTATTACATTCCAGCATCACATCATGTCTCACCTGTCACAGGCGGCCTTTAGATGCAATCACTGCCATATCAGCTTCCAGAGCCACAGGGAACTCTTACAGCATCAGGACTTACACGGGCACGGCAACAAACTTCATCAGGGAAGCCGACGGCAGCGAGCTCTCCCCCCGGGGTCCAGAAGACAGCCTCCAGCAGCATCACGCCCGCGCCGAGCTGGCCCACAGGAAGGATGCGCTGCTCGGAAGCCCCAAAGGGACCCTCACCAAGGAGTCGAACACGGAGGGGGAGGTCGACAAGGCTGAGAAGAAGCCAATGCTGTCTGTGCAGAAGGGAGAGGCCCACCCGGGCAGCAAAGCCAGCTTCTCTTACACCAGGATCAAGTCTGAGCCCTCCAGCCCCCGGCTGGCCTCGTCCCCCGTGCAGCACAACATGCCCCCCTTCCCCATGGGCCCCTTCTTGTCTCAGTTTGCCTTCTCCCAGGACATTTCCGTGGTCCCGCAGGCCTCAGAGATCCTCGCGAAAATGTCAGAGCTTGTTCATCGGAGGCTCCGCCACGGAGGAAACAGCTATCCCCCTGTCATCTACAGCCCCCTCATGCCCAAAGGGGCTACCTGTTTCGAATGCAATATCACCTTCAACAACCTGGACAACTACTTGGTCCACAAAAAGCACTACTGCAACAGCCGCTGGCAGCACATGGCAAAGTCTCCCGATTTCTCCAGCCTGTCGGACAAGGTTCCCGAGGCAGTGAGCCCGAACAACGGCCACAGTTCAGTGAGCATCCTGGCCGGCTGCCACTCCACGGAGACCGACAGCCACCTCATGCAGTCAGCTTGTCTGAACTCCAGCGTTTTAGACATGATCAACGCCGGGGGCAAAGGGCCCGACAAAGAGCTCCCCGGAGCGCTGAAGAAGGTCACCACCCCGACCGGCACCGAGGAGAGGGTTAACGGCAAGCAGATGGAAGGCAAGAGCCCCAGCACGGGCCTGGTGGAGAGCGACAACGACCCCAACAAGACCACCTGCGAAGCCTGCAACATCACGTTCAGCCGGCACGAGACCTTCATGGTGCACAAGCAGTACTACTGCGCCACGCGCCACGACCCGCCCATGAAGCGCATGTCCGCCAACAAGGTGCCCTCCATGCAGAGGACCATGAGGACCCGCAAGCGCAGGAAGATGTACGAGATGTGTCTGCCGGACCAGGAGCACCTCAGGCCGCCCATGGGTCAGCAGCAGGGCTTCCCCCCAATGGGGAACCCCTGCACGTCCCAGGAGGCCGTGGAGAACATGGCTGAGCGCTTTCATCCCCGATGCGACGTGTTCCCGGGCATGGTGCCCAAGCACCTGGAGGCCTCGCTCACGGTCACCAAGTCCATCCTGCCGCCCAAGTGCAGTAGCGGCGAGCCGCAGGAGATGGACGCCCCGATCGACCTCAGCAAAAAGTGCTCGCCCGTCCCGGACAAGACATGTAACTCCCCGAAAAGACTGTTGGACTACCACGAATGTACAGTATGCAAGATAAGTTTTAACAAAGTAGAGAACTATCTTGCACACAAACAGAACTTTTGCCCTGTCACAGCTGTCGCCGCGGCGGCAACAGCAGCTCAGCAGCAGCACGGCGAGGCGGGCAGCCTGGAGCCCGCCGCCTTGTTCCCAGATGTGAAGGGCGATGGCAACAACAGCAGCGCCGCCGACGACGTCTACGCCAAGAGCCCGGGCAAGTGCGAGAAGAACGGCAACGGGAAGATGATGGCGCAGAACGGAGGCATGTTCCCCCCTCATCTGGGGCCGGCTCCCGGGCTGCAGCCTTTCACCGAGCCCCAGCTCCTCCCCTCAAAGGACGAGAGCAAGAGCATGTTTTTGCCCCACTGCCTTTACCCCGGAGCAATAAAGAAGGTAAAAGGCGCTGAGCAGATCTCGCCGTATTTCGGGATAAAGCCGACCGACTACGTGACGAGCGGCGCAGTGATCCCGGGGGAGCCCGGGGAACCGGAGCAGAGCGTCAACGGGGGAGGGGGAGGAGAGGCCGGGACCCCCAGAGAGCAGCCCCAGCCGGCTGCTGCTAATGGCTGCCCCCACCCTGGCAAGGAGCCGCTCCCCCTGCTGCCCAAGAACAGGGGCATGATCATCGTCAATGGGGGGCACAAGCCCGAGGAGCGCTCGGGAACGGCGCCACCCCAGCAGGAGAACCAGTCCCATAACCCCCAGCAGCCAGATGGCCACTCCACCAATCCCTCGCCCACGTGGGGCACCGAGAACACGGCCGACTCCAACGAGAACGTGTCGCCCACGTCCAAGTCGCCCGGCGCGGAGGCCCCACCCGCGGCCAATAAAGGTGTGAACGGGTCGTCACAGGCCCCCGGGAGCGGCAAGTACTGCCGCCTCTGTGACATCCAGTTCAACAATCTGTCAAACTTTATCACCCACAAGAAGTTCTACTGCTCGTCACACGCGGCGGAGCACGTCAAATAAGTCCCGGAAGAGGGAGAGCGCTTCTTTTTCTTCTTTCACCCGTCACCATAGCGTCCCCTAACTTTTGCCCAACCAACTCCCCTACCCCCTTCCCCCCCCCCTTTTTTTCTTCTTCCATTTTGGTACACTGTTGTGCTGGAATAGAGCATCTTGCAGTTCTTAATGCTGCTTGTGGACAATCAAGAGAAGCTTCTTCTTTCATCGTTTTAAGACTTAAAAATGCAAAATCAATTGTTTGAAAAAGAAAAAAAATGGAAAATGAATCGAGAATAATATTGGTGCCACTTTCACATTTATTTATTTTACAATCAGTATTAATAGGAGTAGTGATTTTAATTTAAATTCAAAATGAAATTTATATCAGAGTTGTTTGTAACGTTATTGTATAGTCATTCTTGTGTAGCACACATATCGTTTACACTGTAATGTAGGCTCAATGAAACAATAGACAGAACATGAAGACAAGATGCATTTTAGACACAAAAATAGCTACTGAGGCACTTGTGTATTCTTATTTGCTGTACCAGTTTTTTGTATATGTTCAAAATGTCAATTGCGGTTTGCTACTAATGAAATTGTTAGCCTTAAAAAAATAAAATAAAATAAGAATCACCATTTTGAGGTGATTTAGTGGGCGCACATGCATACCCAGCATCTGACATCGTTTGGCATATACACATGGCTTTGCATACATATGTGGCTGTTTGTCCCTGTCTCTTATCTTCAACTCAAATGTGGATGTTCTCATGAAGATGGCAGCATTCTTGTATAGTACTCGTATTTCTGTTGAATGATATTCTTTGATCTCCCTTTTTGGAATTTTTTGCTCTCAATGCAATACTTTGTAAATGAGGGAACGTTACTAAAAAGCAGTATTATGAAATGGGGGAATTGTGCATATAATTATTTGTAACCCCATTGGGAGAGAAAAAAAAAGTGAATTGTACAAGAATTAAGTTTATTGCTGATGAGCAGAATGGGTGGGACTGTCAGTGGGGTACCTGATGTAAAATGATCATTCCAATGTCCTAATTATGGGAGAAAAATGTTTCTTAACAAACGTTGTTGCTATGCATGTATATGAATGGAATAAAATTCCAGATCTGTTGGAAATTTTTATTTTGATGTGGTGTCATAATTAAACTTAAATCCTCAGGATAATTCAGTGTCGTCTGGTCTTTTCTTTCAGTAAATAACGATTCAATGTAACCGCTGTAAAATTCAAATGAATGACAGAACCTTAAAGAGGTTGAAATAATGACGTTTGTGTATTGTTTAAACTTCAGTAATGTAGACATAACCAAATAAATATTTAGGTTAACAATACACCACACCAGTATAAAAGGAAAGTCTCTAGCAAAAAAATTACATATATTCAAGCAACTTATCCTTTTTAATACCTTCAGACACTATTTTCCAAACACCGCTCACTATCATCAAACCATATGTCCCTATCTCAGTTTCAAAGCACTGAGCATTGATTCCGGCCTTCAAATGCAATTGGCCCGTATGCATTTGGCTCAGACGAGACACAGAAAGCATGAAGTACTGTTTAAAAGGTTTAATTGGTGAGGATTTGTAAAACTCGCACATAAAACTCAATATATTCACATTGATATTCACTTCAGATATCTGCCGCACCGTCTGAGGCAGCCAATAGTATAGAAAAAAAAAGTACCAGCCAGCAACAAACGATAGCAGTTCCTCAGATTCGTGATGCATGTATGAAATGTAGGCCAGGTCACTTTACTCGCTCTGCTGCCTGGACTGTCGCTGCCTCACCACGCTCCTCAAGTGCTGACTGATGACAGATGGTCTTTGGTAGATCATACGCCGGTCCACACCTCCGATCCCAACGTGATTGGCCGATGGATATGATTCACCCAGAAACTTCTTTTGAAGTTTCGCCACCATCTGCCATGAAAAAAACGAGAAAAAGAAGAAAGATAAGACATTCACATCAGTTTTCCATGTACATCGGTTACGACCGCCTGTTGGCCTGTTGAGGTCGGTGTTGTACAGCTCGGACACGCCTGCAGCAGGGCGGAGGGAAGGCGTCTCCACCTGGTTCAGATGCTCTGGAATCTGGCTGTCGAAAGACTCTCCGGTGATCACGCTCACAGACGTCCTCGTAGAGAGGGGTTTGAACTTTGTGATGTCCCTGAAGAAGAGCGCACAACATTTAGTTTTGTGTTATTTACTGACCCATTTAGGCATGTTAGATAACAAATATGCACCAATATGGAGCTCTACACAGTACGCTTGTGACTTCAGTCACAAGCGGTTGTGGTTGTGGTTGTTGTTGTTGTTTCCCGACCTGACTTGAGCCGCACTCTCGTTCAGGAAGTAATGCTCGTCCACGGCACTGCTCTGGTGGGCGGGGTTACTCAGGAAGTACTTCTATGGAAATAGAATGAGGACAAAATGGATCAATGCATTACGAATTTCACCAAAGAAAGGTTCAGGTATCCAATTTCCTGAAAATAACCTGCATTAACCCCTCTTTTTTTTGTCCACTTCCCCAAAACTTAATTGACAATGTTTTATTTAAGCTCACATTGAAAGTAATAAAAAATAAATTATCTTAATTCTCCAGTTGTTAATTTCTGCCGGTAGGAGAACAGATATTGACACTGAAATGAACTAGTCACTGTATGTGTGTATATATCTCTCGCATGTGATGAGGGGAGATAACTCGGGTGCCATTAACATAGCAGCAAACAATTCTGCTCCAGTTCAATTAAGCAGTGGTCACAGAACATGCCCTTGAGAAATGGACTGCATGCTCTATTGAATTCAGTGTGTGTGTGTGTGTGTGTGTGTGTGTGTGTGTGTGTGTGTGTGTGTGTGTGTGTGTGTGTGTGTGTGTGTGTGTGTGTGTGTGTGTGTGTGTGTGTGTGTGTGTGTGTGTGTGTGTGTGTGTGTGTGTGTGTGTGTGTGTGATGACCGTCACTATGCTATTGGTAGACACCTTTTTTTCCATTCCTTAGAGAATTAAAGCACAATGATGTCCTCATCTCCTTGGCAACAAATGTAAGACATTCTAAGCAGAAAATAAAGAAATAAATAAATATAATTAAAAAAGGCCAACCATCCAAATGCCGTTAAACCAGTGGGTGGTACTGGACCACTTGGTAACAAGATATTGAAGCAGACATTGTTTAGTAACCCATGTTTCAGCGGATAAGTGTAAATTCTGGTGCGATTACCTTTACAATTAGCGCTCACAGATCTTCCATCTCAACCTCTCTTTCCCGCTCCAGTGAAAAAGAACAAGAAACCCTTTGTGAAATGTATTGTTTCCCACTTAAAACCACGCCTTTACAGACCGTTTTGGCCGTTGAGGCGGCGGAGGGAAATTGGCTGTTGTTCATCATCAAAAGCAATAGCTGCTGCTCTGTCGGTGGCGCTTCGCAAAACAAGTCGACTAAAATGAGTACAAGGCCTGACGACACGTGGCCACTTTACCATTTAAAACTGATTTAGTGCCCAGCTCAGCGGTGACAGCGGCTTGTGGAATCATCCACCCAACCCAAGAACTCATCTGCAATATACACCGCTGTCTGTGGGGAAGGTCTGTACTAGTCAATCTTAATGGCCTTCCAAGAAAAACATTATTTACAATGACCTGTCAGAACCCGGGGTTTACAATATAGCATGCATCCCAAGATATACAGTGAGGACGTTTCTGATGTCACGGAAACGTTCTGCAAACGGGTTTAATTCTCATTCGCCGTATCTTGGGGGGGGGGGGGGGGGGCTCACAAACTGTGATGATAGGGTTTGTGATGATGATTCTCTTCCCCCCTCTCCATATTCTCAGCACAGATCGGTTTCCCCACTGCAGTCATTATTGTTCTGGCACCAGCACCACCATGTGGCAGAGTAGAGACACTACTAGCAACAAACTCATGCACAAACTACATGTAAAATGTCTCTGACTACCAATCACTCGTCATCTTCAGCGGTATCATTATAATTGTTTATGTATTATAATACAAACAAGAGTCATAATTAATCAGGTGCAACGTTTTGAGATACCTTTGAGTATTTGCCTTTAGACCTTTGAGAACATTTCTGTTCCCTCACACCATTAGAGTTCCTTTAAAATTTGGGCGCACAATTTGGGACTCATGACTTACAAATACTTTTGTGTGTGCTAATGTGTGCCTGTGTGTGTGAGAATGTGTGCCTGTGTGTGTGTGGATGCGTGCCTAGACACACATGTGTGTGTATATGCCTGAGCCTCACCTGGCGCTGCACGACGTCCTCAGCGACGCCATCTCCAACGATGGCAGGCTCCATGACGCCCAGGATGATGAGCATGCGACTCAGTCCCGTCGCCGCCGAGAACTGCCTGGCCTGGAGCGAGGGCAGCAGTTTACCGTACCTGCAGGAACACACGGGAGCAAGTACACACTGGGTCAATCTAAATGAAAACCTTATGTCCCGAATATATGACCTGCGATCAGTGGATGGAGTGAAGGTCATCCGCTTTGACTTGTTCTCATCCTTAAGCAAGCTAAATCAATACATTGGATTAAAACTTAATCAAAGCTGGCAGAAACGACAAAAGGTGAAACGAATCAAGGCCAGGAACACACAGAGGTCAACCATGAATATCCTCCTCCTTCAAGAACCGAATCCCCCCCCCCCCCCAAAAGAAACTTTCTCCATGGAGACATTTAACTAAAAGAAAGATTTTCTTCTGCGTCAGATGAGCCGCCGAAGGAGAAGCAGAAAAGCAGAAGAGAGCCGGGATTTCGTAACTCGGGAAGACCAATCGGTTTCGGCTCAGTGGTGCTCTGAATTGGCCGGTCTCGGCCTGCGGAGCTCAATCAATAGTGCCTACCCGGGGCGGTCGTCGCAACCGCCGCCACCGCCACGGAGAGAGGGCCGCGCGGGGTGGCGCCACGCTGTGGATCAACCCCTCCACCGCTGCTCGACATCAAGGACGTTCTCTGACTCTAAAGATACGGGGACAGGGGCCCCGGTGTGCACTGTTCTGGGGCCAAACCCCAGGCTGGGATTGAAATCAGCTCTCCTCCGACAGCCTCGGCACAGCTTTTCATGCTGGTGTCAAAGGAGAGCAGAGCGGCCACATACCCGGCCATCCGCTTGAGTGTGAAAGACCCGTAACCAGTGTCACCTGGCTCCACTCAAAGATCTGTAACCAGTCTGTTCAGATTGGTGGCTAAACCAATATCATTACCAATATCTGAATATGTTACCAATACCATTTGTCAAAAAAACCCTGTGATGTATTTTTGTACAGATTCTGCATTTAGAGGATGCATCTGCCACAAAGGTTACGATAGCAATATTTTGGTATTCGTGATAAGAGTACTTGTGTGAGAGTACGATGGGAGTATGGTGATACATAGGGTGACTTGTAACACTCATATTGATTACAAAAGGTGCACGAGTGCTAAATGCTCTCCGGCAGAATCAGTACAAGGGAGTCATTCTGACAAATGATAATGTTCCAGTTGTTGCAGTGAAGTCTGGAGAGCTTTGATCACCATGCCCGGCATTGTCCTATAACAAGGCCCTTGATCATTAATAGCGTGTGACGACGCACTAAGTTGTATTTGCAAACGTCATTGGGTTTGTGTTCGCAATGCCACTTGACTCCGGAGATCCAAAAGGGGCTGTGAGTTATCTTCGGTCTCCAGCCTTCTGTCAAAGGCCATTCTGAACCCAGAGTGTGACGGCAGCTATGTTCCCAGAACTACTTTGCTCGGGTGGACTCTGGCCTTCTTCTCATCGAGCCTGGGATCGCACGACGAAAACCAACTAAGCACCGAGCAGAGATCCATTAAAACGGTAGGAGGACACATTTACCGCCAGTTGAAACGTCAAGCCGTGCTCTGGCCAAGCATGTAAATGCCGAGCGGTCAGATAGAGCGAGAGTGGGGGGGGGGTGGTGCTCGGCTGATCGAAGGGCTGTGAACAAACCCTTGCAGATAAACACGTCCACAAGACCTCCCTGCAGGCCGGTGGTAATCACAGACTGGGGAAAGAGGTGGTAGGAAAGAAGAAAGAAAGAACGAAAGAACGAAAGAAAGAAAGAAAGAAAGAAAGAACGAACGAACGAAAGAAAGAGCAGGAAAGAGGTGTAGGAAGAAAGGAACACGTGGGCCTTATTTTCTCCCTGCCACAGACGGAAACTTTTCAAATCAGACCTCAGGAGAGTGACATTCTGACATTCTCATCTGCCTTGGCCACCCGCTTCTTCCCCTGCAGTCATTCTCCGCCATCGCAATTTAGAAGGCACTCCTCGACCCAGCTCTTTAGGGACGTTTCAGCCTCCGCACATTTTCCACCTGTCACCCCTTCTTCCCTTGATTCCGGGAGAGAGAAAAACACGCTCTTTCCCTATCGGACCAGCCCACCCCCACCACCCACACACAGACACACAGACACACAGACACACAGACACACAGACACACAGACAGACAGACAGTTTGGATCTGGTCAAATCGTTCCCGGGTCTGGCATTCAGCGTTACTTGAAGGATTCTCCAGCCACCTGTCCTATTCCCTCCTCTTCTTTCTCCATTTTTAATTCTGCCCCGGAGTGAGGATTATGCAGAGCAAGGCATGCGTGTCAAAGGGAAATTTAGTGGGTAAAGACAGCCAAGATTGGCGGGATGAATTAAGCAGATAACGGCTGCAGACGAAGTATTGGGGAGGGGAGAGCATGTAGAGCAAAACGCCTCGCCCATGTTGGTCATTCCAGGAGGGGGTCTCTCTCTCTCCCTCGCTTTCTCTCTCAACACACACGCACACACACACACTCACACACAAAATCTACCCCCCCCCCCCCCCTGCAGGAGCAAGGAGGCAATATCTAAATTAATAAAGTGATGAAATGAGTTTGTGCCGCGGCGGACTTTCTGCTGTTTGACTTTCCCATCTGGATTAGTGCAGGCTGAATGGACTGCTCTGTTACTTTTTTTGTTACCGCCGCGCAATTCACTGTCGGAATTTGGCCCTGTAGCGATAAGGCTAGGCTAAGGCTCCATCACCTCCCCCACCACCACCACCCGTCACCACCTACCTCCTCCACCACCCACCTCCTCCACCACCACCCCTCATTACCATCTCATCACACATGCGAGGCCTCCCGTTACCTGCGAGTACGGCTCAGCGCCACGACAGCGACCATTACACGGGCTCCCCCGCTCACCATTACACGGGCTCCCCCGCTAACCATTAGCGCCCGCCGCGAACATTTCAACATGGACTATTACACGCGGCTCAGCTAAAATACAAAAGCGCCCCGGGGTTTCGTACCAGAGTGCTATAGTCAACTATGACACAGGGGGTTGATTAGGAAAAGGGAGCTACGTCAAGTGCCACGTTTTTTGGAATATATGCCGGTATGTAGTGGTGTTGGTCATACAAATCAGATTTTAGATAAATAATCTAAACTAGTATGGAAGACTGGCGCATATCTGGGTGAACGGGGTGTTTCACCCTCATTCGCTTCATGTTTGTTGGGACCAATCATGTTGCTGGAGGCGGGGATCTTTAAATGCTTAATTGGTGATCACAAACTCATTCTGCAGTAGTAACCTGTCTGTAAAGGCCCATTAAAATCCACTTCTGAGAGCTTCATCTACTTGCTCAAATGGGTTTCAGTAGAATATCTATGTGAATAACAGGACACACAAGGTGTAACTCGGCCCCTTTTCGTGGTTCTTGTGTAAACTGGAAATATGATGCTCTTATTTTAGGCCAGTGGTGAATACATGAACAGCACATCATCCATTTTACATGATCAACAGATCAACATCTGATGGAACAGAGGCTATGGGGAAACCCTCTATAATTCATGAAGGCCAACCGGCCTTTAAACAGAAAAAGTGGGGAATATTATACACAGCGCTCTACACAACAGCATCTTTACCTTTTAGAGCAGAGAGACAGAGACAGGGAGAGAGCTGAAGTAATAGAAAAAGGTGATATTATTATATGAATAGGTGCAGTAATCTTAGGTTAAGGTATACATTTATAAAACACTGGCCTAGACTTTCAATTTTGTCTCATCCAAAATGGCAAAAACAAAATCTTGAGAAAATGTATTTTGAGATGTCAGATCCCTTATAAGACACATTATGCATACATATATATCGATGCAATAAAAGTAGGTTAAGATATTCTCCAATAAGAAATTACAGAAATAAAACCATCATGAACAGGTATGGCTTAACATCAGTATATGCCAGAGAAAAATCCATCAGTCCAATTAAAAAGTTAAAAACGCTGCCGCAGCCGCACCAAAACAAAGTTAAAAACACTGCAGCACACACTGCGGCCACATGGTGTCACTCTAGCACCGCGACGTCTCATTAAAAATACAGCCTTGCTTGGAGAATATTAATACGATCGATGCACCCAACCACCCGGAGTCTGTATGGATTACCCTGCAGGCGGGGTAAACACAGAGGGCCCACGGCACAAGAGCTTCATTAGTTGCGTTTCACTTACAGGTGTGCTAATTGCAAATAATTGGCATTCCCGCCACAGGGAGGATTCTCTTTGAGGGCGGATGGGGGGGAGAGCAAGAGAGAGAGATAGAACGACTGGTCTGGTCTCAACCATGCTAGGCTTATTTAGGAAGTGTGTCAAAGGTGAATCCAATAATGTAGGATTATATAAGCGGACGCGGGATCTGCGAGCTTGGCCGCGTTTCAGCGTTTATGCAGTATCAATGTTTAAACTCAGAAACATACAATAACGCAACCAAACATTTAACGTCTGACCTTAGATATTCACCTCGGCCTAGTCATAAAGAAACTCACACAGCACCACATTCTGCCAAGCTAAGCCCCCTCTTCATTTTAATTAATGGTCCCCAAGTTCTCTCACAGCATCACCTCCTCGCCTCCAACCAGATGCCAATATTGGTGCATAGTCCCTGAGAGATGGGGAGGCTGGGGTTGGAGAAGAGCTTTACTCCAGCGGATTATTTAAATACAGCTCACAGGGAGCATAAGCCAGCGGAAAGTGGGGTTGGTGGAGTTCTTTTACCTCACAACTTCTGCTGCAACTAAACTATACTTACTTCCCTGCTTGCAATCTGGGCTCCCTGTCAGAGAGCCCACTCTGGCGAGAGAAAGCGAGAGAAAAATCGAGCGAGAGAGAGTTTGAGGGAAGAACAGCTTTCAGCAAAGGTTATGTAATGCTAAGCACTCAAGGTTTTCAATTAGCTACTGTATCATATAGGCAGGATGGGAGTGTTTGAAATCCAGGCACAATGGAAAGGTGTAGGCACTAGAGAAAATTAAAATGGCTGTCCCCCCTCCACCACTCACGTTGACATTTCCACAGGTAAGACTACATTATAACTGAGGAACATTACCTTGCGTTGCCTCCCACAGTTGCGCTCATAAAATACCATTGCTAATGGCATTCTGTAAATTGCAGTGACGATGGGCAGAATCTCTTTGTACTTTTGAACTCCACTTAGCATATTATAGAGCACTTCCACTGAAACAGTAGCTACAGCAAGCAGAGAGGGGTTGTCAAAGTAACAGGCATAGGAAAGGAACTGTGGAGCATGCAAAGGTGAGAGGCAGAACAAGTTGCGTATGTCCAATGGAAGATGATTCATCGACACAATAAGACACAGCAAATTAACTCATCTGTGTCCTCGCAAATTATGCTACTCTGTGTGTGTCATCATAATGTTTGGTTGGTGATGTTACGACGGTGGAACAGAAGGAACTAGCGATGTGGAGAACTCAGCGTGGCAATATCCTCAGTCAACATTGTGTAAAATGCATGTGCATGGTTGCAAATATCTTTACAAGAAACTTTCTGGAAGAAAAAAAAAAGTGTCTGTGCGGGAGCATGAATGTCTGGGTTTAGTAGCCAGACGCAAAAGAAAGAGCGGGACTTCTGACTTCTGTCTGATGTGGTTTTGTCAAATTCTTTGTCACAAAGCTCCTTAGTATTCTCCCATCTTGGTTGTTGTTAGCTGACGTACACAACTCATAAGAGAGGGGAACTTGCGTTTCAGTAAAACCTCATGAGCTTCTCCGATGCCTCTGTGATACGTGGACAGGAAAGAATTGTGTGGCGTAATGAGAGCGGTGTGCGTGTGGTGTTTAACACGTTCATGGTGCATTAAGACGGGCAGCGACCAATCAATCAGCATTCATTACCATGTGAGGAGCTTCCCATTAGGAGGACGCTTCAGAGCAGTGAGTGTCTCCCAGCGAATATCACCCCATGGGGCAAATCATTTTGATATCCTCTCTCTGATTCACTCGCACACATGCATTGGGACATAAGCACACACACTGACACACATATCCCAATGAATTATATAAAGACAAGGTGACTATAATGTGCATGGACCCCGGAAATTGCAAAATGTACACTGCAATGGCATTTTAGCAAACGTGCCTGCATAAAAAACATTAATCCAGACAGGTCCTGCGCTCTACGCTGGTCAAAACCATCATGTTCAGTGCAAGGACATCAAAACATACTGCCCTTACTTGCCGGGGAGGTAATGACAGTAACGCTATCAGGAGTTGACATTGATTTAAAAGAGTGTAGAAGGAAAGAAAGGCTCATATTTTGTAGTGTGTGGTTATTCCACAGATCTCAAGGTTGTTACAGCTCAACATAACCCTGTTTACTAGTACTGCAAAAAAAGGTGACACTGAAACCGTAGGCAGGCCAGCAGCCCTTTGATGAGAAAAACCACGGAAAAGACTCACCTCTTCAATTTGACCTAAACAGATGGGCTTTAAATAAGGGCAGGGTGCTGATCCCATGTCTGTAGCTTCCCTTTTTCTATCATATACACACGCACACACACACTTCTCTGGGGAGAACACATACACTGGAGAACACGAAGACGAAATCAGAGCTACGTGCAGCCACATCTAAAACGGAAATCCCCAATAGGACAGTTATGATTAAATCCCCAAACCCCCCTACACAACAAGGACACGCGCACGGAGGCAGAGACACGCACACACACACACACACACACATATGTACACTGAATGCATGGAAGAGAGAGAGAGCGGGAGAGAGAGCGAGAGAGAAACATTTCTCGGGAGATCTATTTTACAGGATATAACAGAACTCATTCTGGGGCGTGAGCCGCCGTTAATGACTTTGGTCTTTGATGTGTAAATCCTGTGGTCCCCAACACCCTGCTGATAGCGTCTTCCCACCAACCCCCCCATCCTCCCTTCTCATCGTCAGGTACATCAGAAGCCCAACCCCACCAACACCACCACCAGCACTACCCCCACCAACGCAGTGCACCCCCCGCTGGATGACTGTATCATATGCACCGAAGGCTGATTGCAAAATACCCAGGTATCTACCGAGGGAAAAACAAAAGGTAGACATGCCCAGCAGGTGGTCTATCCAAGCGAGCGAGAGAGTAGCTGAAGTAAAGGGTCTTTGTGAGAGAGCCAGAGACATCCCAGAACACCGTCACTCATGACCTGCGTGACCTTGATCCCCGTGGGCCAGGACCCAAGACGTGGGTCAATAGGTCGTTTTGGTCGGGTCGCAGAGCATATGCCCAACCTCCATCTGTAGACGGAAGGCCCTGAATGAACTTGTGTTTCAATGTTAATTCATGCTCCCATGCCACGTACTGTTTCATTGAGTTCAGCCCCCTTTGTTGCTTTTTGTTTGCTCAATACGTTTAAACATTACCGCAAGGCCTTGTTGATTACTGCAATATTGGAAAGGACTAATGACACTTGTGGTTCCTGAGGCTAGTTGAGAACCGCCGCCGTATCAATTGAGATCTGTGTCTACGACTCCATCAGTCATATCACGGAGATGTCCTTACACGTAATCCGCAATCATGCCGCAGCCAGCACACCCTCCCCTGAACCCCTCACCCGATGATCGAATTGTGTTCTTCTACAATGTAAATGCAAGTGTTCTCCCTTTCTTCGCCCCTTCCACAGCCACCCGGTGGGAGTAATTGGATTGCGGCTGCGCTGTCATATCCATAGTTAAACCAATGGCTATTAATCAGCAAGGATAATTGGGACACGCATCCCTGACAAATGGGGCTGCTCTACTTAAAATCACGTACAAATTAGGCACATTTTCTGTTCCCCATTTCTCCATCTATTTCTTATCAGAGTTAGCGCATCATTATGTAACCACTGTGCCGCGGATGTTAGTGACCTGGAATCTCTAAAAGATTGAGCTCTGCCAAACTGGCTAGGGCATGGTCTGAACATCATTGACTTCTTCCTGTCTTTATGCTGCAGGGGACGGATATTTGGACTCTGTGGCACTTAGAGCTTGCAGGTTCTGCAATATTCGGAAACCCAAAGCACACAAATCAATAGCTGATTTCAGTTGATGGTTAAGAGCTTTTTTTGCCGTTGAAATGGTTTGAATGATTGTAAAATTGACTGCAAAGTAAACGTTCATTTAGTCAACATTTTTACTGACAGTCATCCTTAAATCATTAACAAACCATCTAGACTGCAGCAAACACAGAATATGGCGTTAATGGCTTGCCTTGTAATGTTTTAGAAAAACTACCACTACTCTAATTTATTATTCGTTACAAACAAGTCACCCCAACACAAAAACAAACAATAATATGGCTGCCTGCTGCGATTACCATCCACTAATGAATTTCTGGGGCCCCTGGAATGAATGAATGTTTTTAATGAGCCCCGCCCAACAAGACAAATCAAGCAGGATGAGTTCTCAGCACAAGGCCAATCAGCACGTGCCCCGAGGCCCAACTGCTGCACATAGAACACGATCCAGTGTTCCTATCTCCGGCTTGCCAATTCCTTTTCTGGCTCATTTTATTTTCCAAAAAACATGTCCCAATGTCACCACCCCCCCCCCCCCCTCAGGGAGGGAGGCGTATCAACTCACCAGTACTCCTTCCATTGGTCCTCCTCAAACACGTCCTCCGGGATGGGATCAATGAGAACCAGGTCCGACACAAACCTTAGCGGGGGACACAGAGAGGACAAGCACGCACACACATGGATTTGACACACACAAACACGACCACACACCAACACACACACGCACACACACACACACACAGTAAGACTCTTGGACTCTGGCCTGAGCGGTCGTGGGCTGAGAGATGGATGGGATCGTCCTACCCACAGTTTCTGTGTATTTGCCAATCTGTGACCTGCCGAGACTGATGATCAGCGACCACGTCCAGACGGCCATATTTTCACTCTGTGTCATCTACTCGACACAGCCTTCATTGACTCACTTTAATGGCCGTGACATCACGCCTAATCAAACGGTAAATCTATCAAACCTGGAACCCGGCTGACTACGCCGTGAATCACGGAGGATGGATGAGACGGAACACGCTCGGGATTTATGGACGTCTCCGAAAATGAATATCTGTGCAATTTAGCCAGGCGTGGAGGTTGTTAAGTGAAATAGGAAATTTAAGGAAGGTACTGCAGTATATACAGAGCAAAGATTGTGTATGTACAGAAATATACACGATAATAAGCATATAGCATGAAAACAAATCCCATACAGTATCCCCTATTTGGTGTTTTTTTTAAAGTTGTACAGCATTTAAAAAAAAAGGAATATGTGATAGCTTTTTCAATCCTTTTAGATAAGTCACTGTTTAGCTTTGGACAAGGGATTTCCAAAAGCCCCAATTAATCTTATAATGATGTAAAAAGTATCATCTAGGCACTAACTAGCTGTCCTGGGCTTTAGCTTCCCGATACAGGTTGCCTGGGCAACTAGACTCACGCATCATGGATGTGGCTGTAGAACCTGGCGTTCAGCGTTCCCAGCTCGGAGCCCACCAGGATGTAGGGTCCGTCGATCTCTGCCGCACGAAGGAGACGGTGCAGATCATCCACCATCCTGCAGACAAAATGTAGAAATATAATATCAAGGAAGACTCTAGGTGTGGTACAACATAAATGTCAAGTAAAAACAACAAAATAACCTTAAAACAGGGCACGTCGCAAACCAACGGAGCCTAAACTTGTTTCCTAATTGTGGAGGGTGAAACCGGGCCAAATCTCCATACACTGCACTTTAATAATTTCCTACGGACACGTGAGAGAGACTCCATTAAACAAAACAAAACAACTATAAGATAAACAGATGACTGCAAAAATATTGTTCTCTTTGTCCTCATTTCCACCAGATGATTTACAGCAGTCAGAAAAGGGGAGTGTTGTATTACATTTTTTATTTTTTGTTCCTTTCTGGATAGCCTCCGTTGAGGACAACGGATGCCATATATCCACTTAGCCAACACTGCTGAATGTAAAGCGAGGGATATAGGATGAGTCGGATTTCTGACTGCAACGTACCAACCAACACATATTCCATAAAGACACACTACCTCATCTCACCCAATGCAGCCCATCTCTTTCTAACTACCCATCTGTGTATTGGTGGCTGTGGCTCAGCTTACATCAATCCAAATCCAGACCTTTTATAATGACAATAACTTAGATTTCGGATGTCAGTATTCAGCATGTCAAACTGAACACAAACATGCTCTGGCATGTAAGTGAGCCCATAAAGATAAAAAAATAAAAAAATTCGCAAGTTGGCAAGTCCCGGCCAAAAGCCAGTACCAATTTTGTGCAACTCTGTGAATATCTATTTGAGATATCCTGTTCCCACAGCTTCAAACAAACACATAAAATGTTATCTCCTTGACGCAGGTAATCAACCCCCCTGGTATACAAGATAAAAAGAACACATAGGTAACAAAGTGGAGCGCTGATGGTCAGGATAACCAGAACAGAACAGAACTGCTGGACAATCCAAACTAGCTTCAACTACTGATGCACAAAATTAATTACTGCATCATAACATCACCCGTTAGAACAAGAAGTAGGCCACATGTGATGTCCTGTTTACAATATAAATGTATTAATGTAATAATAAATTATGCATGTGCTAGCGGTGAACACGATAGCACTCTTGAGATTTAAGTCAGGTTTTTCTTTCTTTTGAAATACGTCCATGATGTCATTGCAAACAAGAAGCCTCCGACTCACCGACCAGTGGTGGACATTCCCCAAACCTTCTCGGTTCCTGAGCTCTCATTCTGCATCACTCTCTTGCTGAAGCCCAGGCCCATTCTGTCATAGGTGCACACCTACACAAAGAGGTAACACGTTTAGCTGCTGTTAGCTTCACATATGAACTTGCATTAGCAGCACTGCCATTGGCATCCTTTACAAGAAAATAAGACATTGCACTTTGTGTCATCGAGAATTGTTCCAAAATGCTTGCTGTGATTGTTGGTCTGTTGCTATGCCTTTTAATGTGAGAGCCAATGCCCCGTCAATTTATTTTTTTAGAATCTAAGGCAATTTAAATATTGCATATTAGAAAACAAAGAAAAAACACTACAGGTCTATATGTGCTCGGAAATGCTTGCATCTATGTTCTCGGTTCTTTCTTCATTCATTTATTATTATGCTGCTGCTTCTGTTGTTGCTGGATGTAGGTCGTCGGAAACCACAACAAGTCTGACCTCATTGGGGGTCGTATTTCAGACAAACAGACAGCAACGGCCAGTCTGTCAGACTCAGCTTTCTGCAAACGCTGTGTTCTCATTGGACAGCATACCGCAGCACTACTACAACAACAACAGTCCTCTGATGACCTCGCCTTGGTTAACGGCACTGTAAATACATGTTCAGACTGCAGTCCACTGCGTAGTTGGTTTTGAAGCTAAATCTAAGAAAAATTTAGCAGTACAATATTGAATCTTTCATTGATTTTGGTTTCTATCTCTTGAATGAACCTGATAATACACAAATAATAAAAAAAAAAATCCCACTGTAAATATTAATAATCATTTTTTTCTGCAAATTCCTCACCCTTGTCAGCGGAGCAACACTTTCTTGGACATGATACCAAATGTCTGAAGACGCTCCGGTTGGGGCATCCAATATGACTGTAAGCAACGATGGCAGTATGGTTAATGAATGAAGCAGCAAAAACAATGGACTGTAACGGATATAATATGGCTAAAATATGAACTTGTGATTTACAAATTGTTTAATGAGTGTTCCATTACCAACTGGTTTTCCTTGTCCTTTACATAATAGGTGCATCTTTTGACCAAGCCCGACATCAAAGATCTGTCCTTCTGCATTGGAAGAGAATAGAGGCAGCTCTTAAGAACCGGTTCTAATGCATGTATATAGAAATAACAATATATTTTCATTTTCATTTTTGAGATCAACTCAAAAGATGAGACAAGTGCATAGTGGCACTGGCAAGAATCTTACACACGTACAAACATCCAGGCATGTTGCACACCATTATTGGAATATTTTCTGACGACAATATTAGGAATGCAATGGAAAAAACTGTTAATTATATATATATATATATATATATATATATAATATATATATAATATATATATATATATATAATATATAATGTGTGTGTGTTGTGTGTGTGTGTGTGTGTGTGTGTGTGTGTGTGTGTGTGTGTGTGTGTGTGTGTGTGTGTGTGTGTGTGTGTTTGTATATTTCGAAGGATGGAATATGCTGGGAACCTTTTGGCAATAGTAACTGTCCTTCTCTCTGCAGTGATGCATAGTTGAGGAACGGAGGTACGGCGATGATGAAAAGCAAACAGGTTCCAATATTCTTGATGATGGACCAGTAGGTGAAGCGTTGGTCCTCGGCTTGAATGGGTTGTACAGGATCAGCATCCTTTGTAGAAAAAATAATTTGTTTAAATACTAATGATCACAATCACAGTAACAGTGACCATTTAAAACAACCAATACGAAGTGGATTCTAATTTATTCCTACATATCAGAGATCAACTTCACTAATCGACTTTACCAGCACACCCGCTTAAAAGTGTCGGCTCAAGAACATAAATGTACCTGGGATGGGCCCTTATCTGAGGCATTACGTGCTTAAGTGACACGTTGTACGCCGAACAGTGTGGCGAACGGAGGTTTGATTGTTAGTAAACGGGGAAGCAAGAAGGTGTCAAATAACATTACGTACCCTACTTTCTGAACTACGAGATTGGCCACTCGAACCTTGCCCTTCAGTTCTTCTGCGCATTTTGAAAACAATACGAATACGCGATGCACCTAACAATGTGCGGTTTGAATGAAATACTTTTCAGATTTACTTCCTTCCTTGTTGTTGTATAGGGGCCGAAAAGGGACAGATTGCACCGGTGTGATAGTACCTTTGGCGATATCAAATTACAGACCTTTAGCAACGTTATACGATGAAATTGTTGTATATAACGCAATTAAAATTAATCATTATATTCTAGGAATTAAAAACTGATGGAACTTTAAATCTAGAGAATAATACATTACGGTAGGCATTGGGGGGGGGGGGGGTTGCTGGTGGGATTTTTTTGGAGGACTGGGCACAGTTTAATTGATGGCCTGCAGGGGGCCCTGTATCCCTTGAACACATGCATTATGTATTCCGTTTAAAAAGGCTGTAGGTTTAGCACTTAATAGGTCCACCATGGTATGTATTGGATCATAATCGCCATTTAATACGAGTATATTTAAGAATCCCACGCCTTCAAATGAAACATGGTTCCAGCCTGGTTATAAAATGCCTACCCCTTGTTTATGACTGTAATGGATCATTCTGTTTCTCCTAATATCCAATCAAGTCATCGTTTATATTAATAATAATAATAATAATAATAATAATAATAATAATAATAATAATAATAATAATAATAATAATAATAATATGCTATATATATATTAATTATTAAAAAAAATTGCTCTGAGAGTCTTACAGCACTTGAGATTTAAGGAAGAGAGGGCATGTCAAGATATTTACGAGTATCCACAACTTTTATCCAGCAAGCTATGTCTAGACAAAGTTAAACCGGGCCATAAACCCTGTTTATTTTGTGACTCCGATCACACAGTGAATTCATTGTTGTAATTTAAAACGAGGGATAGACTGAAATGATTTATGTCTGGTATTGGCTACTGTGGGGCAGACAAAGCTGCATCCGCCCTGTTGTTGTTGGGGTTTTGAGAGGGTGGACAGTGTTGTGTGCATGTGTTGTGTGTGGTGATGTGTGTGTGGTGTGGTGTGTGTGTCGTGTGTGTGTGTGTGTGTGTTGTGTGTGTGTGTGTGTGTGTGTGTGTGTGTGTTGTGTGTGTGTGTGTGTGTGTGTGTGTGTGTGTGTGTTTGTTTGTATCTGTCTATAAAGAAGCATTGGCTAAAAGAATGGGCGTCACATTGTTTGTGTTTGTGTTTGTGTGTTGGGGAGGGTGGGGGTTCAGAGTGGATTAAAGTTAACGCCGTTGGCATTACTTTATCCTTCCTCTGCCTAATTAGGGCTGCGAGATGTATAGACCAATCAGGGAGACATCAATGCCTTCTGGTGGAATCTCCTGTCTTGCCTTTCATTACACTTGTTGTCTCGTAATCTTTGCACAAACCCACTTACTCCACCAACAGGTTATGTGTGATAACTAGTCTTGTCACATAATAAGACCTAGAAAATGCAATGTTTTTCTGTCCAGGATTTAAAGGTGAAGTATTTGTGGTTGACCTGTTATATATAGATTACCTGTGCTGGGAACTTGCAGGTTTAAACATTAAAGGCATTGGATGGAGGTATAAATCAATCCCCACAGATTAGCTACTGTTTAAACCCTGAGCGTTCTGACAAGGTGATGGGTTTCTTTAGAACAGTAGTTTTAGTCTAGTGCCCACGGCACTGGACCATGGCATCAGCTCACAGGGCGACTCTTTAGATGCTGTCGTCTTGAGGTTGCAGCCATGAGCTGATCCATGTCGTGTCAGTCCCCTCAATGGAGCCCTTCTGCACCAGCACTATAGGTTTCCACAAATAGACCATTATTGGAATTAAAGTTAATTAATTAATATCAGCAGCAAAAAATGCAAAGGAAATACTATGCTCTCCACCTCCCAGTGCATGCATGTGCAACGGAATTGGTAATATGGGTACATGGAATATTCTGTCTACTCTGTTGGTAGATAACAACTTGTTATTTTTACATTTCTGACATGTCTCTCCGCGTCCCATTTCCATTATTTCCATTATTTTTATACACTGCCTCCATAATTGATTGCAACTTAACTTTAGTAAATTTCACATTGCATGCACATCAATTCTCAAACAATATACTTTTTTGAATATACATAAACATTTTTGCGCACACATTTTTATGAAATGCAAATTCATACACTTATGCATTATAAACTATGTGAGTGCAACCACAGACAAATAAACACACACACCGACACGCACAGATGTCCATTCACACACACAAGTGGCCAAATAAACACACATGAGTGCACATCTATATGAAATCAAATTCTAATTGAGATAACACAGAAGTCAATGAAAAGCCATTTCCTGTTTGCCTTATCGGCCTGTCACATGGAGCAGGGTTAACCAGGTGACACATCCACCAACGGCTGCCTGTATCACCCCAGGTCATCACTAACATCTCCCGGCTCGCTCGGGATTGACATGTTGTGCTCATATCTCCCAACCAAGGTTTGCTTTATGCCTTTATTACATCCCCTGGTTGAAAGGTCTGTTGTGGTGCTCTGGTATTTGTGTGTGGGGGCTCAAGTGATAAAAAGGAAACTAAAGAAAGAGACAGAAGTTCTGCATGCAAATGCAAATGAAACTGGATGTGCTTTTGAATGAAAGGTTAATTGTGTCTGATTACATCTTTCATTGTAGGCTGTAATCTAAGTTCTATGAAAAACAATCACCGCTGTTGCACGTAACTAGACTTCAATGGGCTAATTGATAAAACCCAGGAATGAGTTGCTTATTTCGAATCACATGATGGAATAAAAACATTGTCTTCTAAAGGTTATTCTAACTGTGGTCCTCTCTTCCGGCAGAGTGATTTCGATATCCCTTGACACCTTTAGTACATGACAAGCTTCACTGAAGGCTAGAGGGACCTGGAGCTGGCTGAGCATCTGATTGGAGGAGGAACAGGAAGCTTTACTTCTGATGTTGCCAATAAACTGGTGCCATATGAATGATGAGGTTTTGCACCAGTTTGGGTACTTGACCACTCCAACTGGGGGGAACAGGCTGGGCCCAGTATCATGACACCTTATGGATCTCTTAGTTGTCCCAACTGCAATGAAGGAATGAAGAGGCCAAAACAGGCTTCGTACCATTCAACGTTGTATTGAACATTTCAGGAACATTTGCCGTTTTTACCACAAAAGCAGCACAAATGTCAATAAAGGGAACCATCATTTTGGTTTTAGTTGGGAATACAAATTAATACTCATGAAAAGAATTACAAAAACTCATATGCAAAGAGAGAGAAAGACCACCATTTCACATGTGGCTGTGTGTTGTCTGGACTTTACTGTGTCTTATGTGTTGTGTCTATGTTTTTTTCAAAAGCTCATCTGATTCAGTTATAAAAATAAAAAAAACAGCCATCAAGGACGATACAAGCCAAACCTCCGACGCGAGCTGTAACCTGATCTCATTAAGACCATCTAACACTGATGCGATCAGTCTGAAAAACAAAGCAGAACCATTATAAGGTTGAAAAATAGAAGCGATTAAACAGTTGGATCCAAGCAAAAATAGACCCGGAGACAGCGTGTTTTATATTCATCCGAGTTCTCTCCTGAACTGAAGTCACAAATTGAGCCACTTTCCACCAAAAAGAACGGTTACTTTAGATTTACACTCTGGTCATACTGTGGCAATACAAATCTATGGACCGTATCGCTTGCAAAATGTAATTCTAATGTAATAATTGTCTCCAATTAGGAGGTCACAGGGTGGGCTGCGGAGGCATGCTCCTGCCCCCTCTTCAGAACCGCCAGTGCTTTCTGTTGAATTAAAATTCAATATAAAGCAAGGTACCCCAAGCCCTTCCGCCGTAAAGGAAAGCTAGCTATATTTCTAAGGAAACCGGCTGTCTCCCTCAGTTATTTATGAGTGAGCTCTGGGGTCTTCACGGGGGTAGGCTTCTCAAGCATCATTCTTCAGCCCTCATGAGGACTCCATGCGCTCATCGATTTGCCTCCTCGCACGATACCATCAATCAATACAGTAACAAGTCTTCAGAAATGCACTGTATCCAACTCAGTGAGCAGATATCTCTGGCTGCTGTCAGTGGGACCGGGGGGAGCATCGGTTTCAACCTGGCCGTAAGCCTGATCTGCCAAACAACAATTGAATCATGAATGTCAAAATAATCAGGCCAGGGCGCTAATTACCCAGCGCACACGTGACTATGCAAATATAGAATTAAACCAGCTAAATGATATTATATATATATATATATATATATATATATATATATATATATAGTATATATAGTATATATATATAATATATATATATAATATATATATATATATATATAGATATTATATATATATATCATATATATGTGTGTGTGTGTGATGTGTGTGTGTGTGTGTGTGTGTGTGTGTGGTGTGTGTGTGTGTGTGTGTATATATATATATTATATATATATTAAAACAGCTAAATGATTTTATATATATATATATATATATTATATATATATATATATATATGTGTGTGTGTGTGTGTGTGTGTGTGTGTGTGGTGTGTGTGTGTGTGTGTGTGTGTGTGTGTGTGTGTGTGTGTGGTGTGTGTGTGTGTGTTGTGTGTGTATATATATATATATACTATATATATATATATATATATATATATATATATATATATATATATATATATATATATATATATTAATATATATATATATATATATATAACCTTTTTATAAAAATGAAAAGAAAAATAAACAAGGACATCAAAACACGGTATAATCATTACAAAGTTTGCGTATCATAAAATGGTGCATATAATAGTGATGTTGAATGTTTTGGGGTAGGCTATTCGTTTTTAAATGGCATCCATCTAAAGTGGCGACATTCACCGCGAGTGTCTGTCTTGCGTAGTAAATCATCACTTCTACATTGTCCAGAATGGTGGCAGGTTTGGGACATCGAGCTGGAGTTCAATGAAACGGGTGGAACGAATGCTGAGAGAAGATCCTGAATTATGGTGTTATCCCGGTCTACTGTAACGCAATATCCGGTCTTTTTCTTCCGACGAGTTTATACGCCAGATAACAGTCCTCATAGCAAGACTAATTCAAATATAACAAGAATAACAACAATTACTACGAGAATGAAATATATAATATTAATGGGCTGCTAAACGGTTATGTAACCGATGTAACACCGATGTCCAACCCCCCCCTCCTCTCTCTCCTCTCTCTCTCTCTCTCTCTCTCTCTCTCTCTCTCTCTCTCTCTCTCTCTCTCTCTCTCCTCTCTCTCTCTCTCTCTCTCTCTCTCTCTCTCTCTTCTCTCTCTCTCTCTCTCTCTCGCTCTCTCTCTCTCTCTCTCTCTCTCTCTCTCCCTCTCCCTCCCTCCTCCCCCCAATAACGCTCATTTGGAGCATCCCGTTCTAGGCGTACCGTCGTTCCATGAGAACGGTTAGGAGAAGCCGTTTGGTATGTTCCGCTCCTCCCCTACTCTACGTCTTAGAAATGGTAGTTGCTATTAGAAGGTCAAATGACTCTGCATGTCGGCAACTGTCAGGCTACAGTCCATCCCTGATAAACACAACACGACCAAACAAGACAAGAGAAGCTGGCTCCTGAATATGTTTGCAAACTGAACTTACCCATCGGCTGTGCGACACTGCTACGTAAAAGTAAGTACCCGCGTAGAACAAGCTGTAATCATGTGTAGTTTCTATATCGATGCACACACTGTCTTGGTCTTGTCCGGTCAGGCTCTGTTGTGGAGGTCTACTTTTTCATATATATTTTATTCTGAAATTAAACACGTTGCCTGAAACGCCGCTCAGTGTTTCTGCAAGGTGGAAGGACGCCGTATATGCTGCTTCTCAACAGTACTCGCCTATAACTGAATTAAAAAGTACACATGTCAGATATCGTGAGAGCAGGATAACAGTATATTTATTTTAAAATGAATGAATAGGACTTTTACAAACACATATTTCTCTCTTTCTCCCATACTCCTATGTTGCATTAAGTTTGGTTGGTGGTGGTTCTAGCTGTGCCTAGGAAAGTGCCAACCTCAGCAACTACAGATCTCTCAGTTGGGAATGAAGATTAATTAAATGAGGCAACACTGTTGCTCCGAGATGCATCCAACAGAGTAGCCTAGTCAATTACAGGATTGCGTAGCACGTATGAATATCCTTTATGTTGCAGACAGCGCATCTTCTGGCTGTTAGAGCAAGGACCACTTAATAGTTTATTACGGACATAAACTTTTTACTTAAGTCAAGGACAGGTTAGCAAGTAGGCCTATATAGGGGAAGTTAAGATGATAAGGTGTACGATCCCACTTTGTTTATCCTTTAAGGGAAATCGCACTTTCAATTCCAGCACAATCAAAATAGACAGAATTAGTGATCCATAAGATAAATGAAAACCTTTCATAAAACATTTAGAGTAGAGTAGCACTATTGCAAGTTTGGTCCTACAGAGCCAATGCAATAAATGTAGGCCTAATATCAATAAATGAAAATATTTAAGATACATATATTAACCCAACGAAATGTATGGATTGGTTAACAGAGAGCCGAGTCATCCAGTGGATATAATACAACCTTCTTGTGTTTGTTCAAGGTCAAAAGTTGGCTTGATGTCATCATTTAGAGCTGGAAGAGGTTAATATAACTCCAACGCCAATGGGGTTGGAATCCCTTATATCCAATTAAAGGGTAAAAACGGTGTAAAATGGATTTTGGGATATGTTTTGTATGATAATGAGTTGAAATGTTCATTTTGGAGCACAAAAACCGCATAAATAGACACTTTCTTCAGTTGGCTGATTTTAGCCGATTCAGTCAAAACGCTATAAACTTGGAACGAAGGGGGCAGTGGTTATGGTAAAAACGAAATCGCTATTTTAAACCCCTTAAAAGGCTACAAGTAGCTTCTTTGGCAGTATAATAAGGGTCTTATAAAACGAGGCATTGAGAATTTTGTAAGTGTACAGATTGTTTATTAAAAGGACATTTTATACACACAATACCGTCAGTAGAATCACCCGTCTACGCCGTTTTGTTTTTAAGACTCGATAAGTAGATTGGCGAACATCAAGTCTTAAAAACAAAATGGCGTTGACAGGTGATCTACTGATGATATTATGTGTATAAAATATCCTTTTTAATAAACAATCTGTACACTTACAAAGTTCTCAATGCCTCGTTTTATATATTAAGACCCTTTTTATACTACCAAAGAAGTGTCGGGCTACTTCTAGCCTTTTAAGTGGTTTAAAATAGCGATTTCTTTTTTTACCATAACCACTGCCCCCGTTCCAAGTTTATAGGGTTTTGATAGAATCGGCTAAAATCAGCCCACTGAAGAAAGCGTCTATAGCGTTTTTTGTGCTCCAAAATGAACGTTTCAACTCGTTATCAAACAAAACATATCCCAAATCCATTTTACACCGGAATTAACCTTTAAGCCTAATATCCACTTAATAACCAACTGGTGGCAGATAATAACTTCAGTGTTCTCATGCCTCATGTCCTTGTTTTATTTATATGTTTTATTAACACTTTGTTTCAGTTTTAAACCATACAACTGCTCCACTGCCCATGCTTTGGTTGTAGCCTACAATAAATAAAAAAAAAATCTTATTATCACTTTGAAGGCAATATATTGATTTTAGATTGGCTGTCAAAATGCACACATGCATACACACCAAGGTTGCTGGCTTCAGTGGTAGTATGTCATTATGCGCATACTAACTGTTTATATTATTATACCTCCCCTCCTGCTTATTCAATGGTTGCAGTGTCCTACTGATTATTGCGTTGCGGTTAATATTGATAAGGCTAAACCGTTATTTGAAGCAATTCTTCCCATTCCTAAACAATGATTTGGGCATTTCTATTTCAATTAGTTTATCAGCATACAAATTGTACATGAAGAATAGTCAGAATTTGATAAATGTGCTTATGATGATAAATTGTGTGTTTAGTCTTTTATATGTCCGGTTGTGTATAACCCACTGCTGCAGTGCTATGCTCCTCTGTCATGTAACCAGCCAGTGATGGAACAGCTGCATTCAATCTCATCTCTCTGGGTACACTCATTAATGTGCACAGAGCTTCAAGGTAGGCCAGAGTACCCTCTTGCTACCCAGAGAAATACAAAAAAAAACACCGCCCCTCACTTGTTGCCGGGCAGACTACTACAGATGCCGTAATGATGTGGGGCTGCTGTGTTGAATTCTCAGCATTCAATATTCATGTGTTATATTATATCCCCCTTATTATGTCATAAGATAATCTTTCAAATCTTTGCTGGAGTTCAATTAAAAATGTATTCTCCAAAATGTAATATAACAGGTTTTGAAAGTTATTCTTTTCATAAATGTTTTCAATTTGCATATGCATGCAATAATGGGATTCTGGCAGCATTCACACGGAAACTCAATCAAATTCCCGCTCCATCTTTTTACATTGTATGCACGACATGGAGGTTTATTTGAATTAAGATAAATTTCAACCTGAAGTTTTGACAGCATATCAAATTGATGAATATTCTACGCCTAACATGTTTATAAAGACTGTCAAAGATGATGGCTTCTAAATGCATACACTGTACAGATATTCAGGGAAACAGGAATCTCCAATATAGTTGAAGGCAGAGTAGTTTGACCAAGGCCTTGTTTTGTTTCGGTACAACGTGTAAACATTCATTAGAGCCAACTTACCCCCGATATTTCCAAGAACGGTGGAATAAATCAAAGATGCCATGTCCCACATTCTTCCTGATGAGAGTCTGATGAAATTATTTATTCAAAGGATATTTGGAGCTGCTTAAGGAGTTTTATGATTAACTATCTCTACAGACATTTTGATATGAGATGATGTTATGTCTCACCTAATTATCTACTATGCATAACTTAAGAAATTGTTTATATTTGCCAGTGATTGCAGATATTGTTTTTCTTAAAACAAACCATGCACTGCATTATGTATATAGATATGATACAGATGATCAATACAATGCTGTTAAACCTCAGCACTCTGCATGCACTTCACAGTAATATTATGTATTTTATGCGTACATCTTTCTACTTCAGTCCAAAGGGTTTACCGTACAGACTGCTAGTAAAACATTCATGAAATGCAAAAAAAAATGTTAATAGAGAGGGAGATAGACAGAAGCAAGCCCAGATCTACAAGAAAGCAATTACATAATGACAAGTCCTGTGACATAGTGATTTATTGCACTCTGTTGGGATTCCAGGTATCCATCTGGAAGTCCTTCAACGAAATGAAATGAAATGACATCATTGTTCATAGGCTCGTTCTGTCTCTCTACCCCCCCATCCCCTCTTGATTGTAAACCTTGTTGGTGATGAGCAGCCAAAAGTTTCAATCCAGTTTGATTTGCAAGGGTTTGCTGTGGAAGTAGCATGTTATTCCACATATGCTTTTACCATGCCTGCCTTAAATACACCAGTGTGGAAGGGAATACTTTCCTATCCATTGAATAAGACTGTTAACCTGCACTGAGTCATGTGGTTTGTCTGCCTTCAGGCTATGTTGAAGCTCAAATTAGTTGAAAAGGTGGAGGGACACATCCACAGTTCCCACAGGGTGATACAACCCAACGCATGCATGTTATTCGCAGTTGGTTCCTTGTTGATGTAGCAGTCTTAGCCTGGGTCCTTAGCAGCTTTACATGCGTAGACCTAAAGTACATAACGTCATGGGACTGGCAGTGGATTAGAGAGGATTTGCCTTGTTAAGCTACAGTATCCTAGCCCATTGACCCCCTCGGCCGAATGCCTCCCTCTTCCCACCCTACCCCTCCACAGCCACAACATTATAGTACGTATTCCTACTGCCCACGTCGCCTGTCGGATCTTAATCCAAATGACCGATTGTTAAGGTAAAGGATATTGTTTTTGTTGTTGTTGTGGTTGAATAGATGTGCTTTATCATTTTGTGTTTTCAACAACTGGGGTAAGGGAGGTCGAGTGGTGAGGGGTGTTAACTCCCGGCCAAAAGGTTCTGGAACCCAACCCCAACATCCACATTCTACTGAGTCGTGAAATTAATCTAAATACATGTAGAGTAGTTTCTGTGGACTTAATTGTAAGTGGTCATCCCTTTTTAACTCATTTCGTTTTCTAATGACATGGGTTAATCTACATTTGTCTACTGCTTTTGATATTCGTTATATTGTCTAATTAGACCATGCGAAAAACAATTGCATGTGATCCTCCTCTTGGAATGTTTTCAAAGAAAGAAAAGTCGTGTTTTATGGGCATTAGTCTCTCTCAGCCTAATGTTATTCAGTGATGTGACTTAGCAGAGAAATATCCCTAACCAGCATGCACACCAATAACTTAAACTGACAGCGTTCTCGCTGCTGTATATACCTTGCCAAGAGCCAGTACTCTGGAAAAGCTGAAGTTTCCTCTTTTCGCCACTGTCATCTTCCACAGAGCCCATACACAACGAGACGTTGGGGCACATTAAGGGATAAAAATAGACGTGCCTGGGAAGGTAGAGAGACAGAGTTATCTGAGGTAAGCGGTTCACTCTGTTTCAAATCAGCATCCGTCCCTGCTTGTCATAGCCTCCCTCTCACTATAGAGCAAGCTAGTCATAACCTCACAGCTGAATAATGTACAAGTGGTACAGGAATACCTGGCACAGGAATAGTGCTCCATTTCACTCTCTTGACCAATAAAAGCAAAAGCATGAAATAAAAAAATATTTCATGCTTTTGCTTTTATTGGTCAAGAGTTAATCGCGACCACAACTTTATAATAGTCCAAATAAGTTGGCCTATTATAGCATAAAGAAACAACAAACCTCAGTATCTAAAATATGTCCATTAATAGGAGGTAGATACAGTATATGTTTTTATGTACTGATGTGTATATCCATTCAAATGTTTGAAAAGAACATTGCACAAAGTAGATTGAGGCCAGGGGATAATTCATCAACAAGCCAATATGCCACTTTATGTTTTTGACCAAAGATTTAAATCAAGGATTTGATATACTCTGCTGATAAAAGCATTGAGAGACAGATACTGACAATCACATTTTCAGACTGAAAAGAGGACATCAACATTTTAACTTGGAAGATTGGCGTACCAAAACAACATCCACAATAGTCCAAAAATTGCAAAAGGCTATGAATTCAATATTTCAAGATCTCTCCAAGATCACTGTATTCAAGAATCAAGATTGAATGTTCTCCAACCATTTCATCGAAAAACATTGCAACCACCAGTAAACAGGCAGTACCTCAATTACATTTTAATTAATGTGTCAATGCTGTTTTGCTGTATTGTTTGTGTGGGTGCTTAAGGAAGATGTTTGGTAATTAAAAGTTATTGCAGTGTGAAATTCTGCTGCATTGACTCTTTTTTAGATTGTCCACACATCACTTAACGTATAATGTTAAGTGATGTTCATGAAATCAAGGATGAAAGGTTAACCAATGTTCCATCTAAATAATAAGAGTAATATCAAATAAATACATTTCTAGCTTCTTCTTTTTTAGAGTAAGGGTGTGTCTATTAGATGTAAAACTATTAATGTAAAAGTCGACCCCATTGTTTGAGTTGGAAGAGTAGCTTTCAAATATTAGAGTTTGCACATAAAATACAATGTGTCTAATTTTGCATTGATGACATCAAGAGTTTGAAATATGTATAGGGGCTGTATGTATGTACTTGACACAGCAACATATTTAAATATGTATGACTTTGTGTTGCTGTCAAACATATTAGAGTCTGACCTTTTAGGCCAAACGATATAAATATAAACATAAAGGTAAACAAAAAGATATGTCAAATGATTGAGATAAGAGATTGCAACAAATGGTCAACCTTGTTGTTGCTTGATGCATACTGTAAATTATGTTGTTGGAAGCAGGTTTTGTCGCACACGTATGTACTTATTTATGTATAAATTAATTTTAATATATGTCTAGATCCTGCTCTGTCAAAGTTGTGACTCATTTTTCCTGTCTATATTCAAGTGTATGTGCAACAAATCCTTATGTGCAACAAATCCTTATGTCCAACAAATCCATTCTGCTCTTCCTGCGACACAAGGCATCGGTGCAATTTACATTTAGATGTCTCTGTTTGCCCAGCCAGTTGCTCTTATCCAGGGCAACCCAACAATGACACAATTGACCCCGGCCAGGTATATTGCAGTTTGTCCACCGAGAGAGGCTGATATGATTCTCCTGCCTAGATAACAGGCACGCATCACCGCCATTAGAAGAGTGCAAATATAAGCGTCAAAAAATGACTGAGAGGGTGTTTACCCGTTGCCCAGTAATTGACTGATCATTTGCATAATGGCATTGTGCTTCCTGCCAGGCTAATGTGACCCCTATTAGTTCAGGAAACATGGCCTGTGTTTGTGTCTGTCTGTGTGTGTGTGTGTGTGTGTGTGTTATTGTGTGTCTGTGTGTGGACACAAACCAAGGAAAGGGATTGGCGCTGGGGGAAATAAGAGTGGTGTGACCAAGGCTGAGGTGGCGTCTGCGGGGCAGGACAACAGGGGGAGAGAAGAGAGGCAGAAGGAGGGGAAACGATGAGAGGCTGATGAGTCATATCACTGCAGTAGTCCCGGCAGCACCCATTGAAATGCCACTGCAGGTGGGGACTTTCAAAGTGATGAGTGAAAGTCCTTCTTTAGTCTGGATTCTCACCCATTTGTAGAGCCTCATCACCTCACATATAGGAGGGAAATGTAACTTTTGGTTCTGCAGCTGAATTCTTTTGAGTTTGATTGTTTGGCAGACAACCTATTCTACTTGAGCTTCTTGTTAGTGATGTGCGGGCTCCCTAGGCTAACGATGCTGTCTGATCAATGAATGTTTTTTTTTATCCTTCCAATTTACATTCTGGATTTAATCCAAGAAAACCAAATCCGCTGCTTACATCCCTAACCACGTTCTTCTCTCTGGACTGTCATGCATAAACCCGAAGGCAGCTCGGAATACAAATTTTAAGTTAAAAACATTACCACATTTATCAAATAAACGAAACGAAATGCATGGTGTGGGGTAGAGCTGTCACAGATGTTGCACTAGGTCCAGGCCTAGTTGGTCTTCTGTTAGGATTCATGTTATTCCATTATAGCATTGTGGCCTGCCTCAGACCCGTTTCTTTAGGTAGCGGTTTCTCACCAGAACCAAAACGAAGGCCCAATCCCATTTCTACCCCTTACCACTTCCCCTTACCCCTCCCCTTTGTTTTGACGGGAAGGGGAAGGGGTAGAACCAAAATGAAGGCCCAATCCCATTTCTTCCCCTTACCCCTTCCCCTTACCCCTTCAAAACACGGGGGAGGGGTAAGGGGAAGGGGTAAGGGGTAGAAATGGGATTGGGCCTAATACTTACTTACCGATAGCTATGGTCCTTGTGTCTTTCTGAAAGTTTCACCCCAATCCATTACATGCTTGGATGCTGATAGTGTTTGTCAGTATGATCTGCCCTACTAGAGACAATTAGGCTAAAATACAAGGCTGGATTAATGGCGCTTGGTAAGGGATACACATAGGATCCATGTTTTTCTCTACTCTTTTTGCCGTGGAGGTGGCAAAAACCACCACATCCATTCATGTCAGGGGAACAGAAGGGCTGCTTCCCCTGAAGATGAGATGGAGAAGTACAGGCCAGCATCCTGTGCAGAGAAGCCATTGCCACACCAGAAGACCATCTCAAACAAGAGACTGTTAATTATAGTATATGTGCCTTTGATATATTTTTCATCAATGCTCCTCACCTTGAAGTTGTCCATCCTTATACTGTTATAATAATTATCCTCAAAAAATAATAGTGTATTCGTTTAGGCTGCAGCACCCTGCCATCCAACCAAAATTGTCCCTGTATAAACGTTACCAAAAATAAGGGTTTTTGTTTTCAGGCAAATGCGGGGGTTTGGTATAGAGGCTGTCCACGTAATCATTTTAAATCCCTGCAACACTGTGACGAATGGTAGGATGAGCCACATTTTGGAAGACGGAAATTGTCTGACGCTATGAAAGTGTCTTTCTGTGAACCAACCCCCCCCCCCCCCCTCCCCCCGGGTGACACATTTCCCTCAGATTAGAAAACCGTTTGTTTCATGAAATAGTTTGTAATGGGAACTTTCATTTGTCTTTTTATTTCTCTCTCTCCCTCTCATATCTCTCTCTCTCTCTCTCTCTCTCTCTCTCTCTCTCTCTCTCTCTCTCTCTCTCTCTCTCTCTCTCTCTCTCTCTCTCTCTCTCTCTCTCTCTCTCTCTCCTCTCTCTCTCTCTCTCTCTCTCTCTCTCTCTCTCTCTCTCTCTCTCTCTCTGTGTTTACCTGTAGCTTTGAAGGGTTTGCTTTCTGCTGTTTACTCATTGCGCATTACATTGTAATGGGAATAGTTAATACTCGAGTGATGCAGATGTAGGGCAGGCCTCTCCGACACTCCAACACAGAACAGAAGACACAGCGAATGAGGTCACATTCAGGCAGTCGACATCTGACAGCGCACACAACTCTTGATATTGTCTGATCGGACAGCTGTGTCTTTTGCCCTGACAGTACCTGACCTATGCTCGCCCAGCGGCTTTCCATTGTTTTGTTGTCACTTCTGGAATTCTATTCCTATAATCTTTAATCCAAGCGATTTTCATAGTATCAAACGTATGACATTCTTTGGACCTACTTCTGTATAGGCGAACAAAACAAGAAAGATGAGGTCTTATTTACAAAAACACTCTCCAATTAAATAAGGGGGCTGTCCAATGGGGTTAGCGTCGTGGAAACACAACATTTGTTTGAGTCTGTTTCAGCTCGTTGTCGTAGTAGAGGGGTTCTACCTAGATGAAAGTAAAACTCGGATGATGAATGAAGTATAATAGTGAAACTTTTTAGAAGGCTATCACGCGATCTGCCCTTTGTTCTAGAAGCAACTGATTCTTAAATCTCATCAGGTTAACAAAATTAAGATTACATGGTATATGTGTAGGTTGACTGTTGTTATTGTTATGGAGGTACTTTCTTATGACTCATTACTGGGTTTAGACCGCTTTTCGGAACCTGCTTTTCTCAGAACAGTCCCTGAGAATCAAACTATATTGGTGGTATAAAACATCTAAGGTTTACTGTATGTATATACAGTAAACACACTTTTATGTTTTTCACACTTCTTTTCATTCATTATAGAATTCAGGTAAGATTAGTATTATACTTTCATTATATGCATAATATATAATAGTAGGGGTGTGCCAAAAAATTGATTAATATAAGAATCGCGATTCTCATTTACTACGATTCAGAATCGATATAAAATGGCCTAAAATCGATTTAATTTCTTAACCTTTTTTTTCTTTTCTTTTTTTTAATAACTTCTTCTTTTTTTTTAAAGCTACTGAGACATATTAATGTTTGGTGCAACAGTTGTGTTCCACATGATATTTTTGGTACTACAACATTCCTGTGAAATGAAAATGCATCTTGTTCAACTGTACCATTTTTTATTATACAGAAGCACTTTATTTTTGTTCCAACTTATTTTATAGCTAGCTTCTTAGAGAAGCAGTTGTGGTCAGTGGAAAAGGTGGAAAAGTGGAAAAGGCACTTTCCTTAGAATTTAAAAGGCAGCATGTTTACAGTAACTGCACTATTTTTTTATAGACTTTTATTTTTGTTAAGCAATATGTGATACTGCTTTTATGCAACGGTTGCAACAATTCCATCTAAGCATGGAACATTTTTTAAAACTTAAACATATGAAAAAGACACTTTAATGTCTCCATTTTTCATTCTGTCTTGCAAAAGCAGACTGGAGTAGATCATGAGGATCCTGTGCACACCTATAGATTGAAGCAGAAATGATTATGAATCAAATCGTTTTGAATCGAAAATCGTCTTGAATCGAAAATCGATTTTGAAACGAATCGCAGCCCCAAAAATCGGAATCAAATCGTGAGATAGTAAAAGATTCCCACCCCTATATAATAGTTATATTTATGCCCATCACATTTACCCTAACCCTATTCATCAAATGTTGCCTCACTTTACATTGTTAGCCTTAACACTAGGGCTGAATCTCTTTCTTTATAGACTGCTTTCAGAGGGAGATGAGCAAGTGGTACGGGTCAGCTGAGGTAGTCTCAGATGCAGGTGCCGGCACGTGCACGGCACGGTGTGCGCGTGCACACCTTGGTTCCGAGGCAAATGGTAGAAGGGGCCCAGCAAGTGGTTTTTAATCACTCTGGTCTCCTTTTCCCTTCTCCCCTTCCCTCGCTCCCTCTCTCTCTGTGGCCCTCCACTCATCTCGTTATAGACACAGGGGTGGTGGACGGGGGGGTTGAGGAGGCAGAGGCCTCCACATTAATTATTGAGCCCTGTCTTCTTTTCCTCTAACTCCTCTAGCACTGGCTCTAATAACCTTTACATGAAAGAGCAGGGACTCCCGCCAAACCCTGGGAGCCATTATATAGGGTGGAGGGCACTGCGGGCTGCAAAGAGAGGCTTTGGGGAGTTTAACAGTGTGACTTGCATTATATTATCACATCATATATATATATATATATATATATATATATATATATATTTCTGACACAAGAATGTACCATTTCATTTTAATAGAATTTGAATTGTCTCAGTTCTTCTGCTCATGGTGATGGTGTGGTTAAGTCCACACTCACGTTTGCAATGTGGCTGTTCATTGAAATCTCATTTTCATAGTGGAACATCTTTGTTCCGTATTTAAAGGGGAAGCCTGTATGATTGTTATTGCATAATTTGCTTTTAATTGACAATATGTTGTACAACAGGTTATTGGACTTAACAAACGAGACCTTGCTGTCGCTCTGCGGTGTGTGGAACATCCTCCAGGCTCATTTATTTCAACCGGGCCTGTGAACTTTTTTCATAACTTCTTAATCTGAAAGTTTGTTCAAGATTATATCTAACATATGTTAATGATTTTAATCGTTTCAACCCATTGTTTCAACCCAACTGTGCTTTTAATGAGTGAGCTCCAGCATGCTGCAGTGCAACTACCGGCCAAAGGGGCCACTAATGAGAAGGAATATTTAATTCTCCCACGTCGTCCCTTTACGTAATACAGTTATACTAAGTTAAACTAAGCTACTATAAATGCCTAATCCATTTCAGTTACCTAGTAGGTAGAATGCCATGGTGTATCAGGCAAGGGTAGTGCAAGCAATTTGAGGGTTCTGCAATTTTGTGATGTTAATTGTGTGCATGTGTGCGTGTGCGTGTGCGCGCGTGTGTGTGTCTGTGTGACCCTGCAGGTTTGAAGGCCTAGCCTGAAGTCTCGGAGATCCCTCGACCTCTGCTCTGAAGAACAACACTGCCAAGATGTTCAGCACCAAAAGGTCAGCGAGATGTCACTTTTCCTCTATTCTTTTCCTCCTGTGAGGAGTAAATACTCCTCACAGGCACACTCATGAGGTGGTTTGACAGTTGAATGAAGATTGTATTGCTATTTCTTTGCCATATTTATTTGCATCTAGGAATCAATTATAGTTAAAACAGAACACCTATGTATTTACATAAATGCAAAAACATACATACATATTTAATATGTTCTACAATCATGATCATTTGCATTCAGGAATTCACCTAGGGAAGGATGTTGACTTCTTTAGGTGGGAAGGCATCTAGGGAACATAGAACAATGTAAGATTCCTAAAGTTGCTTCTTTAAATATAAATGCACATCATAACATGAATGCAGTCAAGTTGTATTTATTTTGTTTATGTAATGTCAATATGATAGAAGTGTGTTAGTGTTGGTGGAGACAGAATCCATATCCTGAGATCCTGGCTGAAATGTACAGTAAAACCACTATTATCTTCATGGCTTCACGCGTGTTTGTGTGTGTGTGTGTGTGTGTGTGTGTGTGTGTGTGTGTGTGTGTGTGTGTGTGTGTGTGTGTGTGTGTGTGTGTGTGTGTGTGTGTGTGTGTGTGTGTGTGTGTGTGTGTGTGTGTGTGTGTGTGTGTGTGTGTGTGTGTGTGTGTGTGTGTGTTCTGTAATCATTTTAAAGAGAGTGAGCTAACTCAGCACACCATATGACACATACAGTATATGCTCAAAACGTTACTGCCATGCTGCAGACGCCTCAAGCTTCAAAGGCTTTCCTAAACCTATTCATGTTGTTTGCTGAATATGAAACAATGCGCTTTTTCCCCTGGTCCTTCTAAACTGCTGAACTCAACATAAATGCTGCGGAGATTCTGTTTAGCTGTCACACCTCATGCCCCTGCCCCTTGCCTCTGTGATTTTTTTAATTTAGTAGTATAATATAGTTCAGTGCAGTATTTTCGACGTCTTTACTGCTAGTCCACACTAATGGCACCATATGCATACATGGCATACATGTCTTTAATTAAAGTAGACAATATTGAACATTAACGTTGCATATCGTGCATTGACGCAATACTTTTCCCTTTGACTTTACAGGAGGTAGCCTCTAAAGATGTAATGACCATCTATATTTCTGCTCCTTAAACAGCAGTCCTAAAATTCAAGTTATTATTGGTCATTTGTTTCACAAATACATTGTATGTATTTTTTGGATGATGGCCAAATGGAGAAATGGTCTGATATCATTGATGCCCACCCATACCGTTATCACTAAAATATCTTACTCACTCTGGTCCTCTTTATTAATAAAATAAGGCATGACGGAGGCATGGTCTGCCCCTAAAGTGTCCAGTGCGAGGCATATCTTGAGTTCTGAGTTCTGTAATAAGTCCGAACGATGTAAAAAGATGTCCATCAAGTCAGACCAGGCCATAACAAAGAGAGATGGTAATGTTCGTGTCAGGGTCATCAATCACACAGTTTCTCACAGCTTTTGGAAAGTCTCAGGGACAGGAACTGTTATGGCACCAGCAGTGGCAAGCTTTGGTGGTTTCCTGTCAGGGAGATCATGGTGAAACGCCGTGGCCCGTGAAGTTGTCAGGAACGCACCCATAATTGCTTTCACTGGGAGCTGTAATGAAATTACCGCAATATTGGCGTTGGTCTCATTAGTGGAGTGTGGCCGACCAAACAACACATTTTGCCCAGACTTACTGTGGCATTTCCACATGAGCGCTGACAGCCCAAAACAATAACACTGCCCTGCTATTAGCCTGGGAAATGTGCATGAGCACGATACACTATCATGAGACCTGCTGGAAAAGTACCTTATAGCCTGCAAGAGGATTACTCAGGCACACTTGAGGATTCATCACCGACAACAGCAGCAAAAAGCAGGCTTTTCGTTGTTAGCGATCACGTCATGGATCTCAAGGACAGCTCTGACCTTGGCATGTTCTTGCACAACAAAGGCCGTTGACAAAGCATCCATTTACCCTGACCCTCCCTCCCTGCCTCCTTGACCCGCAAGGTGATCAATGCGCCACATGATCGGAGTGTTGATTACACCGGGAATGACATCACGGACACCAGAGTGCTAACGGGACAGATTCTACATCGACCCGCCTGCTGATCTTGACCCTTGTAACAAGTAATTGTCATTTAGATTTGTGGCTGTTGGAAGCCCCAGGCTTTGCGCTTGATAACTTATGTATGCAAGGGGTAAAGAGGGTGGAGAGGGGTCTCCGGAGAGGTGGCTAATATATGCGTACATATGCCCTGCGGAGCCCTGGTGGTCATCCACGCTCTTCAGCCACATCATGCATCGGCTCTTGCTCCCTTCTGGCTCACCTTGAGGGACGATGCAACAAGGGCATCTACCTCTCACTGGCTGCAACCGGGCATAATTTAAATGTAGGTCCGACTCATCATTTGAGGATGCTTTTAATATGGATATAGTCATATAAATCTTGGGTGAAGTCTGACTCATTACATCAATTGTAACTCTCTGTGTTTTAGTTTGGATTGCAATTACTAAGAGCATTTCAGTGGCAAAATGGTTAATGACCTTTTGAGAAGAGGACGGAAGGAATAGTGGACGTTATTTTTTCCAACATACTCAGCACGTAAAGCTGAGTATAGAATTGTTGTGTGGCCTCTAGTTCATCATGGCCTGTCATGGCAACAGTACTGATGAGCGGCGGGGCGGAGCCACATTGCATTTGCAATGTGGCTCTAATCAGTCTCCATGCAGGCCATGTCCAAGGCGTTGTGGATCTCCTGCTGTGCTCAGCAGACGGCAGCAGCATTTGAAATGCGACAAGACAGCAGCGGGTCGGTGTCATGCAAAGTGACAGCGTCTGTGACAGAGGCCCAGGGACTTCCAAACTCTGCAGTAAAGTGATGAGGGAGCAAGTTTCTGCTGAGGCAGGGAAGGGAAGTTATTAAGTGTCATGGGGACACATTGATTCCAACCGATCTTGGTGATCTTTAGCAGTGCATACAGGGGGAGTGGGGTGGCAGGGCCTGAATCCTTATTTCCTTATTTTATTTTTAGCCCTCGGACTGTGCACTGCGGCATACACAGATGTGTTGTTGTTGTTGTTGTGGTTGTCCTTGTTTGGATAACCAATTATCATGTGTACTAGAGAGCCAGATGTCCAGGAGAAGATCTATTTTTATCTGAGTGTGCTTGACATAGATGCCATTTCACAATAAAGCATTCAAGCGTTGAGATTAAATGTTTTGTAACGTAATCTAATTCATTGGCAGGCCATGCTCACGTCAGTTAATCTCTGAGAGGTTTTCAATTTGGAGGACGGGAGATGAATATGGCCGAGCAGGATTCCGAGTTATTGGATAACATAGGTACTTGATGTGCTCGGCCGTACACTTCTCTCCATGTACCAATACAAATATGACAACAAAAGGCAGTAGATGCATGCTAAAATAAAATAAGTGTTATGAATTTGTTGTTGCACTAATGCTGGCTCTTTTATTATCAACGTGAACATGACTATCACCTGGGAACAGCCTGGCTGCCATCAACAGGCTGGCCTTTCTGCTACTGATGGGTCCTCACAGTGAATAGTTGTGTTAGCATCCTGCAGGTCAAACCACAGTCAAGTGTGCCTTGTAGATACAGGTTTCGGCCCAGAACAGCGTGTGTACAGCATACCCTGAAGACTATCGATCAGAAAACAACGGCATTCTGGGATCCATGCTGAGGTTGAATGTCAGGCCTATATCATAGTGTTCTGGGCTCCAGTCCTGTGCTTGGGAAAGTTAGCCTGCAGGCCAGAGCCGCGGGCTAATGAAACATTGATGCCGCTTTATTTAGAACTATATTTTCCAGGATTACATTCCCGTCTCCATTTCCCACTTCAAAGGCGATCTCTCACCACAGCTGTGGGGGGCGGCAAGTCTGGACACCACTTCCAGAACCATCAGTATCCAGACCGTTTTGACGTGTATGTGTGTGTATGTGTTTGTGTGTGGGTGTGTGTGTGTGTGTGTGTGTGTGTGTGTGTGTGTGTGTGTGTGTGTGTGTGTGTGTGTGCGTGTGCGTGTGCGGGTGTGGGTGTGGGTGTGTGTGGGTGTGTGTGTGTTTTCAGATATCCAGATCTAATGTTGCTTTCTTGGGGCTAGTGGAGGTTTAATTAAGTAGATTAGATTAGGATTTAAGTCACTGTAGTTGGATAGCTGGCTAGCTCGACTCACAGTGTTTCTGTGTGTGTGTGTGTGTGTGTGTGTGTGTGTGTGTGTGTGTGTGTGTGTGTGTGTGTGTGTGTGTGTGTGTGTGTGTGTGTGTGTGTGTGTGTGTGTGTGTGTGTGTGTGTGTGTGTGTGTGTGTGTGTGTGTGTGTGTGTGTGTGTGTGTGTGTGTGTGTGTGTGTTTTGTGTGTGTGTGTGTGTGTGTAAGAGTGTTAGTTATCACTTTGTTATGGCACTGCAGTTAACACATCAGAAACCACACAGCTATATGATGTGCTGTTGCCAGGATATTTGCGTGTATAACTTAGATCAGGCTAGAATATCCCTAGCTTGTAAACGGATACACGGCATTAGCCAATCGTTGAGTGATTTGCGTCACAAGTCAGCATTGTAGGTCACTGAGAGAGCACCTCCTCCTTTAGCATCTTTCGTTGTTTCTCTCTCGCTCTCTTTCTCTGTGTGTCTCTCTTTCTCTGTGTCCCTCTGTGTTTCTCAGTTGCTCTTTGTTTTGGTTTTTTCCTCTTTCTTTATCGTCTTTTCTCTCTCTTTTTCGCTCTCTCTGTCTCAGTCTCTCCAGCTATCTCTCTAGCTCCCTGTCACTCTCCATCTATCTCGCACTCTTTCTCTTTCTCTCTCTTTCTGTCTCTCTCCATCTAACTCTATCTCTATATCTGTCTTACTCTCTGTCACTCTCTCTCTCCTCCCTCTCTCCCTCTCTCTCTCTCCCCTCCCTCCCTCCCTCCCTCCCTCCCTCCTCCCCTTCCCTCCTCTCTCCCTCCCTCTCCCTCCCTCTCCCTCCCTCTCTCTCCCTCCCTCCCTCCGTCTCTGTCTCTGTCTCTATCTCTCTCTCTCTCTCTCTCTCTCTCTCTCTCTCTCTCTCTCTCTCTCTCTCTCTCTCTCTCTCTCTCTCTCTCTCTCTCTCTCTCTCTCTCTCTCTCTCTCTCTCTCTCTCTCTCTCTCTCTCTCTCTCTCTCTCTCTCTCTCTCTCTCTCTTTCAATCTCTCTCTCTCAGCCTTGCTATGGCTCGTGGCTTTGCAAGGTGGAGCAGCTGGTGCCCCAGGAGACCATTGACCAGGGAGGAGTGCCAGGGAAGAGTGAAGTGAACGTGTTATTTCATTAGTAGCGTTGGAAACAGAGCCACCGGCAGCTCTTCTCAAGGTCATCTAGAGGGTAAAGCCAGGGGAGCAACACCAGCTTCCCCAGTACGTGGCAGCGTTACACAGAAAGATACATCAATAACACGGCCCCCAGCTACAAACAAATTTATAATGCTGTATAAACCGTTTATCTTCATCGTCTATTTGCGTCCAAGGTGTTTATTTGCTTGGGTTTTTGTGTGTGTGTGTGTGTGTGTGTGTGTGTGTGTGTGTGTGTGTGTGTGTGTGTGTGTGTGTGTGTGTGTGTGTGTGTGTGTGTGTGTGTGTGTGTGTGTGTGTGTGTGTGTGTGTGTGTGTGTGTGTGTGTGTGTGTGTCTAGATGTATGCATCCTTCTTATATAATATCCTGTTTTTAAAACAGATTGTGACAGCGTTGGAAGCAGCTAGGCAATGAAGAATACCTGGGGGGTGGTTGGAAGGAGGTGTGAGTGAGCGTGTGTGTGTGTGTGTGTGTGTGTGTGTGTGTGTGTGTGTGTGTGTGTGTGTGTGTGTGTGTGTGTGTGTGTGTGTGTGTGTGTGTGGGTGTGGGTGTGGGTGTGGGTGTGGGTGGGTGTTAGAGTGAACGCTTGGGAGATGGCCAGGCTGTCCGTTACTGTGAAAAGTATGTCTTTCTCTCTCTCTGTCTGGTGCTTTAATCTGGCACCTGGGGCCATCCTCAACCAATCCTGTATAATGACGCATCTTGATGAAGAGTTAAAACTAGAATGTCAGGCCAAGGGAAATCTGGCTCAAACCGCCCACAACTTTTTAAATTGGAACACATTTGGTTTCCTGTGACTCCTAATTCTCAGGCTGATCCTGCATATTATAAAAAGCAGTGTTAAGTTAATAGCGTCTGACTTCTTTTTCATTTTAGATAGTTGATTGCTAATGTGTTCTGTGCTGGGCTCTACTCCCAAAACCATTTAAGTTTAAGCCTTCTCCAGTCTCTCTGTCCCTTCCCAGTAGCCCTTTTGCGATGAGGCTCTGACTGTAAAGGTCTTTGTGATGTATTGGATGGAGAGAGTAATCTCAGCGCGCTATCAGGCAGAGGAACGGGGGTCTTAAAGGAGGGAATAGACTGGCCCGATTTGTGGTGCTGATTTACAGCTTTGAAACAGTTTCAATGTCACTTTCCAAGGGAACTTTGAAGATGCAAAAAATAAAACAACATCAATGTCTTATTGCAAAGTGAACTGTGGCGAGGAATACCTAAGTGAATACCGTCAGTGAGGAATTTTGAATCATTGGAACTGTCTCCCATTGCCAGTTCCAATGTGAAATCCGTGGGCTGGCAAACAATGGCCAAGACTTGGACTGAATAAGCATGTAAGGTCTTTTCTCTGCCAAGCACATCTTTTACGGTCCAGGAAAAGAATTATGTGCAGGTTCTTCCACGTTTGCATAGAAAGGCTGAAGTAGAGGGTTGACTGCTCCGACAGCACTACAGTGCTCAGTGATGCCCGACACTGTTCTCAGTGGATCCACTTTACTACAGTTGAATCCATAGTACAGTGAACAGCTTTCTTTTCACTGTAGTGGTTAATATACAATTAATCAATAACAATTTAATCCAGACATCTCCAGACAGACAACTGCAGATACACACACACACACACACACACACACACACACACACACACACACACACACACACACACACACACACACACACACACACACACACACACACACACACACACACACACACACACACACACACACACACACACACACACACACACACACACACACACACACACACACACAACGTTCTCTGCAGAAGGCTTTACATAATTTTTGTTACAAAAATAATATATGTTAATATAAATTGGAGATTTGCTGCCATGCTGCTGCCGCTGTAAATGCTCATTTTTTATGAAGATTTAATGAATGTTTTTTCTTTCTCCCAAAGCACTGGAGAATGGGGAGTGAAACGTGTATTCATTGTCTCACAATTATAATGCTAAGCGGCAACACCTATTTCTCTTCAATAAATGTAATGCATTGAATTTTCCAATGCATGCTTTGCTTAAGGGTTTTTAATTGAACAATAGTCTATCCTGTCAATTTTTTCTGCAGATAAAACATAACTTAGCGACATAACTGCAACATAAGTTCATAATGACAATCGCCTCAAATAACTAAACTTTCCTTTTATATTATATGATAATATTATATGATCTATATTATATTATACATTATTATAATATATTATATTATGTCTATATGAATTGGTATCCTGAGCTGAATGAGTGGTCACCAAGGCATAGTGGTACGTTAGAATGGCTAGCACATCCCCTGCTGGGTTACAACTGCAGGATTTCTGAGTGAATTTTTGGAGTCCAATGCCTTGATATGAGAAGTTGGTATGAGTGGGTTTATCACATTTACGTGGTGAGTCACAGTCCAGACCAGCGTGCCTAACATAACAGCAACATACAGAATCTTGGACTTTTTTCCATGCCGTGAGTTGCTAGCCCGTGTGCGGTCTGACGGCAGTTCGCGATACGTTTACAGGCTTCCTGACGCTGATGAAGTGCTAGGACGGTTGTTCTCCGACGGCTAAATTAAACTGGGAGGTGACACAAGGCCTGTAAACATCGCTGCGAGCGTGGGCACTCCAGACCTAGGAGGATGAAGAGGATTGCCGTTTCAGCAATAGATCTAGACCTCTCAACCTCTTCAACACTGGAATACAGGAGATCTCTTTAAAGGCAGTAGCTTTATAGATCTCCTGATGTGTTGATTGTATTTTATTTTTGCTCTCACACCCTTCAAATATCTGTGTGCTCCTCGTAATCAGGCCTGCCTGACGTTGAGGCTTCCCCGCCGTAGCGGTGTCTATCTCCCAGCAAGCAGTTACGTAATAGCATCTGACGCCTACCAAAAGGAAACAGAAGCGCGTCTGTGCTGCGTTTTGATTGAGGTTTCCCTGAGACACATGAGAGCGCCTGAATCATATATTCACACCCACCCTGCTTCGCTCGCGGGAAATTGAGGCATCCATATTTGATAACCCTCTCCTACCCGCTCGCTTCCCCACCCCTCAATGTGTTTCTCTGGAAACCTGACCTTGCATACCGCCCCCCCCCCGGTCCCCCCCGTCCCCCCCGTCCCCCCCGTCACCAGGCTGAGCGAGCTGTTTCTGATAGGGCTTCCTTGATGGCCTTTCAAAGCCTTTTGTCACGCTTGTAGCTGGACACACATGGATTAACGTGACCAGATTTATGGGGCATTTGTAGTTTGCCGGTCCCATATAGCAACAAAATGAAAAAATGAAATGAAAAATGAAAATATGGGACATATTTTGCCTATACTCCATAATGGTACTTGTGGTAGAAGAGGGCAGTACATGCATAACGGTTCACTGTGATGTGATGACAGCCAAAAACAAGGCCAAGTAGGATCCTGAGAAAACACTGAAATTATCGTTCTACATTGTATTGATTGTTATTGCCGTATTGTATATGATTGGTTGTGACAGATTATGATATAAAGTCGATAGATAGACCCCTGTGTAGCAAGGTTACGTCACAGCCTATGAGATAGACATGAGACTAATTACCAACTGTCTCTTAGTATTAGTATTCATGAGCTAGAACCTTTTCCATTTAAAAATGTTTTAATACATTAAATGTTTTCTTTTTAAATAGGGAAATTTCCAGGAGCTGCTCCAGCTAGGAACACACTTCCAGAAACAGGAACAGCTCCTGGAAAACAGGAACTGTCCCTGGAAAACAGGGATGCATGTTCATCCTAACATGTATCCTATTATAAAGCACATGGACAGCAATTACCGCATTGGTTAGGAGGCCCAGTTGAGCAGCAATTTAAATTGTCAATGTAATGGCTTCGCTTGCTTACCCAATCCTATCAACCAATGGCTTGTGCAGTTGCATGTTTTGGCCGAAGGACACCGCCTTGCTGGTGCTTGTGTTTGTTTGACCGCCTCTGAGGGATCTTGGTCACTCAAACACCAATGCAATTACCACAGCAATTAGTAACGTATTGATTATATTCACTTTGATGCTCTATGAAAGTTAACAATGCTGGTATAGAGGTCAGGCCAGATTGGCTGTTGTTTGGAACTTCTTCACACTCATTCATTATCTCTTATCTATTTTTCATCACAACATAATCATGATTATTGATATTTTTTTAGTTATTGGGATTAAGCTGCTGTTATATCACAAGCATTGCCATCAACTCAAATTCATGTATAATACAAGAAAGAGGAAAATTCAAATGCAACCTCTTAGTACATTTGTCAATATAATAAAGGTTAGAATGCTAGTTGCATCTAGTTCAACTAAGGGATTCTAACTGAAAGTGTTACAGCTACAGAGTCAGGCTGTGTTGACCGACTTTGTCATAGAAGGTAAATCTTTTCACACAGCGCTCTCCACCACGGGGGTTTTCTCTGGACCCCCCAGTGGGTCTTAAGTTGACAGCGGTGCTAACAAGATCTGATAACCGGCGTTCTCTCCCCGTCCCTGTGGCAGAGTGCCGAAAGCAGACGGTAAATGCGGTGTTGTGAAACCGGGCGAGCTTCTTATTATGGTTGCCATTAAAGGGGCACTTTACTTTCCGAACAAGGCCAAGTGTGCGTGATGTGTGTGTGTGTGTGTTACCCCTGAGCTGTTAGCATGCCCTTTTTGAGCGTTATCGAGTGTGACAATGTCCTCAGAATGATTCCACGGAGAGGACCTCGAACTAGGGAATGTTTTTACACGGCAAAGCCCCGATGGATGCCTCTCACGAGGACGTCCTCTGATGGATGCACGTAAAACAAACCCATATGAACTAGAGGGATCTCACAGTCCTATTTCAAACGGAGGACAAGGGACAATGTATTGAGCTGTGTTCTCGATAAGGCAAGAGAGAGGCATTCACAGGTGCCGCTTCGAACAGTGCAGCGCGATAGACAGAGACGAGGGCATTGTCAGCGAAGCCAGAGAAACAATACACAGAGGGGCTCAGCTGGAGACGTTCTGATGAAGGATAACGTCCTTATTGTGACAGTCATCTAAGTGCTGAACAAATGGGTTGACTGACTGTGTGTGTGTGTGTGTGTTTTGTAGCAGCCTGACGTCCGAATCTATAATTTCGGGCATTCTCCCCGCTTTCCTGCATGCCGCAACTAGCAATCGCTTGATCACCAGACAGCGTGCCAAGGGGTGGCCTCGCGTTGTCATGTCCCCTTATGGAAGGTGACACGTGACAACGGCAGGCCCTGCCGGCCTAGTTTGATGTGACGGAAGGGGAGGAGAGGCTCTAATGTGATTTGGAGAATCAGCTTTGAGCAAGAGCAATTATTTTAAGCCAATAAAGTTTGTGCGCCGCCCCTTGCACTTTTCCCTGTGTGGCGCCCCGGCAGCCACTGATAACTGTGGTTTACACAGAAACAAGTTCCGTCGTTAGGATTTATTTCCTTTTAGATGAACTCCTTTAACGTACCCTGCTGTGATCTCACCTTAATGGACAGCATAATATACTCTATTGCTAACTTTGCTTTTGAATTTTTTAAAGAGTTAGAAAAATTAAAGTCAGATTCACGTAGAACCACATTGTCTCATTTGCAGGCAGGGGACCACACAAGGGTCATGTTGTACTGAAATGGGGTTAATCAGCGTGGCTCTCCATGAGAGGCTAAACAATGCAAGCAAAGGGACGGTCTCTGTCCAGCCCTGTAATCATTGTTTAGTTTGACATTTGGAATCCAACATTCAGTATACATTATAGTTATTCTAGTTGCATAACTCAGGCCCAAGGACACTTCGGCCACACCTATTAGGAAAGGTCATTTAGCCAGGCAGAACGCATTGCATTCACTCCAGCACATTTATAATTCAGAGGAAAGCGCCAAGGGGTGGAATAGATTTTCTCCTACACTTTGTCTGCAAATGTACACACTCCACGGCACCACATTCAGCATCACAGCATTTAAAACAAGGACTTGTTTCTCAAGACGGGGCCACAAGACAAGTTTGAGCGTGTGTGCAGCGGTTGTCACTGATTCTGTACACCCGTTGAACTTCCTGCATTGTGTCTCGGTCACCGTCGGAACCACCTTTGTTGGTTTTTGATATTTTGACACTCTGCTGTTATCACGCACAAAACCTCTAAATTGGAATCAGAGCTGTCTGTGATGTTTGAATGAGGAATAAGACCTCCACATATGTCTCCCCTGTGTTTGAAATCCACAGGCTTCCTTAAGACATCTATTTTAATTTAAAAAGTAATTTTACTCTACTATTAAACAGGAAAATTTGTATTCATTTTTTTATTAAATATCCTGTCCGTTTTCGAGGTTATGAACTGAGGCTTTATTTAATCAATAATTCATCAATGCATGTGTGCGTATGTGTTGGAGAGAAAGAGTGTGAGTGCTGGGGGGTTATCTTTGACTGACTTTTCCAAATTAATTGATTGTGAATTATTCAGTGAATTCTGTTGCTAATGAAGATTAATCCCAAAGTGTACCTGAGAGGATACACCCACTGTGTGTGTGTGTGTGTGTGTGTGTGTGTGTGTGTGTGTGTGTGTGTGTGTGTGTGTGTGTGTGTGTGTGTGTGTGTGTGTGTGTGTGTGTGTGTGTGTGTGTGTCTGTGTCTGTGTCTGTGTCTGTGTCTGTGTGTATGTGCACGTGTGTTTGCATGTATGTGTGGAAATACAAGAAAGTCACACTTCCGTCATCTGTGATGTTGGGGGAATCCTTACAGATTGTGAAATGTGTGAACTCACACACTTTATATTGAGATACTGTTAACAGTTCAACAACTTAAACCTCAGTTACGATAGGTTGTTACTTTTAGTTGCATATGTAGCTTAAAATGCACTTGGAATCATTTCTCAGATAACTATATATAGATATAGATTAAGACTCATATCTGCACCACTATACCATATTCACAGACTTAGGTATTGTTATTTAGGTATTCGGTTTTTCTTTTTTAATCAAGGCGGTGTTGTTTCTCATGCATGTCTGTTTAATACACCATTTTCTTTATTCACACACGGACACACCACACACACACACACACACACACACACACACACACACACACACACACACACACACACACACACACACACACACACACACACACACACACACACACACACACACACACACACACACACACACACACACACACACACACACACACCAGCACCATGAATTAAGCCATTTGTATTCAGTTAAATAATTTTGAATCTGACAAGATGAATGTCATTTCTGAAGAATAACCCTCTACAACATAAAACAATTGTGTAAGACCTTTTAGCTGTGGTACGTCCGCTTTATTGTGTGTTCTCTGCCTCACATCTACCACCACCCCCTCCCAGCGACGCCCCCTCCTGTCCTTCACACTGACCCTGTTCATCTCTTCACCCCTGCTGTTTCACTGGCCAGAGAGAGAAAGAGAGAGAGAGAGAGAGAGAGAGAGAGAGAGAGAGAGAGAGAGAGAGAGAGAGAGAGAGAGAGAGAGAGAGAGAGAGAAGAGAGAGAGAGAGAGAGAGAGAGAGAGAGAGAGAGAGAGAGAGAGAGAGAGAGAGAGAGAGAGAGAGAAGCTGTTAAAATTGAGGGGGAAACAGAGACAGTTGAGAGAATGGAGAGAGACATCGATTATAAATAAAGGAAAGCAGGGGGACAGTGAATGACAGTGAATTTATTGTGTGAGAGATTAGAATGCAAGATTGATGTGATCAAATGCAAAATCAAACATTGCTTTCTGGTTGTTGAGAATGGCATGGGAGAACCATAACATTTGGACCTGCCTTACAGGTGGAAGAAGGTTGTTGTTGTTCTGATAAACAGGAGCTGTACTTCATGTTTATGGTGTTGTATTTTACGGAGACTTAATACCATAAATTGCTCTTTCTTTGACAAAGTGCGGCCCAGCAGCTAAGGCAATCAAAATGATCCATTACCAGGCCTTTTATTAGGAGGTATTAGGAAGAATTGCAGAGGGCTGTTTTCATGAGACCCCAGACTCTTTTATTTGTTCCCCCCTGGTTCTCTTCACGCTCTTTACTATAACAGACAGCTTGATGCTGTGAGACTGCCCCCCCCCCCCCAAACAAAAAGCTGCCATGGGTTTATTGATTAGTGAGGTTCCACGTCCACCTTCACTTTAAGGACATCAATAGCATTGGTGTTTGCTGCTTGACTTCAAGGAAATCTTGTTGTCTTCAACCCTATTAAATCATAAGGAGATAAAGGGGAGACAGACACACGGTATTGTGATCTTATTATAAGGGTTAGGGTTATTTAAGGGAATTTAAGATAATGTGTTTGGTGAGAAAAACCCTTGGTAACTGTATTTTGATCAACAATCCATCAAGGCTATTCATTCGACAATGACTACAATCACTCTTCTTTCAAAGGGCCAAACAAGATATAAGTCTCTCATAAATTATTTTACATCAATAAACAGGCTAATATTAGCCCTTCGGAAAACAATATTTCTCACTTGGTAGTTGCTGTGTTGACTGATGTTCGGAATCAACCCATACATTTTTTTAATTGATTGTTTACGTCAAATAATTCGAATCATTCTGAGTTATAAGAAGGTAAGGTAGCTTGTTCGGAAAAATAACAACACTAACGGAAAAAAAAATGTATTGCCAATGTACGTCAAAATCAATTAAACCACGTGCTAGTGAATGCTGTCCTACTAGGAAATTGCGGATACGTGAGTTAAACTGGTGTGGCATATTCTATCCCAAGGATATTTTCTTCAGAATCTCCCTCAGAGAAAACACATGAAGACATATTTGTTATAGGCTTAAGGCTGTGCTAGGCCTGCTGCCGTGTGTAGCCTGCATGCAGTGTTATAGATTGAAATAAGGCTGTGTTGTTGTTGTGGTGGATAGGGGGCAGTATAGCTACAGTATGTCTGCTGAACCACTCTCTCCCCACCAAGTGTGGTGTTGGGTGCTGCGACGGCAGCGAGGAGCGGAGCGCTGCCTCAGCCAAGGGTGCAGATTTAGTTTTGAGTCCGAGGAGTAGGGGAGGGGAGAGGGGAACGGAGGGGAGAAGAGATTTAGGTCAGTTCCTGCCCGGAGGAGAAGAAACAGTCACACAGAGTCAGAGCTGTTAGTTCAGCTCTCTGTGTCTAGGAGGCAGCATACACTCCTAGGACACAGCATACACTCCTACGACACAGCATACATTCCTAGGACACAGCATACACTCCTAGGAGGCAGCATACACTGCGAGGAGGCAGAATACAATCCTAGGAGGCATTATATACTCCCGGCTCATTAAAAGGAGTCAGGCAGGCACAAGACTGGGGAGATTAGGGTGAGTGTGGCCGATAACCCCTTTCCCCTTCCCAGATCTTCATCCCCACACACTTTACTGGTGTTCCCCCACACTCCCCTGGACATTTCCATAAACTCATCTGAATTTCCTCCAGCAGTGGCGAGACCGGTAATTCTGGAGGGTAGTATCATTTTGACAGAAAACCCAAATTAGCATATGCCCTATGAGTTAGCATTTTCCCTCCTGCCATCCTCCTTTCACTGCAGGCCGTGTAACGCAACACAGTGGTGCCCTCCTGTAATATCAACCCCCCCACCCCATGACACACAGACGCACATTAGCTCTAAATACCACAGAGTCATAGCCTGGTGGAAGGAAACGGGTTTCCAAGAGCTGGTCTCTCATCCCCACGTGGCAGACCGGCACCACAGAGGTAGCCTTCAGCTCCCATCCGCTCCTCTGGAACCCCCACAACATTAAACAGGGTGCTAATGCACTATAAGGGTCACACACACACACACACGCACCCATACACATGTACACACACACATATACCCCCCCCCCCCCCCTTCTCCCACACACACACGTATTGCACACAGCCCCACAGACATAGTGTAGGCTCAGGGAAAGGAGAGAGAGAGAGAGGGAGAGAGGGAGAGAGGGAGAGAGGGAGAGAGGGAGAGAGGGAGAGAAGGAGAAAGAGAGGGAGAGAGGGAGAGAGAGAGAGAGAGAGAGAGAGAGAGAGAGAGAGAGAGAGAGAGAGAGAGAGAGAGAGAGAGAGAGAGAGAGAGAGAGAGAGAGAGAGAGAGAGAGAGAGAGAGATAGTGACTCATCACCAGATGGCTGAGTGTGGCGCATCACTGCCACCAGGAGCCCTCGTGCTTTTTACCAGCTTGGACCGGCACAAGACCACACACACACACACACACACACACACACACACACACACACACACACACACACACACACACACACACACACACACACACACACACACACACACACACACACACACACACACACACACACACACACACACACACACACACACACACACACACACACACACACACACACACACACACACACCACACAGTACAGGTGAACACAAAATAAAGCATGCAGTCCGTGTGTGGCATTGCCGGGAGGGGTGGGTTACGTCATGGTCTACATACTGTGGCTTGTCCTGGCTCCCGTCGTTCATTCGCCTGCCTGTCTCTCATTCTCTGGATGTCTGCTGTTCTGGGGACTAGGCCTCTATTTTAAAACCTCCCCGGCCCCTCCCCTCACACACTCACACACACACACACAGACAAGAACACACTCACACACTCTCTCCCGCAGCCTTTAGCCTTCTCTTAGAGATGGCTCAAATCCGCTTGCCCAGCTAAAGCCTCACTCTCCCCCAAACCCTCACAATCCCTCTCCCTCCCTCTCTGTCTCACCCTCCCTCTCGGGTTTCTCCCTCCCTCTCTGTCTCCCACTCCTAACTCGCTCTACCCTTCTGTCTCTCTCCCTCCATCTCGCTCTAAAGTTCTGTCTCTCTCTCTATACCTTCTCAATCTCCATCCCTCTGTCTCCGTCTCTCGCCCTCTGGGTGATATTGAGTTGATAAATTAGCACACTGGCCCACTCTACTAATGAGGACGAGGTCACATGACTTGCCCCCACCTCCCCTTTCATGCCACCCCCCACCCGTCTGTTATTTCATGCGGTGGGTGTTTTAGAGCATGTTGCTGCAGCACTTTAATTGGGTTTTATTCCAAAAGGCCAGCTACCATAAGGAGAGCAGCCGTCTGTTCTTCAATGGAGGTCTTTTAAATCAACAGCAACGCAAAAATGTAACCGCCAGAAGGGTTTGATAGAGCCATTTGTTACGCAGGAAATCTCCCAGGTAAATCAAAGCCAAACAAATACCAAAGCTTTCGGGGCAAGATGTTCTGTGTGCTTTGAAACAGGGTTGAGTCTGATACTTCTTCAGATACCTGGGAGCGTTCTCTGGTTTACCTACACACACCCTATTTCCCCATAGAGACAGAGCTGGGCCGGTATACAAATAAAAGAAGAACTGCTCCCTATCGATCTTGATTAGAAATGGCCACCAAACAAGTGAAAAGCTTTGATTTCTGAACAGACAGTCAGTCAGTGGACAGCAGCGCTGTGTTTTCCCCCTAGATCAGGACGAAGGGATTTGAGGAGATTAGTACGGATTGGTGGAGCAAAACAAACTGGTGAGCTGGAGATGTGTTGTTTGGACAAGCAGGTAAACAGAAGGCGTGACGTGTTGTCCTTTTCCACTTTGGACCAGTCCGTCGTAGGAATAATTCGAAGAAAAATAAGTCAGCCAGGGTCGGTGCTTGATGACAGCGGTTCTGTTATTAACGTCATACAATACATACGTAAGTGTCAGAAAAATGTTTTGGTGATAGAGGAGAGGTCTCAGTGCACATGATGAAAGAATATAAGTCCAATGATTGGATGCCACTTTTGGTTTTGTTGATACAATATTTACCCACATTGAGGCTTGGATCAGCACAATGTTGTTGATATTGGATATTTTCCCATTGGAAATCATAATGGATTTGCTGCATGTCAGGGATGAGTTGAACTAATTCTGAAGCTTTTTTCTTAGTAGGGAGTTCTAGGCCAAAAGATAAATATGAATTAGGTCAAAATGTAAAAAATAAAAACACAATAAATATACATATCAAAAGATAGAATATGTAATACTTAATACATCTAAAAAGTAAAACATGGAACACTAAGAGTGAATACAAAGTCAAATATAAAATATATCAAAGTAAAGATTAGTAAAGATTAAATAAAGGTAAAGATAAAGTAAGGAATTACAGTGTACATACACTGTATTTACAGTGTGGAGTATGTGTGCAATAGTATAGTAGTCATTATGTACAAAGCAAGGATGTGCTAGTGGTTCAAGTCCAGTGGGATGGGTCAGTTTATTGGCCGTTTCAGGTCCTTTCTCTCGTCACAACAGGTAACGATTCGTGCTGCTGTAATGTTAGCATCTGGAGTGTTTTCAAAGTCACTCTGAAAATACCCTCTCTCTCTCTCTCTCTCTCTCTCTCTCTCTCTCTCTCTCTCTCTCTCTCTCTCTCTCTCTCTCTCTCTCTCTCTCTCCTCTCTCTCTCTCTCATCTCTCTCATCTCTCTCTCTCTCTCTTCTCTCTCTCTCTCTCTCTCTCTCTCTCTCTCTCTCTCTCTCTCTCCCTCTCTCATCACCTTTGCATGGCAATGTAATGTGAGTCTAATCTTGACCACTGATCAAGGGAGGGATGTGGATTTGGCAGTCAGGCATCGGCAGCCTTCAGGTTGTCTAGATTGACTGCCTTCTATGACATTTCTAGCATATCCGGAAGATAAATGTAGAGAGAGAGAGAGAGAGAGAGAGAGAGAGAGAGAGAGAGAGAGAGAGAAGAGAGAGAGAGAGGAGAGAGGAGAGAGAGAGAGAGAGAGAGAGAGAGAGAGAGAGAGAGAGAGAGAGAGAGAGAGAGAGAGAGAGAGAGAGAGAGAGAGAGAGAGAGAGAGAGAGAGAGAGAGAGGCGGGGAGGGGTTAGAAGAGACAAGGTCATGTGGGAGTAGCTTCTGTTCCTGTTGTTTGTGGATGTCTGAGTTTGTTTTCAACAGTGCACAGCATTGCCCTTTGCCTTTCAGGAGGAATGACCTCTTACTTCTAATCCAATCTGCCACGCTTAATTTTTGATTTGATTTGTTTTTTTGATTTATGGAAGCTAGTGGTTTCTTATAATTGCTATGCCCAATATTGGCATAGCTTAACATAGCTTTTGCATGAATGGCGTTGCATCCATCATTGCTCCACTATGTTAAAAAATGTTATTTGCCTCCATAAGTATTCGCATTGTATTATAAATATGTTATAGAGTATGAAATATCTCAGCTGAACATGCAGTCACATGTGTGCCTGGTTAAATCACATGCATCTAGTGCTAATATGCGCACACCCTAAAGCAAACAACTGCACACACAACTGCACCAAGGTTCATTGATTGAACTCACAAAGAGGAAGGTGTGTGCATAGACATGGGTTTGTGCATGTGTGCTTTGCGTTATTGCATGAATGGAAACAAATCGGGACTCGGGGCTGCAATGACGACTACACGCGCTCCGTGCTCCGTGGAACTGGCCGGGTGATGGAAACGCTGAATTATTCAACAAGTGGATTCTGTATCTTGATTATCATGCATTAATTAAGCATTGAGCCAAGGTGTGTCAACATTAAGTACATACCACATAGACATGATGCTAGAGATATGAGCTTCAGGCTATTTCTCTTTGATGTGAGATGTGTGTTTTTGCTCATGACTGTGCATGACTTTGTGCACATGTTTGTGTTCCTGGGTGTGTCTGTGTGCGTGTCCCTGAGTGTGTTGTTTGCGGCTTGGTGTGATCATGTGGTTGGGTGTGTGTGCCTGTGGTTGGGCAATGCATGTGTGTGTGTGTGTGTGTGTGTGTGTGTGTGTGTGTGTGTGTGTGTGTGTGTGTGTGTGTGTGTGTGTGTGTGTGTGTGTGTGTGTGTGTGTGTGTGTGTGTGTGTGTGTGTGTGTGTGTGTGTGTGTGTGTGTGTGTGCCTGGTGAGTGTGTGCAGCTAGGTGTCCGTGTATTTGTGTGTGTGCAGGATGTCGTGTTTGTTGACACTGTCAAGGTCACATGTGTGCCAGCTGCATTGCTCTCTCCCTATTGCTTTAACCACAGATAACCAAGGCAGCAACATTCTGCTCTGCCTGAGTGTGTGTGTGTGTGTGTGTGTGTGTGTGTGTGTGTGTGTGTGTGTGTGTGTGTGTGTGTGTGTGTGTGTGTGTGTGTGTGTGTGTGTGTGTGTGTGTGTGTGTGTGTGTGTGTGTGTGTGTGTGTGTGTGTGTGTGTGTGTGTGTGTGTGTGTGTGTGTGTCTGTCTATGGAGTAGTGAGTGTGTGAAGAGAGGATGATGTGTGTCTGTCTAAAGGAGGGAAAGGGAGGATATGCTTCTGTTGCATTGCTATTATCCATTCTCGTCAATGCTCGTCAAAGATATCTAATCTAAAACAAAACGACAACTGTACAGTCAATAAAGCTGAGATGATAAATTCATGTCCACGCCATAGATGTATTGACTTTATAGGGACTGTAATATGGGTTGTTCTGTTTACTCCATTCTTGTCAGTGAAGATTAAGGTTCATTAAGGCAAGGCATGGCAACTTTATTTATATGGCACTTTTCATACACAAGGCAGACTCAAAGTGCTTCACATATTAACATTGTCATACGATAAAATAAAAGATAAGTAAAAGAAAACATATGCAAAGAAATTAGTAAAATAGAAAGTTAAAAAGGCATTTTTGTATTACAATAGAAAATAAAGGCAAAGTCAAAAAAAAGCTTTTTAGAAAGTGCAAGGTATTTAAGATTAAGCAGAAAGCTAAAGCAAACATAAAAGTCTTCAGTCTTGCTTTAAAGATGCTCAGAGTTGGTCAAAGTCTTAAATCCTCAGGGAGTTTATTCCAGCTATTTGTTGCATAGTAACTAAATCCTGCTTTACCATGTTTCGTGTTAACTCTGGGGATAATTAATAGATTGGTCTCAGAGGATCTTCGTGGTCTATTAGTCTTATGTAGTGGAAGCATATCAGTGAAATATTTTGGGCCTAAACCATGAAGGGATTTATAGGTTAGCAACATGATTTTAAAATTCCTATAGGAACCCAATGTAACGATTTAAGAATTGGTGTAATATGTTAAAAAAATTTGGACTTTGTTAGAACTCTAGCAGCAGCATTCTGAACAAGCTGAAGCTTCCTTAAAGTTTGTTTTGGGAGACTTGTAAGGAGACCATTGCAGTAATCAAGCTTACTAGTGATAAAGGCATGTACAAGTTTTTGTAAGTCTTAGGTGGACATGAGCCCTCTAAGTCTTGCTACATTTTTAAGGCGGTAATATGCAGATTTTGTAACTGATTTGATGTGACTGTCGAAATGTAAATCTGAATCCATGATAACCCCTAGATTTCTGGCTTTGATTGAGGTTTTCAGGGACAGAGAGTGAAGGTGTTGGGTTATTAAGTAGAAGGCTCCCCTCCCTTTTATTATACTGTATGTTTACTTAAAAGCTAGAAGTTATGTGGGCACACACGCTCTTGAATGTGCTCATTCCACACCCTGCAGAAAGCAGCTCATGAAGAGGACATGTTAATGTGATTATGCGAGTAAGAAATATTCCACGACAAGGTATAAAGGGGTGTCCCTTTATTGGAAAATTATTAACGGGGTCATTGATGTGGCCGAGGCGAAGCCAAACTTCATTACTTTCCAATAAGGAAGTTTATTCTATCCTGATAATGGGAATGCCCGGAGTGGTTCATTCTGCTTATACAACAGTTACCAGAAATGATGTCGGAATATGTTACTCATCTTTAATATTATTGGGTTTTTATCATCCTAATCAGCTGAAATCAAAAAATTAATCTTGAGCTTATTGTTTTTGGGTTGTCATTGAATCTGTTTGACGTTCTGTTTGACTTTTTGTTATGTCAATGATGTCCTGTTAATGAAAAATATTGCACCCACCCGTGGAACTTTATTGACCAATTATTATTGGTAAATTGACCAATTATTATTGGTTAATAAACAATAATAATTGCTCTCTTGCAGACACAGTGCAAACGTCCACAACATGTGTGACTTGGTAACGTGGGAGGGGCTCGATAGCGTTTGTCAGCATGCAGCAGGACCCATGAGGGCAGCCACGCTGCAACAAAGTCAACAAAACGCACGTGAGCGGCTGATTGGGTAAATCCATCAAGAAGTAATCATTAAACAGCCTAATGTCGGCATTTGCATTTGGCCTGGAACTGAATTAGCGCACAGTTGATGATGTCAGCGGGTGTTAGGTCGGACTGTCTTTCGTCCGTCTGGTTTGGATCCCTCACACAGCCTCTAGGTCACACTCCTCCTCCCCCTGTCTCTCGCTTTGTCTCTCTTTCTCTCCCTCCACCTCCCTCCCTCTGTTTATCATTCTCCCGAATTGTGCCCTATATCCCTCTGTTTTTCTCTCCATCTCCCACTCCTCCTCCTTCCCTCTGTCTCTCTATCACTCCTTCTCTTCCCCCCCGTTCCCTTCTGTCACTCTCCCTGCACCACCTCCACTCGATCTCCCTCTCTGAGTCCCCTCTGTCTCCGTTGATTCACCTCTTCCTCTCTCTGTCCGTCCATCTCTGTATCTCTCACTCTACCTCCATCTCTCCTTGTGTGCATCTCTGACTATACCTCGATCTCCATCCTTCATTCGTCTGTTGGTCTCGGTAACGCTCTCTCCATCTCTCACCTCGCTCCTCTCTACACGTCTCTGAATTCCTCACTCCCATCCACTCTTCATCTTTCACTCCATCTCTCTCTACCTCTGTCTTTGTGTGTGTGTGTGCGTGTGTGCGTGCGTGCGTGCATGCTTGTGTGTGTGTGTCTTAGCCTCTGTGTGTGTGTATGTGTCAGTCAGGGGGAACTGCCATGTGTTTTGCATCTGCCCAGGGGCCCATGTTTGTTCCTTGACCTGTTGGTTTAGGAGTGGGGGCCAGGACTCTGGTTTCTATGGGACGCTGGCAGGAGATTGGCATTGATGAATCCATTGTGGCAGAGCAGTGGTGCACACAAAAAAACCACACACACACACACACACACACACACACACACACACACACACACACACACACACACACACACACACACACACACACACACACACACACACACACACACACACACACACACACAGATTCACCCACAAACGCAAACAAAGTGATACACACACTCATGCAGACACACAAAAGCACAGACACCAACACACACACACACACACACAGTCCCCCCCCCTCCTGTTCTCACGCTGCTCAGACTCAGACCTCAGCTGGGGCTAACTGGTGCTTAGCAACAGGGGGAAATAAGGGGCATGTATGCTGCCGGTGGGTACCAGTCAGCAGTGCAAGGGCAGAGCAAGGACAGCACCCACACACGCACACATACACACACACACACACACACACACAACACACACACACACCCACACACGCACCACGCACGCACGCACGCACGCACGCACGCGCGCGCACACACATAAACACAAGCAATGACACACAAACACTGGGGAGAGTCGCACTCTGTAGCTGACACCCTTCATGTCAGCACCCTGCTGTTCTTTATCCCTCCCGTGTGTGTTTGTGTTTGTGTGTGTGCGTTAAGGCTCTGGAATCATGAGGTCATCCCTCCTGTTGCTTCTGCCTCTGTTGTATGAGGTTGTGTTGTGTTGTGCTGTGGTTTGTTGTGGTGTGTTGTGGGTGTTGTGTTGTGCTGTATTCTGTTGTTGTGTGTTGTTAAGTTGTGTTGGGTTGGGGTGTCTTGCGTTTTGTTGTAGTGTGTTGTGTTGTTAAGCTGGGATACGTTGTTGTGGTGGGTTGTCATGGTGATGTGTGTTGTCTTGTGGAGCTGTTGTGGGTAGTTGTGTTTTGATGTCTTGTGATGTGTTGTGTCGGGTTGTCTTGTGATGTGTTGTGGTGTGTTGTGTTGTGTGTTGTGTTGTGGTGTGGTGATGTGCGTTGTCTTGTGTAGTGGTGTGTTGAGTTGTGGAGCTGTTGTGCGTTGTTGTGTTTTGATGTCTTGTGTTGTGGTGCGTTGTGTTGTGTTGTGGTATGTTGTGTTGTGTGTAGTGTTGTTGTGTTGTGGTGTGGTGTGTTGTGTTGTGTCTATCAGGCTTTTCCCTTGGGACCGTGGCATGCCTTGCAGCTATTTGCTTCTTTAGTGGGATAACCTAGGGTCGCTGCTGGTTTTACACACACACACACACACACGCACGCACGCACGCACACGCACGCACACACACACACATACACACACACGAGCCCTGTATACTCTACATCTGGCTTGTGTTTCATAATAAAATGGCTAAAAATAAAAGCCTATGGTTGGCTGCTGCATGTAGATGGGAATTAACGGCGCTAATCCAACACGAAGAATAACTCTGGGAACCATATTGGGGCACTCTCCGTCCTGCGGCTGTGTGTGTGTGTGTGTGTGTGTGTGTGTGTGTGTGTGTGTGTGTGTGTGTGTGTGTGTGTGTGTGTGTGTGTGTGTGTGTGTGTGTGTGTGTGTGTGTGTGTGTGTGTGTGTGGTGTGTGTGTGTGTGTGTGTGTGTGTGTGTGTGTGTGTGTGTGTGTGTGTGTCGGGGGGGGGGGGGTGTGTGTGCGCATACACACATCCTTGACTGAACTGTGCGGACGGTACTAATCTGTCAGGCTGTCTGCACAAGTGGTTTAAATGTTTACGGTTGGCTTTGATGTGAGAAATATAAAGCCAAGCATTGGTTAGCTTAGCATAAATAGATTGTACCACACAACGGTTCCTGAGATGAACTGTTATTTCTGCTCTTCCAAAACCATTTAAACATATGATACGTGTGTGTGTGTGTGTGTGTGTGTGTGTGTGTCTGTGTGTGTGTCTGTCTGTGTGTCTGTCTGTCTGTCTGTCTGTCTGTCTGTCTGTCTGTCTGTTCTGTCTGTCTTGTCTGTCTGTCTTGTCTGTCTGTCTGTCTGTCTGTCTGTCTGTCTGTCTGTCTGTCTGTCTGTCTGTGTGTGTGTGTGTGTGTGTGTGTGTGTGTGTGTGTGTGTGTGTGTGTGTGTGTGTGTGTTGTGTTTTTATATATGATGACTTAATGTTCTTACCTGTTCTGTTCACCTGGAAGTTTGCTGCCAACAGGAATAGTGAAAGTATTCCTTACGATCATAGTCTTTGTCAATCTATACATTATTTCATACATTTCTCAATTCCTACTAATGGATTACAATGGTTGAAAATAGACATTATCAAAAGTTACAATTATTTACATATTGTCCCATTGGAGCAAAGAGCAAACGGAAATGCTCAAAATGTAGGAATGCCATGTACAATGTCAATGTTAACAGAAAGAAGGCTGTTTCGCTCTTCAAGACATTTCGTTTCATCAGTACCATTTCAAAAGAATACATTTTCTGAAATTTGTAAGTGACTTAAGACTTTAAGAATTTGAAGTGTGTGTGTCTGTGTGTGCGCCCATATTTGTACGATGTAGCACCATTGTATCTATGTCCTTGCCTGTTCTCTGCCGAATGACATTGCCTACTATCAGTTTTTTCATGATAGCGTGGTACTGCATACCTTAAATATATCTCTGGTGCTGCTTTCATGCAAGTCCATTGAACAAGAACCTTGTTCTGAAAAGTCAGTGCCGTTGGCTTGTTTTTTGATTATGCCTCTATCTGCAATCGGGGGGGGGGGGGGGGGGGCAAGCTGCCGCATTACAGAGAGGCTGATAGACACGTCCTTAATCCTTATCTTGCCGTAAATTTCCCTAAACACTATGTTTCTTTTGCCACCTCATTCTGTAATAATGTTTGCACAGGATTGTGTTTATCGCCCCAAGCCTGTTCACTGTCCAGGAGCCGATTGTTCATTAAATCGTCTGACAGCTGCATCTGCTCCCAAAAAAAAACCCTTGTGTTTGAGAACGAGCAGAATGGGACCACGTGGGAGCCTCGGAAGGCTAGATTACAGGGATAAGAAGTACTCTAGCCAAGGTGCTGGTCAGCACCTCCTGACTCTGACAGCCTTCCTCTCCGAGTACCTGAGGAACTCTGAGGCTTCTGGACGGTGCCTGAGGGACCAGGCCGCTCTCTGGGCTGGAGTTTGTACCGCCCCATGCCAATGGCCTGGGATCAATGGCGCACCTGTAGATGGTACTCAGTCGGAGAGCCACACGTCATAATTCTATCCCCTCTCACTTGAGACGCTCAGCCCAGAATCCCATTGGCTATGAGTCACATGACCTGACCTCATCATTCGCACAGGGTCACTCTGCAATCTTAAAGCAACAAGCATAGAATTGTCTTACCTTACGACAGCAAAACATTGTGTGTTTGTGTGTGTGTGTGTGTGTGCATGTTTGTGTGTTTATGCGTGTGTGTGTATACAATGATGGTGGTTTATGGGTTATGGTCATCTCATCTATATTCCTCTGACATTGCCTTATGGCGAGGAGAGGGGAGTTTGTGGAGGCAGGGCTTCAGGAAGCCAACAGATGTCCCATCCGAGGCGAGTGTGCTGGGAATACCAAGTTCTACGTGTCTGTGTGGTGTGAGTTGGCTGCTTAGGCAGGGAGACAGGCTGTTCACTAAGTGGTGCCCAGTGGGAAGGATCACTCATCAGAACTCTCTCTCTCTCTCTCTCTCTCTCTCTCTCTCTCTCTCTCTCTCTCTCCTCTCTCTCTCTCTCTCTCTCTCTCTCTCTCTCTCTCTCTCTCTCTCTCTCTCTCTCTCTCTCTCTCTCTCTCTCTCTCTCTCTCTCTCTCTCTCTCTCTCTCTCTCTCTCTCTCTGGATATGCTAGAAATGTCATAGAAGGCAGTCAATCTAGACAACCTGAAGGCTACCGATGCTCTCTGTCTTTCCTAGCTAGGTTTATATCTTTCTTTTTCAGTCACTTTTTTGTCCTTTGTGTTACTCTCTCTGCCTTTAGCTTATATGGACTATTTTTCACCCTTGAAGTTCGAAGTTCACCCTCTTTTTTGGTGTGTCTTTCCTCGTCGCCAGCTATGCCTCTCTCTTTCGCTCTCCCTCTATCTCTCTCCCTCTCCCCCTCCCTGTGTCTTTCTTTGATTTATTCTGCCCAAAAAAAAAACAATTCAAAATGTTGTTGCACTTTGCCCTTCTGGTGTCATTGAGCAGATTTGGCAGATTCAAACATGCCTTCTGGCTGTTATGCCATATGCATATTATAAAAAGAAGGGTTAGGTCAGGGGTTCCCAAACTTTTCAACCCGCGACCCCCAAAATAACGGTGCCAGAGACTGGCGACCCCCACTATCCCCGAAAAAAAAAAAAAAAAATGTGCGCACAGGCCGTACGCACTAGGCTTATCCAAACACGGGCTTAACGACAACAAAAGAACAGAGCAACCTGTTATAATTTTACATATTGAAATTTACTGTTTGATAAAAAGCAGAATACCTCAGTCAAAATAATATCCATGTAATATGAGTGCACAGTATTGCTGTCATGTGCAAACCTAACTTTGAAACTTTACTTTCATTTCCATTTGAACAGAAGGATATCTCAGTCAGGGTAATATCCACAAAATGTTGTAAACATAGGTACATTGTTGTTGGCAACTATGTTTCAGCGTTAATCTCATCTAATGAGATGGATGTGCGCTATGCATGGAACACAGCAAGTCCATTCTCGGTTTAATTGTGGAGACGGCCACACGGAGATCATCCTCCACATTTAGACGTGATCTGTATTTATTTTTAATATATGTCAGTGCAGAGAAAGTTTTTTCGCACATATGTGGAGCCAAACGGCATCAGTACGTCCATCGCCTTGGACAGCTGTGGATATTCCCTCTCGACTGAAATCCAGAACTCAGCAAGCGTCTTGGAATTAAAATCTGTCTTTAAAGTGTGGTCACATGACAGCTCAATCAGTGCGTCCTCCATGACGGCTGGCAGATGACTTGCGGTGGTTACAGTGAATGGTGATTTTATCCAGTCATATTGTTCTGGAGCCGTTTCCTCAGGGAAATACTTGTCAAAGTGTTCCAGGAGGGCTTGAAGGTGGGTAGTTATAAACTTCTTCACAATGTGAACACTCAGATCATTTTCTTCCATGAATTCGTCCAGCTCATTAAACATGTCAATCCTGCCCATTTCAACTTGTGCAGTCCAGCGATCCACTTTTCTCTTGAATGTGCGGATTTTATCACTCATTGACATGATGCTTGTGTTTTCACCTTGCAATGACAGGTTAAGTCCATTCAGTCCGTCCAAAATGCAAGACAGATTCGCTAGCCTTGTTAACCAGTCAGGGTCATTCAGGTGGTCAGCGAGCTGGGACCCATGCTCCATCAGAAATAAGCGCACCTCATCCCGCAGCTCAAACAGGCGGCTGAGAACATTTCCCCGCGAAAGCCATCGGACTCCGCTGGCCTCTCTGTCTTTTCTTTGCTCGGTATTAACCAAAGTTTTATTTTGAAAAATCATCAAAAAATCATCAATGAGCTAGTTCAGAGAAAATCTACTGGTCCGCTTTGTGATGTTTACTGTGGAGCCGTAAAGTGACCTGACACCTGCAAATGATGCTTTCGTTAATCTGTCGTAATCACCTCAGGAGGAAAATATGTAGTTTTATTTTAATTTTAACGACCATGTTTCTAACTATGACTGAATATTTCTGTATTTTTTCTTTTTTTTTCAAATTTATTTGATTTATGGAAATCATTCCGCGACCCACCCCTCGGCGTCCCGCGACCCCCCGGGGGGTCGGGACCCCCACTTTTGGAACCCCTGGGTTAGGTACTGAATGTAGAGATTTTTGTGTTCATGTTGTGTTCTCTAAATATTCCAAGATGATTGGCCTCATATCATTAAAATGTCATTAATTTGGCTTGAACCGTTTTGAAAATATTCAGAGTCCCGCCAGAGAATCAAACCATAATTAATTGTTTTCAGACTAAGACTAAAAGTCTTGTTGTTTGACAGCTGCTATAATTGGCCTCAAAAACACAAGCTGAAAAAGTCCCTATAGGTCAAAAGACAACCCAAAGGGTCAACACTTGTCGGGAGTCAGGTGGACGGTTGATTGATTGACAGGTGCTTGGAGACCTCCTCAAGGTTCTGTTATATTCTGTCCCCCCCTCCTGTCCTCTCCCCGCCTCCCTTCTATCACTCTTCATTTGGAGCCCCAGACAAACTGTCCCACCACAGCGCTCTGTCTCTGTCTGCCTTCTCCATCCTAAGGATTGTTTTTCAAATTCAAACTTCCAAGAGATATGATGGATTCCAGATCAACCGATTCTGCATTCATTCAGCCTTGATTGGCTAAACAACTTAATCTGGGCAGGTTTCTGTTCTGCCAACGGTGGGTCTGAGCAGTGTAATTACACCGTACTGTAGTACCAGACTATACGTCTGCTTCAGAGCTCCCAGCTGAGCGGCTAATGAACGTGCTCACTGAGTTTCACTGGGGCTGTGGAATGTGCTTGCTGATGCCAGGTCTGCCGACTGCTAAAGGGTACCGGAACAAATGCGCTCGTGCCAAGCTGTCCACTGGCCAAAAAATGAAGCATGGAAGAGAGAGCGAGAGAGCGAGAGCGAGAGCGAGAGAGCGAGAGCGAGAGAGAGAGAGAGAGAGAGAGAGAGAGAGAGAGAGAGAGAGAGAGAGAGAGAGAGAGAGAGAGAGAGAGAGAGAGAGAGCAGAGAGAGAGAGAGAGAGAGAGAGAGAGAGAGAGAGAGAGAGAGAGAGAGAGAGAGAGAGAGAGAGAGAGAGAGAGGAGAGAGAGAGCATGAGTTGGTGTAGGTGTAAGGGTTTGTGGGAAAGAAGATGCTATGAGCGAAAAAGGAAAGGATCAGAAAGAATCGGAGGAGGGAAAGCTCGGAGGAGGTTGGGTTCAGAGAGTGAGAGTGAGTATGACTCGGGGGGGGGGATTGAACCTCACATCGCTTCATTCACACCTCTTTCCTTGCCCCGTACGACCGCCTTAGGGTTAAGCTGCAGCCAATCTGAGGCGCCACACTTAATTAAATTGCTGGGCAGCCCCGATCCATCTCCCAAGTTCTGGTGCCGTCTGAGTTCGACTTTGAGTCTGACTTCTCCTCAGAGTGAGAGTGCATTGTTGTACGGGGTCCAGCGTGTCCCCAGATCAACCCGCGCCAATCACACCTGGTGGCGACAGATGTTCCCCGCCACCCACCCGTCCAACCGCTTCCTCCCTGCCACAGAACGAACAGATGCCTCAGCGAGGGGCACAGTCTGTCAACGTAATGCCTCTTGGCCGTATGATGTCCTATAGCGAGCCGGGGTGGTTGTCAGACGTTCAGCCAGCGGTGTTTACATGCTGGGGCCCATGACTAACATTACGTCACCCTTAGGCTGATAGAGGGTCATGAGTTCTGAGTGAGTTCCGTTCTCTTATCCCTACAAGTTTATGGCCGTTAACAGTCTCTGTAGTGAGTAGAATAAGAACGTTATGGGAATAACAACAACAACAACGACGAAAATATGGGGAATAAATATCATCAAAATTTCCTCCGCTTCTCTTGTCGTTAAATGCGTGTAACCGAATGGACAGCGCTCCTCTGTGAAGCGTGCGTGAAATTCCTTTCCTCTGGCAAATATCTGACATTTGGAGCCCCCTGTCCCAGGCCTTCCATCGTGAGTAGAGAACACCTGGGAACGAGGCTATGTCCCTCTTGAACAGCCACAACATTGGCCGGCCCTTCACACATTGTTTTGTGTTTCATGGTTACCAGCGAATCCCAAAGTACGCACACACAAAGGTCAATTCTCAGGAAACTGCCCTCTCCACACTAAATGAGATGCAAATGAGTCCGGGCTTTATACCCAGGTCAGCGCTGTTGTGACGCAGTGAACTCGTCTCTATTCCACTCTGAGTCAGCAGGGCCGGCCTTTGCTGTTCCAAAGGCTCAGTGGAGATAGGATCAGCAAAGGTCAGGCACATGGGCTTTCCTGCCTCCAGGAATTATGCATAGGCCACCATCACATCATCACGTAGACCACATGAACACACACACACACACACACACACACACACACACACACACACACACACACACACACACACACACACACACACACACACACACACACACACACACACACACACACACACACACACACACACACACACATACACATACACATACACACACAGCACTCATGCAGGCTTCAGCTCAACTCTTTGTCTGCAGGCATGTTGTGTAGTCCCTTTGACAACCCTCAGCCGCCTTTCTCAGAGTTATTATTTTCATTGTAAAGTTAAGAAATTGCATGCCTTTGTTAAATTGTTACCTTCATTTCTTTTCAAGGTGATTTTGTAAATTTACATTTACATTACAGGCATTTAGCAGACGCTTTTATCCAAAGCAACTTACAATAAGTACATTTGTCATAAGAAGTGAAACCATATATCACTGTCAGTACAGTAAAGATGTTCATAGAACCAAGTGCAAGAGCTAACAATCGCTAGGCTAACCCACTCCCCGTGTACAGCAATGATAGCAGCTACAGCAGATGCTACACAATTAAGTACTATGAATAAGTGCAATGTAGATTAAGTGTGTACAATAAGTGCATACATTAAGTGCCAGGACGTACAACCTACAGGAAGGGAAAAGAGAACACCAGGGGAGGTGCTTGCTGAACTAATAGAGAAGTCATAGATTCTGCAGAATCTGAGATCAGATCCTGCCTGACATTTCCTGTTCTTTCTCTATCATCGAAAATTCTAAACATCATGTGAGATTTATGGCTCATGCTAAATCCCTTCACTCTTCAGTTGGGGGGGACGGTGGGGGGAGCCCATAATATATCCATCCATTTCAATAATTCCTGTTCAAAGGATGCAACTACCACATCCAAATCCAAATATAGAACCGCATTTCCATACTGGGCCAGATCTATTATGGCTGGAACAATGGGATGGCTTGACATAATAGACGTCATAACAGCAGGGGCTTTGTAAGTTAAGTGTCAATGTATGTAACTGGGTTTTACCACAAAATGTCTGGCTCTCTAGTCATGCAGCAAGAGTGTGTGCAAATCTATTTGAATTATTTCTCTCAAGAATTATTATCTTCCAATATCTCTTACCCAAAATACCGAGGAATGACATTTCCATTTCTTCCTCCACTGTGTGACATGCCAGGCAGGATCAGTGGATGGCCTATATCGCAAGTCATTGCCAATAGCCACTTGATAAATCTTCCAATTAGCCAGCCTTGCCTGAAGAAGAGCAATCATTTGATACAGAGAGGTAATTAAACTGCAAATCAGTTAAGATTCTATGTTGAATAGCATGAACATACTGTTTTATAAAAAAAATAAATGAGAACAAAACCTAGTTATCAGAACTGAATAAGGTGTAATGATGAACGGCTACATTATATCAAGGTGTTAATCAGAATCTCACTTTACATTTTTCAAGTTGATCAGAATTTACGTTGTTTCCATCTAAGCACTGCATCCTTTTTTTTCTGCATGGACGTATTCTATAAGCAAATGTTTCTGTGTTTATGCCAACAGCAAAACGGTACACTGCACATACGAATGCTGTTTAAAAAACCTTCCTAATACACTGGTCACAGATCGCAGCACAGCCCCAAGCCCATATCGGCGTGACGTTGCATCTATTAAAGCCGTCGTCCAATCATTCATCAACTTGTTGTCAAAGCTCAGCCAATCAGAGCCGGGGTGCTGGGCTGAGGCTAGCAACGGAGAAGCAGACCTCAGGAAGGCTGCAGCGACAGTTCCCCCGCACCCAAGGCCCTGGAGTAACCCCGCTAAATCAAACACCAAGGGCAGGGAGTGACTGCGAGTGTGTCTCTCATTAGGTGTTTGTTTGTTTCTTTGTTGTGGGGTGTGAGGGAGGAAAGCCTGCGTGTGCTGCTTCATGATATAGGTCTATGTTCTAGCTGTCTGACCAACTGCGAGGAGGAAAATATGGCAGATAGACTCACCGGCCGTATTTAATTTCAGTGCTCACGGCGGCCTTGTTCATCCTTTGTTAGTAAATTATAGGCAGCGTCCTTTTCTAGGAAGATTCTCATTATGTAGCAGTGACGAGCCGTTAAGACATTCAGGAGGTATTTGGACAGTGCGAATTATCCAAAACACAGTGCCTACCATGTACTGTGTGATTTAGAAAATACAAGGAGAGACCATCACAGCCACTCATGTGTTTTACATGTGAAAGGTGTAACTTAAAGGGAGACTCCAGTTATTATGCTCATCCCTATTTTACCCCTCAATGTCCATGGATGAATTGATTATTATGTACCTACCATCTGAGATTGATATTCCTCCAGCAATCCTCGAGTCATATTAGATTCAAGCTTCATTCTGCTCTTAGAGCACTTAAACCAAGGTTGTACCTAAATCACACACAATTCTGTTCAACTGTTCAAAGGTGAAAGAGCTTGAAAGTCTTAAAGAAACATCATAATAGAGAGCAGCAGCAGTGTTTACGAGAGCAATGAAACGCCTTTTCATCAGGATGGTGCTCCAAATCATTAAATATTTCACTGGCTTGAGCGATGTGCATGAGGATGAGGAAGAGAAATCATTATGGAACTGCAGCTAAGGAGGTGTTGATTTGTTTGTATCTCTGATTGTAGGCCTACGTTGTATCTATTTTTTTGTGTGTGTTTGTGTGAGAGATGGTTTGTTGCTATTGGTGCGCGTGCAGTAGCCTAAATGTGTGCAATGTGTGATAAGATGGGGCTTTAGTGCGTATGAAAGGGTGCTTGGCACAATGTGCATGTTTAAAAATAATTGCTTTTTAGATTCAGGTATCAAGTAGCAAGAGAAGGATGCATACTGTTAGACTCCTCTCTGGCAACGAGCGCTCACAAGTTGGTTGCTGTCACAACTCGTGGCATTGTTGGCATGAATTTTCTCCCAACCCTTCACATTTAGCTGTGAGTTAAATCAGGATGGAAGCATGAACTGTTAGACAGCAGACATCGTGGCTCGGTGTGAGCGTTAACGTCGTCTCTGTTTAAGGTGTTTAAGGTGGCATAAATAATGAAGGCATTGGGAGGGGTTGAGGAATGGGGGACGGGGGGTTGACCTCCTGATGCTGTTGTGGTCCTTGAGAGGTATCAGGCAATAATGCGTCACTTTTCCCCAAAGAATTGAGGTTTTACCTCGTAAAGTTATTGAGCATGTTTGAAATCATCTACAGACGATCACAAAGTCTGCGGATGTCGATCACAAAAGTCTGTGCTCCCCCTGTACACGCACACAATTTGGTAGGGCTGCAAATGGCCGCCGTGCCCCCACCTCACTATAATGGCTTCCCTGGCATTCAGCTCTGGCAGAGGTGCCTGACACACAGCGCAGTGCCATACATCATGACGCGTAGGTGTCCAGCCCCCCCGACCCCACCTCCCTGAGCAGAAGAGCAAAAGGCACGACCATATTTCACAGGGTCCCCTGACGTTATGAGGGGCCCTCATTAACGGGCCTTCGCCGGGTACTGCTGTCTAGTGCCTGCCCTCTCTCTTTGTGCCTTTGTTTCTTTCTGGTTTTTATGTCCCGTTGTGGTCTGGCTATGTTATGTGTCCTTCTTCCTTGGGGGCATGGAAGGTTTAGATATGAAGATTGTTTACAATATTTTTATTTTTGCTTCTGATAGATATTTTGATATCTAGTGTGGTTGGACCTCTAACGTTTAATAATCCATTTGTATGAGTTATGACTTATAGTTGTTCAATCAAGGCTGTTGCGGTTCACTTTTACAAAGGAGGGTTAACTTAAGGAAAATAGCTGCAGTCTTTCCTGAAGCCACTTGTCACCGAGTTCCCAGCACCTTGAGGGTGCATTCAACATCACAGTGCTTCAGTGGTGGAGACATGACAGACGCACACTTCATAACTCTCCCTGATTCTGCTCCTTACTGCTTTGGCATTTTAAACGGTGATGATGAGACTGAGACAGCATGGGGGGTGTAGGCCATATTTCGGGCTTTCAATCATGCGTCGACTTCCATTAGCCTTTCAGCTCGTGTTAATGACATGAGTTGTTGGAGTCAACAAACCCCATCTCCCCTGGAGGTATTTACATGAGTTTACCCCGAGACAAGCCAAGTGCTCGTAGTGGGGAGTGCCTGCCTGCCGCGGGGCCTTTTCCCCTGAATTAGTTCCTGAAGACATGGGTATCAATATGTCCTTTTTCTCTCTTTTTTGACTTTGACTTTGAAAGTTTTTTGACTTTTGATTTATCGGCTCAATTTGACAGCGATTCCGAAAATGTGTCAGAATTGGCTGGTAAGAATGTACGTGTATAAGTATAAGTGTATATTACACATTCAAATAAGTAATAACGTGTTATTAACATGTGGCATTGCAGTCTGGCAGCTGACACCTTGTATGTCAGAATGCAATGCATCATGGGATTTTATGTTGGCGGTACTTGATAGGACTCAATACAGTTGTCTAACTGTAAAATCCTGATTCAACGTTAATATACTGTCACCTGAAAAAATAATAATAATTCTGCTTTGCCAAGTCTTGCATGAGAAAATACTGTGGCAATTTCAGGCAAAACAATGTCTCCCCATAATGACCATTTTTTTGTCATTAAACATGTCCAAACATGAAAAGAGGGGTGGCATTGCGATGTGACGTTGCGATGACCCTATTCCGCCCCTATGGGCTTCATATAGCTCCAGCATTCACAGTCAACGTTTTGGGCTTGAAATGTGTGTGCTGTGAGGCAGGAGAGCAGGGAAGGAAAGAGGAAAGCAGGCAAACTCTCTCCCTATTTTGTTTTCTTTTTTTTTCTCCCTCTAATCCACCTTAGCAGGCGAGCGATAAGCGTGTTTTGACTTCACACCCCATTTCCTGTTGTTTACTCGCACCTTTTGGCAGTGACGCCCGTGCTCCTCCCGGTCAGGGTCAGAGCTGTTTGTGTGTTTCTGTTCGTGTTGTGTATGTGTATGTGTGGTGTGTGTGTGTGTGTGTGTGTGTGTGTGTGTGTGTGTGTGTGTGTGTGTGTGTGTGTGTGTGTGTGTGTGTGTGTGTGTGTGTGTGTGTGTTTGTGTATGGTGTGTGTGTGTGTGTTTGTGTATGGTGTATGTGTGTGTGTGTTCCATGTTGTGGTGGTTATGTGTGGTGTGTACTGTGTGTGTGTGCTTGTGTGTGTGTGTGTGTGATGTGTGTAGTGTGTGGAGTGTGTGTGTGTGTGTGTGGTGTGTGTGTGTGTGTGTGTGTGTGTGTGTGTGTGTGTGTGTGTGTGTGTGTGTGTGTGTGTGTGTGTGTGTGTGTGTGTGTGTGTGTGTGTGTGTGTGTGTGTGTGTGTGTGTGTGTGTGTGTGTGTGTGTGTGTGTGTGTGTGTGTTTGTTTGTGCTTGTGTGTGTGTGTGCTTCCATTTGAATTCATGTTTGTAACCATGGGGATAAATGTCAGATGAATCTTCCTGCAATTATGTACCAGTGCCGTTTAACTTTGTAGCAGTTTGAGCAGGTTGAGTGTTTGAAGCCTATTACTGGAGTGCACCTAATGGGAGGTGAACTGGGCTGGAGCTGTGCTAGGAGACGCAGTCAGCCACTCCATTCAATCATTGTTGACTCTGTCAGTGACCCCTGACTCACTTCAAACCTTGGACCAACATCTCTACTCATCCGTCTCTCTCTTACTCACTCTTTTCCCTATATTCCCCTATATTTTCTCTGTCTCTGACTCCAACTCCATCTCTCTCTCTCTCTCTCTCTCTCTCTCTCTCTCTCTCTCTCTCTCCTCTCTCTCTCTCTCTCTCTCTCTCTCTCTCTCTCTCTCTCTCTCTCTCTCTCTCTCTCTCTCTCTCTCTCTCTCATATGATTTCAAGGGCTTTATTGGCATTTGGCATCAGCATTTACTTCATTTATTCACTGAGCATGTTTCCATTGCACTTAGTGTTATATAGGTTTTATCGATACACCAACTTTTCCAAATGTTTTTTTTCGGTGGATCCACCCTCACACTATTTGCATGAAAACAGAAGGATTGAAAGGCTACTGCCGCTGTCTCTCTGTGTCTTACCCACTCGCTGTTTTGTCTCTACATCCCATCGATGGACAGCATGACATCACAGTCCACGCCTTGACGTTTTGTCCATCGATGGGCTGACTCATACTCCTACGGTGGAGGGTTGAATAGATGGGACTTCATCGAGGGGCATGCAAAAACAAATCACGATTTTTCCTTGACTTTTTAAATGAATCATTCAAGATCAAACTGATGATTCACCGCCTGGCACATTGGCTTTCTGGCTAGCACCGCTAACCAATGTCAAATACACAAGACTCTTGATGTCTTCAATTTTACGGAGACCGCAAATACCACTCACAATAGAGAATATCGATGGCTTTTCTTTTTTGAAGAAAACGCTGTTGCCTAACAAAAGAGGGAGCAGTGAGATACAGAGGTGAGAAGATCTTTGGGAGGTGTCGATTGGAAATGCGCTGTCACACCAAATTTGTACCGGCTGCCAAATTTGTACCGGGTGACGTAATCCATTCAAACCTGCCTAGCAACAGATGACCGCGCCGCGGACGATCGCGAGATGACCGCGGACGATCGCGAGATGACCGCGGACGATCGCGTCGAATGACGTAGGAAAGTTCGCGAACATTCTCGATATAGTTCATAGATATATTATAGATATTATATATTATATTATAGATATAGTTCGATATAGTTATTTTGTCTCTGGCAACATGAGCGCGAATGTTTTTTGAAACCTGCTTTATACACTCAGTTTACTAGCTTAATGCGATTAAACAATAAAATCCAATACGAATATAAAGTTAGTAACTCTAATAAATGTAATTAGGAACGCTAATAAATGTAATGTGTTATCTGTCTGGTCGCGTTCCGTGAACTATATCGAGAATGTTCGCGAACTTTCCTACGTCATTCGACGCGATCGTCCGCGATCATCTGTTGCTAGGCAGGTTTGAATGGATTACGTCACCCGGTACAAATTTGGCAGCCGGTACAAATTTGGTGTGACAGCGCCTTCCCTCCTGTCAGAATAACTGGCACTGCCGCACCTGAGCATCGATTTCTACAGCGGCTGGACAAATGACATCAACGCGAGGAAGGAGGAGGTGGCATTCGGCTGGGCCGTGTTTCTCTAACTAATGGAAGTATAATGGAATACAAAAAAAACCTGCATATGACGACTCCAGTCCAGATGTATAAAAGCACTTAGTCCTATATGCTACACGTGAACCTCAGAAGATGGCGCAATTTGATTGGTTCGCTATCTCGGGATATTGGGAAATATCCCATGATTGAGATCTCAAACTCTGGATATTGTTTTCATCGCAAAAAGTCCACGTGACGGTCGTCTCATCACACTAATAAAATCAAATACACCGAATACACACACTAGAAACAAATAAATCCTGGCAAAAAGGGTTATCTTGTTTATTTTTGGAGTGTTCAAGTGTTGTTTACACTAAAACAATTATTCACCTCACCTTCGGCGAATAATTGTTAATTATACGTCTGCCTCAATAAAGGTGACGACAGTGGGCTGTCACGTGAACAGACAGGCCCATTTCTCCTCTTGGATAGAGAGCATTCTGCACACATGCTGCCCCCATACACACGCATGCACACAACCCTATTCGCACTTATAGGCAGAGGACATATCACAAGGACATATCAATTTGGAATTACATTTAGTGTCTTTCATTCTCTCTCGTTTTTTCTCTCCTTCTGCTATGAACACTTGCGTGTCTTGACAATATATCTGCTCCGGCCGCGGAGCTCGGCCAAACGGAGCCGGTGTCACAGAGCTTGTGCTCGGCTAATGAGACAGTAATTAGTGCTAAGGGAACCAAGATAGACTTCCCAACACCATGGTAGCGCTCTCCGTCTCTCTCCCCCCCCCCCCCCCTCGCTCGAGTCCTGCTTCTCCCTTGTTGTGTTTTTTTCCTTTATGCTTTATTCACTCGCTGTCCTTCGAAAGCTATTAGCACTTCCAGGTGTGTGTCGTCCTCCTGACGTTCCAGTCTCATTAGGTGTTTTCCAAACACGGCGTCTCTCGCCAGCCGTTTAAGCGGAGCTAGCGCACGATTAAATTAGCCCTGCCTTTAGTTAACCTGGCATTCCACGGCGCACCGTGGAAAAACTGATTGTCAACTCCCACGTACCGGATCCCGTCCTATATTGAGATACAGAGAACCAAGGAGTTATTTCTTCGAACAAACACATCCAGCAACCCACCCTACTGTTGATCAAGTAAAGTTCTGTAAATTACGTTTGGACATATTGGTGTTGGGTGGAGGGGAAGTTTGGTGTCCATCTGTGTATGTGTGTGTGTGTCGGGGGGATGCAGATGTTCTACAAAGACAAACATGGTGTTCCACGCACGCCCACTGTTGTCATTTACATTAAAAAACAAACTCATTAAAAAATACCCCAAAAGTGATGGACAGCATTTCCATGGAGATTATGCGTTTTCATTATCCAGTCGTCGCTATGTCACACGTGCCGCTTTGGTTCTATCAGGGATTGGCATTTGTGTGAAATGGTTTGAAAGATTATGTCTGCTTCAGCAGTTTCTGTAAGGATGATTGGAAGGGGTACGCAGGGCTTGGAAATCCTTGCATTGCTGTTTCAGGACTTTTTTTTCGGTGTGTGCCCAGGATGAACTAGAGATATAGTGTTTTGGGAGTAGTTTCGTGCTTTTTTTTTATTTTGTCAGATTATGCTGACATATTCAAGAAGGATATTTTTTTATTTGCTAACGTGTGCTTGTTGTGTATAGGTGTTTGCTGCGTGTCGTTGTGTGCATGCATGTGTAAAAGTGTGCGTGTTTGTGTGTGTGTACATTGCCAATTAGTGACGCCATACTTAAATTGTCTGATAGACTTGGCAGGCTAACTACTACAGTATGTTGTATACTTCCAGCATACCTTTTTTTAGTGGGGGATGTTACTTGGATTAACCCAGTTAAGTAATTCAGAAACGTCCCAAGCTTCTTTGCGTCTTTTAATAGGATCAGTGTGGCTGTCGTAGGTAGCTTTGATTTGACCCGGCTCAGTAGTCTTGTTTGTTTGAGTGCTCTTACATACGGGCTCTGCTTTAAAGCATTCAATTAGCTAGTATTTACCCTAAGACTACCTCAAAATGTGCATCCTAATAAAAGTGATAAGCATAATAATAGTGATACAAATAATGATACATTTAATTAATAATTCATAATCTTAGGTGTTGCAATTAAGAAAAGAAAAAAACAAGTCAATTGATAAATAACACAAAAAAAACCGTCCTGTAGAAGGTGTGTACTGCGGGTTGGCACTCCTAAAGAGGAAAGTCTTCAAACTTCCAAGTGAGTTGCATTGATGAGGAACGGCAGCCAGTCAGGCCTTGTCTTTCATGACCAGGCCACACCATTTCTTGGCAACGTGTTGAGGTGATAGAAGTAGGTTTTTACACAAGGCGCACATTGGGGCCCTTATAGGAGAGGGAGGGTTGCAGTGTTATGCAAGGTTAGGAACTGAGGCGGAGAGACGGATGTGCGGCGACGCTAAGGTGGGTTATTGGAGTGCAGGATCTTGGAGAGAGGAGGGAGCCAAAGAGGAGGGCCCGGGTTTACTGCATCCAGGCCCTTATCTCCTCAAGGCAGGTCAGACGGGTGCAGGCAGCATAGGAGAAGGTGTGTTATTAATGTACAGCCTGGTGTCATCAGCAGAGCAGTGACCTTATCTCAAAAAGGGCTAAGGATGAAAGATTTCTAATTCTACATGGCCTGCCTTATATTTGCCTCAGCTTGAATAGTTGCAAAGTCCCTGCAATTGTTCATAATCAATTGTGAATGGTCCTTTGCCAATTATAGCCTTCCGTATAACAATCAAAGTGGCCCCGGCGGACGAAGAAGTTACATCTGTTCCTGTGATGTTCCTGATTCCCCAGGCTGAAGCAGAAGTCCCAGTCGGTGGATATCGCCGGTCCACGGTTCTCCCCGACTCTGACGCCGGCCTCGCCCCTCAACCGGGCCGCCTCACCCTCACCTGTCGCCAGGACAACCGCAGGACTCGCCGTGAAAGAACACAACGTCGCCAACACGCAGCACCGCAGCCCGCGGTGCAGTGAACTCAAGCGAGGATACACCATAGGTAAGCTGTCTTTCTTTTTTTTTTCTGCTTTCGGCTGTCATTCAGACTCCAAAACTCTCCTCCGCCCGCAGCAGTTGTTTTCCTTTCTTTTCTTTTTTACTTCCACAAACTTTTCTAGCAGAAATAATGTAACTACATCCCGCCCACCACGTCTTCATCCCAGACATTGCCTTACTCATCTTCTTCAACCCCGTGTGCTGCCAACACATTATAATTACATGTCTGTGATGATATTTATTACTGCGGTGAATCATCTGTCGGGGAGGTGGAGGGATTGTTTGATCCAAGTCTATTTCGGTGGTGGAAAGTGGGAGCTCCCTGAGAGGAGCACCCGGTGCTGACTTGTGATTAAATGAGTTTGAGCTAAACTAATTCCACACTCATAAGTGCAACGCATCTCAATTCTCTCGGCTGGGATAATGCAGTTAGGGTGCTGCAAAGAGTTTAGGAGGTTGGGAAAGTGTGCGTTGGGTGCAGCCAGGAGAACACGAGCCGTGTTGTAGAGACAAAAGGCTAAGGCGGGCGGCCAGGGAGTTGGGCGGGAGGTGGCTGGAGAGCGATGAGAGAGATCAAATCATTTCAAATAAGTGAAAGACAAATTGGGAGAAAGCAAGTTTGCAACTACGGCAGAAATAATCTATACCTTTCTTTTCTCGCTTTTCATTGTTTTTTATTTGCTTTACTATCTGCTTTTTCTTTGGCTGCCTCACATCCAAGCTGGCTATAGGCAGCACATGAGGAAATAACTTGAAGAGGGAAGCAAGTTCATCTTAGGGGTTTTGCTCCTTCTTTCTGTCACCCATACACACACAGGCACACAGACACACACAGACACCCACGCACACACACGCACACACACACACACACACACACACACACACACACACACACACACACACACACACACACACACACACACACACACACACACACACACACACACACACACACACACACACACACACACACACGCACACGCACACGCACACATATATATAATTGGAACTGGCATGAGAAGGACATTTCCTTCTTCCTGCTGTCATTGTGTTCTTCCCATTGTTTTCTCCAAGCTCAGATCTGCATTCATTTTTTGCCATTCATTTTTCTCTTACTCATCAGTTGATCTCACACTGCTTTTTATCAACAACTTCCTTCCCTTTGTCGACAACTTCCAAAGATGAAAGTGTTCCTTACTATTGGCTTTTTAGAAACTGGCATGTTGAACATTGCGTGGTACTGTATTTTAAAACCACAACCTCATTTGGCAACAAAATAATATATATATTTTTACATGCATCTTGTCCTGCGTCAAAGTGTGACTCATCATCAATGCTGTAGCTATATATAGTAAGTGAGAAACTACAGCTATAGTTAGCTGCTAGTTATACTCGTCATTCACCATCCATTTTTTAAACTTGTGTGTGGTTTATTAGCCATTCATACCGCAGCATTGTCAAATACTTGTTCCAGATTGCTGACTCACGTTCCAAGGATGTGAGCTTTCCTTTCCAATAACGGAACACAAATCCAACATGAACAACAGTGTTCAGACAGAACTATCGTCCAGTTATTTTTTTTCCTAAAAAATACTGGAATCACCTCAGAACAATATTTTAATTTCAGCTGAATCAGTCAACAAAGAACCAATAGCATAGTATAAACTAAGTAAGATCAAATAATTGTCAGTTACTGTGGTATAAGCGGAATACACCACTCTGGGCACCACTCTGGCAGTGGAAAACAACCTCGGCTTCGCCCGGGCCGCATCACCACCCACGTTGTACATTAGTTTACGGTAGCGGGACAGCCCAGAGTGTTTTATGCCTCATGTAAAATCCATGCTGTTTAAAAAACACCGGAGGATGTTGTTGTTGTTCAGCCATGGACGGAGAGCAGCGAGAGGGTTGCAGCGGGTAGAGCGTTGGCCTGTGGCACGGGAGGCCTCTGCTCTGCATCACGGAGAAGGCAGGGAGTCAACAAGGGATGAGACGCTTTTATTCAGGCTGGCCCTGCTGCCCGCGTCACAAGCTGATAAGCCCTCCCCGCAATCACGTATTGACTAAGCCCCCCCCTAGCAGGCGAGCTATTGACCGCAGAATGGACGGTCTGTGGTTCGCCTCGATCGGTTCACCAGAGCAACCGTCGCACATGCGCTGAAGTCCTGCCAGTTATATAAGTGGACGGACCGGAGTCCACAGTCCACGGATATTTCGCCCCCGTGTCTCCTCGTCGTTTGGTCCGCCCGATGGGAGCTGGGCCACAGTCGACCATGCTCACCAATGGCATGTGGCGTTGACTCATTGTACTCCGCTGGCGACAAAGGGCGGCGTTATCATCCTTGAAAGCATGACTCACCCCAGCGCATCAGTTACTAAGACTAATGTCCCGAATATGTTCAGGGTAGCTCTGATCACCCTGCAGATAATAAAAGAAAGGGCTGCATCTGTTTTCACCCCTTTTATGCTAGCTACCCCTCTTCTATGTTTTTATTTCTTTCTACTTTTGAGAACCATTTTCTAACGCCCCTCCTCCCCTATCTGGAGGGTGATCCAGAGAGCCTGGCCGAGGGGCGTCATCACATAGTGCAGTCCGCACTTCTGCATTCGTGCTGGGGCCGACAATGCTAATTTATTCTAATGGGAGAGTAATAAAGAGCTGGGCGGCTGCTGGCTGTGCAGTCTGGCAGCCTTCAGACAGACCTGTCATTAGCTAACACTCTGCACACACACAGACACACCACACACACACAACACACACACACACACACCACACACACACACACACACACACACACACACACACACACACACACACACACACCACACACACACACACACACCGCACACACATTTTAATAACCAGGCTGATGAGCTTCCTGCAGAGTTGATACCAACCGTGGGTTTCACCTCTGAGGGGAATGGATGATGGATGTATTGACTTTGTTTTTTACTGTTTTTCTTTTCTGTTATGTGCTTAACATACTTCTCCAGGTCTTTGCAGTGTCCTGCATACTAAGTGTTCCTAAATGTCCTTTGCTGAATGAACAGGGTCAAACATGCATACCTTTTACATGTGTTTACATGTCTATGGCCGACACCATCAGTGAACGAAACAATTAAAAAACATTCAAGAGAACAACAACATAGACACCAAACCATCCTAAAAAGGTGAATAGTAAGGGAAGCGGTTTATAATTTGTAATACAGATAAGGATTCAAACACTGAATGGAAGTAAGACAAGGAGAAAGAGCAAGACAGAACATCTGCTGAATCTGTCCAAGGGAAGTGATATCCGCGAAGTGTGTGTATCTGTTTGTATGTGTCTCTCTCTGTGTACAGCGTACTTTACTGTGTATCCACTGGCATCTGGCCGTCTTCATGCTGATATAAATGGGAAAACACACCAGCACAGCATGAGGTGGAGATGAATACCATGGAAGAGTACAAGTGGGAGTACAGGAACGAAGTCAAGGGAAATGGGGGGGTGGGGCTAGTTAGAGAATGGAAATACAGGACCCCTGCAGGGTTCCGCTTCTGCATACAGGTGACAACTGACACAGCCCCCCGCCTCCAGCACCTCCTCGACCACCACCCTATCACAACCACCTCCGCCGCCACTACAACCACCCCTCCTCAACCATCCCCCAAAAAGTACCTCCTCTTCAACCAGCACCTCCAGCACCACCAACTACTCCACCAGCACATCACCAACCAACTACTCCTCCACCCATCACTCACATCTCCATCTTCATCACCATCATCACCACCTCCTCCTCCTCCTCCTCCTCTTCGTCTGCCTCCACCTCCACTGCTAGACACCAAGGCCGCTGGGTTTGACAGCCCCAGCGCTCCCAGTGCTGTGTCTGACCTTTACATCGTTACAGAGAGTCTGCAGCCCTTCAATAAACACCCTCAGCCCCCCACGAGCTGTACACTTTGGTCCTGACCCGCACGTAAAACTTCCACTCACCAGACAGACACGCATGCATCTACAGTCATCTACGTTGATGCCGTCCACGGGAATCCAATTTATTATTTTTAAATGTTTAAACTACAAAAAAAGTCACATAACATCGACAATCAGTCAACGATGGGTCTTGCCTGACGAATCTGATTCGACCATGCAAATTCGTATTCGAGGACAGCTCTAATATAAATGTTCCCTGCAATGCCTTGCTGGAGATTATTGTTGATTATGTCTATGGATAGTGCACGTTTTTACCTTAGTTTTTAGTTGACTAGATAACGTAATCTGACCAGGGAATTGGATAACTTTACAAAGGCATATCGTCTTTCTGTGTCAAACAATATCCATTACATCACCTGCCTCAGCCTGCTTTATAAATGGTATGTGCATGTGATTGGCATAATAATCCAGTCAGTTTCTCACTCACAATGTTTTGAAAATGTTTTGCATTATAGTTTGACACTGAGGTCAAAAGGACTTCAATGTGAAAATGCATTGCATGACATGTTATATTCATGACCACCGGATGGTGCACATGTGAGCGTGTGTTAACACCCCTTTCCCTCACCTATACATCCCTCTATAGCTCTCTCTCTCTCTCTCTCTCTCTCTCTCTCTCTCTCTCTCTCTCTCTCTCCTCTCTCTCTCTCTCTCTCTCTCTCTCTCTCTCTCTCTCTCTCTCTCTCTCTCTCTCTAATCTCTGTACTTAATTCTCAGTTTTTCTCCACATTCTCGGTCTCTCTCTCCTCCACATTCTCTCGCCCTCTCTCCACCTTCTCTCTCCGTGTCTCCTTTCCCTCTCTCCCTCCTCCCCTCAGCGTCCTCCCTCTCTGAATTTGCTACTCCCTAATACCTCGCCTCGGTGGGCTGACCCGAGGATGCCGGCAGGAGAGCAGACGGTCCGTCTCCAGGTCGGACAGATGGAAACGCTACGCCGCCGACGCGGCCCAACCTCAGTGCTCATTTTGATCCCGTGGCGTTTAATCACGATAAATGACCACTTGACCCCTGTCCGAGATACCCACCCTAGAGTTAGGTTACGCTGCGTCCTCAAGAGGCACGAAGGGTGGAACCTGGTAGCGAGACGATGAAGGCATTCCTATGTCCTTGAGAGAATTGTGAGGACGTGTGTGTCCTTGCATTCCTGTGTATTTACGTGTGGGTGTGTGTTTGGTGTGTGCGCGTGTTTGTGTGTGTGTGTGTGTGTGTGTTTGTGTTATTGTCCTTGCTTTCCTGTGTGTGTGTGTGTGTGTGTGTGTGTGTGTGTGTGTGTGTGTGTGTGTGTGTGTGTGTGTGTGTGTGTGTGTGTGTGTGTGTGTGTGTGTGTGTGTGTGTGTGCGTGCGTGCGTGCGTGTGTGTGTGTGTGGGTGTGTACATCTTTATTCTATTATTCTACCTAGGTAGGTATTCTATGTATTCACAGGATGAGATTATGATGTGTGCAGGACGATCAAATACACATGCGCACGGACATTCATGCCCAGCTGACAAGATGCTAATGACTTGGACAGTGCTACCCTAATAAGCACGAAGCAGCCGCTACATGACGTGTGAGGGATTATCCCCGTGTTGGGAACTCATTGTGTTTACGGAGGAGACCGCAGGTCGAACACTGGATGGAGCAGTTCTGCTGCAGGAGCAATACACTGACCTGCCTGATATGCACTTCCATGAGAGGGACTCCGTGGCGGGAATTCAATTAGCACACATTCAATACATCGAAGGCAGTGTCAGGTGGGCTGGACACACATTCAGGGTGGTTGTGCTAGTACCGTTGGGTTTGTGTGTGTGTGTGTGTGTGTGTGTGTGTGTGTGTGTGTGTGTGTGTGTGTGTGTGTGTGTGTGTGTGTGTGTGTGTGTGTGTGTGTGTGTGTGTGTGTGTGTGTGTGTGTGTGTGTGTGTGTGTGTGTGTGTGTGCCCGCGCGAGCTGTGTGTGTGTGTGTGTGTGTGTGTGTGTGTGTGTGTGTGTGTGTGTGTTGGCATGGTTCTGTGTGTGTCTGTGTTACTCTGTGTGTGCCCGATTGTGTGAGAGCAAAAATGACACACTAGTCGTGTTCAGAGCAGCATTCCTGTTCCTTTATTCCTCGGCAGCTGTTTCAAACCCAGCGCTAACCATTATAGCAGTGAAAGCCAGGGCCAGATACTTGAGGCACCAGAGTCTGTCTATCGTCTCCTCTTGATGTGATGTCCCAGGTTGAGGAGAATCTGTCTCCCAGTGTTTACACATGGTGGATCATCGCAAGAGCCAGCTGTAGCAATTATACAAGATGCACAGTTGGTCACCTCTCCTTTTGTTTTTCTATTCTCTTTTACAAAGAAATTGGAGCGTTTAGAGAGGTGCCGTGATCAATTTGTGCTTTGTTAAATTTGTCATTTTACATGCACATCAGACATTGTTCTGGTATTGCTGCTATTATCTCGTCGCATCTGTCCCGTGACTTCCTGTGCCTGGTCGGCCTGCTCTTTGTAGTCTATTCCCCTTCTACTTCTGTCATTATATGTCGGGTAGTAATAGCTGTGGGAAGGAGTGAGGGGAGTGAGAGTGAGACAGAGACACAGAACTATCTTTCACACACCACCACCTAGCCATGCCAAAGAGGCCCTGCCAGCTGAGCTGCTTGTGTGTGTTAAGATAAGCCCCAGCCTACTTTCCTTTTCCTTCCTGGCCGTGCGGGCCGGTCATGTAGCTCAGCCCAGACCCAGACCCAGTGAGAAGCCACTATCTCACCCTTTTCTCGTTTTCTCACTCTCGCACACACACCATCATGCTCTCTCTCCCTTTCTCTCTCTCGCGCGCGCACGTGTTCTCTGTCTTTCTCGCGCTCCGTCTCCCTCTTTCTCTGTCTCTCATGCCCTCTCTCGCTTTCTCCCTATCCACTTGTGTTTCTCTCTTTCTACGTCCTCGTCCACTGTCACCACTTGCCTGTGCTGTCACTGTCCTGATGTACTCCGCGTTGCTGTTTGGTTTCCTCTTTGTAAAAGGATCTCGTCTTTCTTTATCCGTCGCTTCCTCACCAAGGTGGTCTGACACAAGAATTCAATATTTAACTCCTTGTGTGAAGGCTTCTTTAAAACAGGTCTCTTAGGCCTGCTGAGGTAACACACGCACACACAAGAATGCGTACACACACACACAAAAACAATCTACACTCCACACATTTGAGCTTGTTTGTGGTGTTGTGCCTTCAGGATAGGTTTGTCAGGTTGAGCACAAAAGTAAATATGTAGAAGACCTTGCACAGCCGGGCCTAGGGGATGCACATATCAAACTGAAGGGTGAGAGACCAAAACATCCTTCTGTATTATTTTTTCTTATTTTCTTATTTCCCTGCAATTTATTTATATTTTATTTTCGCTGTAACAAAACCAGAAAATGTATTATTTTCAACAGGTGATCCATAACAAGTTTGCCGCGTTCAGGGTCTAGGGGATGAGTTTCCAATAGTGCCGGCCAGTTCTCCTGCCAGCCGTCCATATGTCAATAGGCTGGTTACATCTCCCGCACGGTGGTCCCAATCTTGCATGTTTTGGCCCTTGCAAGGTTGGGTGCATACGGGTTACAGACCAACTTATGTCACTGCCCTTGTGCTGAACTCAGTTCAACGTCGTCTCTATTCAAACCCCCAATACTTTAGAGGGCGACACACACGCATACACACACACACACAGACACACTCAGATGTTCAGACAAACACATGTGGACAGACCCACGACATGCTGAACAGAAACAATGTCCACAAAGGTTAAGAACACTTTGTTCTTCCCCCAGGGGATTATGGTGGAGCTTTGATGTAAATCCTAGCATGTAAGGGGGACATCACCTTTATTTGCCCTATTGATTTAATCACCTCTTATTTGTTCTGCTTGTTTGCCCCTCATACTGTTAAATTAAAGAGTTCCTCTTAAATGGTAATACATAAGGCTTGGTTCCCCCAATCAGGAGGTATAATGCAAGACTTTAGCAGTGGTGAATACCGTGGATGTGAATACGTTGGCCCCGCAGTCCGACGTACTACAATTCAGGTGAGCCTAACTCACTTTGTCCGCCCGATTTAATAAAAAGCTGAATCAACACGTCCTTATCCCATCGATTTAATGCTAACCAGATTCTGGGTTTCCAATCGTTCCGAGCAGAGGGACCCCTTTCTAATTGAATCCAGCCCGGCCCTTTTCAATGTCATAGCCGATGGAAGGACTGAAGGACGCATGCTATTTATGAGCATGAGGAAGATACAATGGGTGAGATCAACTTGCAGCAAGGTCGGAATGGAGCGGGTAGCCAATAAATCATGAGGTCAGGTCGTGCCGTGAGTCCATGGATGTACCTTCATTAACGGAATCACATGTCGGGTCGCACTGTCTCAATGTCGCGGCGTGACGCACCGTTGCATGACAACAGGGCCTCGGGGTAAACACGGCGGTCGTCCTCCGAGATGTTTACCCCGAAGACGTTTGTCATTTAATAATGTTCCGGTAGACAATGGAGTTCTGCTTCGAAATCAATTCAAGGTTTGTGTTTTCCTTCCTTCTTCCGAATGCGCTTCCTGAATTCACCAGGGATTAATGTCTTGAGTGGAGCTCAGAGTTTGAAGAGCACCTCGACCCACCCAAGGGCAGCGCACACCAAGCTCTTAATCTAATGTATGCCATCACGGACGTGACTCACCGCTCGGCTACCTGTGGATGTTCTCCACCGTGACCTACCGGCACCCAAGGATTTCTCAAGAAATCCCAGCAGCCAAGGTCACATTCATAATCTATTTATTCCTAGTTGAGACGGCAACAGCGATGTTAATGTTTGGGCGCTGTAGTGCAAGCGAGCTGGGCGAAGAGGGAACAGAGCGCGGCGGCTGGATTTACAATGCTGCTACTGTAAGGGCTCTGTAGGATTTATTGGCCTCCTTGTGTAATTACGATGGCCCGGGAGTCTCCCGCGGCAGTCCTCTTTTCGTTGGGCTCAATTTATAAATGCCACACAGTGCTGGTAATCTTGCCGTTTCCCTACTTAGTTTGGAAAAGGGTTGCAGCCAACCCTTGGATAGGATTGATTACATCTACCGCAAATGAAGAGTAAGCAGTATTCTAGCGTTGAACACCAGGCCTGGGCACTTCTATCGATTCATTTTACAGCAAGGAGAGGGGAAAATACAATCTGCCACTCCACATAACTGTTGATATTTGTTTGTGTTGACTTGTGATTTTATAGGATCGGAGTTGCTTCAGAGTGGATATATATTGCTTGTATCTAAGTTATAGTCTTTCATATAGAGCTACTCACAGAAAGAGATTATCCTGAATGTTAGCTTATATTTACTGGCATCATTTGAATACATATTCCCTATTTAGATTTAGGAAGTGATAACCACTGCATTAAAATATATTCAGCGAACATCAATTTGTTGGCAATGTGTGTGAATTTTTAGTGGTGGATGAAGCTGCAGGAGGAAACTGAAAGTCAAATCCTCAGGTTGGGCCATTTTGAGGGTACGATACCACACTTTTCTAGATGATAAATATTAGAAATGTTCCAGCCTAAACTCCATCGTCCCAACTGGGATTGGACCGAACATTCAGTACCCTTGATCAGAATTTGGGGATATTTGAAAAAGAATGATGTGTAACACTCGCTGGAGCGAAACATGAGCACGGTGGATGGGCATCAGAGCCCTTACCTTGACGCACGCCATTCCCCGCTCACCCTGAAGCCGTCGGTTAGCATCAGGACTCGCACACGCTCCGGGGGCCGGCTTGGCTCTGTAGCGGCTTTATCCAAGGGGAAGAATGACTGGAGGATTTAATTTAGCAGGGCACTGCAGTGTGCAGCGGTGTTGCTTATGGGTCATTGCTCAGTGTGTCCGCCCAAAGCCAGCGCTCTGGCACACTGTCACACTGGAGGCTGAGGCTGCACGCCTGCAGTTCCAGAACCTCCCTCTGGCGGTCTCTCTACACTGGCAGTCTTGCAAGGTGCATGTGAGTCATTACGTTTGAAGAGGAAAATATGTGGTTCGGTTCAGGCAAACTTCAACAAGAATTGTGTGGCAAATGGATAAAGAAAGTCAAATACAGCTAAAAAATAATAATCATATGGAGTAATTTACATAAACCTGCACAAATGTGCATGGACCACCCAAAGAACCTCAAACGGTTTCATAAAAATGGCATATTCTTCAATGGCTGTACAAAAAAATTGAAGATAATATCAAATACAAATCGTCATTGTTGTGCTTTGTTGCTCTGGGATGGTGCGCTCTTTAATTTGATTAGACAGAGGATTGATGTTTGCAACTGATGTAATTACTTTGACTGTAAATCATCATTCGGCACGAAAACATTACATCTCTCCATTTCCTTTTCCTTATAAAGGAAAGAACACAAAATTAATAAATACAAATGTTACTTTGGCATCTAATTTGACTAAGAAACCATTCTCATCTTTCCTGTAGAAGGTGCATCATTTCTGACCTTTCTCCGCACAGCTTCAAAAGCCCACAAGCCACATCTACCTAAGGACAGATGGTTGCTTAGTTATTTCTTTTTTTAAATAAAAGCTAATCTCCGAAAGAGCTTTTACCATTAACAACACATTTACCTAGTTCTACACGCTCGGCCGAGTCCCCTATTTGTGCTCCATTACCACTTTCATTGGATCATTCATTTACTCTTGTCGGTCCTGTGGCTTTATAAAATACAAAAAGGTTGCATTTATTTAACCACGCTAACAACTTCCACCTCGGATGATGCAATATGTTCCCCGCTCGTCATTTAACCGACAAATTATCCATTTAGTGTACTTCCTCAGGGAGAAAGATTCATTATCCAATTTATTGTGCTCGTGGATCGGTGGTGCTGAGTGATAAACGCAGAGAGCTTGGGGTGAGGACGGCTTTATGGGAGAGAGAGAGAGAGAGAGAGAGAGAGAGAGAGAGAGAGAGAGAGAGAGAGAGAGAGAGAGAGAGACGAGAGAAGAGAGAGAGAGAGAGAGAGAGAGAGAGAGAGAGAGAGAGAGAGAGAGAAGAGAGAGAGAGAGAGAGAGAGAGAGAGAGAGAGAGAGAGAGAGAGAGAGAGAGAGAGAGAGAGAGAGAGAGAGAGAGAGAGAGAGAGAGAGAGAGAGAGAGAGAGAGAGAGAGAGAGAGAGAGTCAGTCAGTCCATGGACCTCTTACTATCTCTTACCATCTTTGTCTGCTCGCTGCTGCTTCCTGTTTGAACATCCCACTGCACTGCATGTGTCAGCGACTCTGGCCTGCGTGGCCAACGCTGGACTGTCAGACGCTGGGAGAGCCTTATGTAGCTATTCTACTGTACTGCAGTCTCTCTGCTTTTACGTTCTCTCTGCGCTTCCCGGGAAACATTAGGAATCATGTGGGCGCCGGGGTCTTTAGAATAACGTGGAAGAAAAAAACCTGCACCCCGCCCCCGCCGACTTTTAAAAGAAAGCAATTAGCTCCCTGTCCGCTGGGTTCCAGGCGGAGATGATACTGGACGGTGACACACAAATGAAAACAAGAAAAATGTGTTTTGTTTATGTTGCAACGATGCCTCTGCGCAGCTCATCCCCTCGTCAGCGGCATGGTGGAATCAACCTTTTGGCGCCAGGCCGGCCATTATTATTTTAATAAATTGCCCACATGAGCAGTGGTGCGCGTCTGATACATGTCCCTTCCACCCTCCCCATCCCTGCTTCTCACGCTCTCCCTCTAGTTACATCTCAATCTATCTCTCGCCCTCTCTACCTCCCTCTCTTCCTCCCTCCCTCCTTCCCTCCCTGACTCCCTTCCTCTCTATTTTACCTGGTCCCAAAAATTAAGCATCCTCTGACTTACAGATGAATTGGCATCTGCAGCTTCCATCATAAATGGTAGGCTGGCCAGGGACTTGAGAAGGAGTGTGTGTGTGTGTGTGTGTGTGTGTGTGTGTGTGTGTGTGTGTGGTGTGTGTGTGTGGTGTGTGTGTGTGTGTGTGTGTGTGTGTGTGTGTGTGTGTGTGTGTGTGTGTGTGTGTGTGTGTGTGTTGTGTGTGATGGGGGGGGGGGGGGGGGTTGAGAGGGATGCAGAGTGAGAGAGGTAGAGAGAGAAGAGAGAGGGATGCAGAGGGAGAGCGGGGAAAAGATGGATGTGTTCACTCTGTTATGCCACTGGTCATCAGTCCTAGGGACCACCCCGGGCCAGAGGAACCCCTAGAGGATGGATGGCCATGAGCAGGGCCGGCTGAAGAGGCCATGAGAGATAGCCTGCTGCCCTGACCGGACCTGACCAGTACTGCTCCTCCATCACGTGTAGCTCTCTGGGTATTAACAGGGCGCCAAGAAAAACAACAACAAACAACAGACATCCACTCAAGGTCTAGATTTAGAATGAAATGTTAGCGGTTTCCTGTTAACCATGTCTTACTTGCTTGTCAACTTTCTAAAGTTGTAAAAATATTGTACAGCTTGTTAGCATTTTAGAGCCTCAAAGCTATTGTACCGGCACGTAGGAAGCATTTCAGGACTCCGATAATAAGCAGTTATAATTTGCGTCTTTTCAAATGATGTATATTTTCCACTGGACTCCTTTTGTCCTCAGTAAACATTTCCTAAAAACAATCTGTGGAATGACATTAATTATAATAATTCTAAGGGTTTTTATAAACCATGTATTTTTCCTATTCCATGATATAGCTTCTGTGGTGAGCTAGGCTGTCTCTCCCAGAGCAAAGCCCTTTGGCCACGCTTTCACCAATTAGGGCAGAGTTAGTCTGGGAAAACACAGATGCATGAAAGAATACAATTGATTGTGACAAGCGGCTTTTTCGTAAAAATAAAGAAATGAAATAGAGCAGTGTCTTTTATCTGATTATAGTTTTCTGTTTACGGGGGTTGCCTATTTTTAGCCTGTCTCTTACTTCGGGGAATGTCGTGGTGGATCGGGCAGCAGTGCAGAGCCCCTAGGACACTGGAGAAGGAATATCTGTCTTGAACGAGTGGAGTATGCACACTATATTGCTCTCAAGGTATCTCTTCTCCCCAATTAAAACAATGTTAACGATGCGATCACATTGCCAGACAAGTCGGGATCCTATTCCTCATCATTTGCAAAAACATTGGATGTTCATATAAATCTCCCTCTTGTCTTTCCGTTTAAGTTGGCGCTGTCTTTTCCTTAGTCATCACGGCTTGGTTTTTTTTTGTCAAGGTGGAGGGATTAGTTGCATTGGCTGACCTATACCAGCTGTCCTGGTGCCTTGTTGCTCCATTATGTGCCATGTTTCAATGTAAAGGTGAGCTCATTGGCAGAGACCAGTAGCCAGTAAGGCATGCACTTAATATGCCTCTGCAGCAGCCCCTTGCAGATTAGTTCTCACGCGGTTCCAAAGTGACGCAGTCAAAAGGGGAAAAAAAATCAATGTGCACCTTCCATGAGTCGGGCCTTTGGGGACCAAAGGCAGGGGTGAAAGGCATCATAACATGATTCATGCGGAATACGTCTAGTATGTAGTTTAATATGGTTGTTAAAGGACAATTCACAGTGCTGATGCTTAAACCCTTATAAATCTGAGGAATCATTTAATGATTACCACTTTATCCTCTTGTACAATGATGTGGGTCTTTGTGTGGAAAAGGATATTATTTTGTAATAGTCAAACTCTTGAGTCCAGTTCTCCCATCAAAAGGCAAATGTATTGCAATAATAGGTCTTGATTGATAGTTGCAATATTTATTCTTGTAACTATTTAACTATGTATAATGGGGATAAATACTACTTTTCGACATAGCACTGTTGAAGTAATGACATCTACGGCCTGATGAGTGATTGAGAATGGATTATGTTTTACCAGGATTGGCTTTCGTTGCATATGAATTGTATCATGGGACATTTATCGTATTTCTAAAATGTAGGTGGAACTGACACACAGTTGGCCGCGCAGGCGGCAGCTACCCCTTCTCACTGTAAAGGACTGTATTATAGATATGGTATGATATAATTGGTAACGAATGTTAAGCCAGGAAACATGATTATGACCTCTTCTGTTGAATCAACCAGTCCGGTATTGGTATTGTCCCTTTAAAGAAAAGTTGAGTCGTTTAAAGAAAGCAGATGCGCCGCAATCCATAAACCTTTCTCTTTTTTTTTTGTTGACAGTGTGAGAGAAAGCGTTGAAATGTCCCAATTCCTCCAGAGGATCTGGTCGCTCCGCCTGGTGTTGTCAATCCTCTGTCTGCCCCCTTCTCACCATCCAAATCATCTCCCCATCTCATGAATACTTAAAGGGAAAAACACGTTCATCTGTTCTCGTGTTGACAGCACCAAGGACACCGAGCCCCCAATCAGGAGGAGAGGGAGGGTGTTATAGTGACAGTCCTTTTTAACACCTGTGATTGCACCCATTGTCTGGCCGCCGCAGCCAGACCAGGAGACGTTCAGGACACTTAAGAAATGTAGGACACTGAAACATGTTGCAGTGTTTCTGATTAGAGGTGAATTCTACATGTTCCTGTAGGCATGCAAGGTAGCGTGATAACCGTCTCAACACACCCCGAGCCAAGAACATATCTGCACATACCCTGGGGAACCTGCGTGTTTAGCACGTGCTAAAATGCATGTTTTTTTTCTTCCCAGCAGGTGCATTTGTGCCAGATGAGTTGATTGCACATGCAGTGTGTGTGTGTGTGTGTGTGTGTGTGTGTGTGTGTGTGTGTGTGTGTGTGTGTGTGTGTGTGTGTGTGTGTGTGTGTGTGTGTGTGTGTGTGTGTGTGTGTGTGTGTGTGTGTGTGTGTGTGCATGTTCACACGTGTGTACGCGTGGATGTGTATTTGTATCTGTTTGCCGTGTTCAAGTGTGTGTGTTTATGTGCGTGTGTGTTTGTGTGTGTGTGTGTGTGCGGGCTCACCCGTGTGTATGTGATCCCGTGTCTGTGTTCACACTGCAGCGTGGAAGCCTTTGCAGAAATCACCTTCTTGAATATTTGGCCTACTGTCTCTGACAGTGGCGCTCCGTGGCTCCCTCACACTGCTATTCAGTGTCTTCCTAACGAAAGCCTGCTTCCTGTTGTCGGGAAGAGCTTCGGTCCTTACAACCTGAGATCAACAGTCTGCTTCCACACCTTGACAACATCTCACACACACACAAGCAGCGCTTAGGGGCTGTGTGTGGCAGCCGGATCTCACACAAAGCCCTTGTTCTGTGGTTGTTTGTCGTATGAATTGGATTTTTTTTAGGTTATTTTTTTCAACGTGCCGCAATCTATTCGATGAGGTGATTGTGTCAATAGCAATCTCTCAAAGGAACAGTCTTTGAGGAAGCACTGTGTAAAACACGTGTCAACACAGGTAGCAATGCATTTAAGTATTTTAGCATAGACATAGTTAAATCCTGCTCCCAGTCCATCCATCGTCAGGAGTTGTATAATAGCAGTCATAAGATTCACAAATATCCACCATCGTAATAGCAAAAGCGATTAAGTTTTATATGAACCGCTAATATAATATGGGTAATCCATTAAAATATATCAGCCAGCAAGTAAAACAAGGAATGAAATGCTCTTGCTGATGAATGCTTTTGTAATCAAACGAGCGCAGAGGAAAATCTTCTTTTCAAACCACCAGCATCTTGAATCACATCTTAATTAACAGAAGCCTCAAGAGGAACCCGGCCAGGAGCACATCCCTCACCATCACTCCATTATGGATTCTACTGTTGCATCACCTTCCGTAGAAAAGTATCTTCCTATCTCACCTTATTATGTCTGAACCAAGGAAACGGCGAGGAGAACGCCAACGCGACTCTCTCTTGAGGTTGTCACGGCTGATTTCATAGCCACTCCGGGCGGCTGTAGCGCAGCAACAAAATATATTAGGGATGGCCCAACAGGACCCTGGAGAGCCCACCATAGGCTGGTCTGACACGGCTCTAAACATATAGTCGTGGCGGGGGAATATCCCGTTCTGAAATCGGTCTGAGAACTCGCATCGCTGGCCTGTTAATGTACTGTGGATTTATGGTAAAGGGGTCTTGGTTCTGAAGGCACCATGAAATAGCCTGGCTGAATCAAATAGTCAAAGGTGTATAACAGTGATCGTTCTTGTTGGTACAAGGAATTTGGATATGTTACCTTTAGTATTGTCCTGATTGCTTGCTGTAACCACCTTCTCTGTGGTTGTTTACCAACAATAACTGTAGTTATACTTAAAACCAACAGATGGAGCATATTTGGTGTTGGGAGAACTCAGAGGAAGTACTGAAAACAACACTAGTATAATTAAATGTTTGGCCTAATTTATTTTTGAAAGGCAGAGAAATATTGTATTCTACTTATTGGTTGATCTTATTTTTTTATGCATTTCTTAACTAACACGGAAACACAGAAAGACAAACACAGGCACAGCTTGGTGCTGAAGTGAACGTCGCTACTGCTTTGCATCAAAACACGATTCAACGTGTACAACATGAATTCCTAATGTTTTATCTTGACCTGTGCCTAAATGAATAGAACATTCTAGTGTTTCCACTTCCCTGTGTGCAGTACGTTCTGTTTAAGTGGTTTTTGACAGTTTCCTATTCAGGCATTACATATTATATTTCTTAATAATGGCCCCTCCCCCCTCAGACTCCTAATATTTCCTCTTATATTGGACCTGCTAGAGCGGCACGTGACACTCCTATTCATTACAATATTATTATTCTAGGTGTAAGATGGCTATTATCTTGGGTGCCATAAACACCTGCATTTGATGGCTATTCAATATCCTACCTATTTTTGCCATGAAGCATCGTTATGCATCTCTCTCTCTCTCTCTCTCTCTCTCTCTCTCTCTCTCTCTCTCTCTCTCTCTCTCTCTCTCTCTCTCTCTCTCTCTCTCTCTCTCTCTCTCTCTCTCTCTCTCTCTCTCTTCTCTCTCTCTCTCTCTCTCTTCTCTCTCTCTCTCTCTCTCTCTCTCTCTCTCTCTCTCTCTCTCTCTCTCTCTCTCTCTCTCTCTCTCTCTCTCTCTCTCTCTCTCTCCTCTCTCTCTCTCTCTCTCTCTCTCTCTCTCTCTCTCTCTCTCTCTCTCTCTCTCTCTCTCTCTCTCTCTCTCTCTCCTCTCTCTCTACCTCTCTCTCTCTCTCTCTCTCTCTCTCTCTCTCTCTCTCTCTCTCTCTCTCTCTCTCTCTCTCTCTCTCTCTCTCTCTCTCTCTCTCTCTACCTCTCTCGCTCTCTCTGGGCTCTCTGTCTTTATTAAAATTCATAATTCATTCTCAACAACGACCTTTAATCTATGTTACTCTGAAATATATATTGGTTTAATAGCAGATGTATATTATGCCGCCACTGATGTGATTCGTGCTATAAGTAAGGTAATAAAACTAAAAAAAAAAAGCAAAACTCCTTGCAACTCGCAGTCAGCCCCCGATAAATGGTTCAACCACTAGGGGCAAAAAGTTGTGTTTTGGAATGGATAGTTCCTGTTTTGGAATGTGTTTGAGTAACAACTTATACGCAGCTGGGTTTACGCATGTTGCGGTGCATGGGTGTGCTGTAAATGCTGTGCGTATAGTATATAGAAATACGTTGGCCTTAGGTTAGTTTTAGCTCGGGGGTAGAAGTATGAATTACATTATGTCGTTCGGTGGCAGAGCAGTGAGGGACGCGATCACGCACAGAATCTGGACAGTGCCAGAAGGTGTCAAAGAGGGATCGACTAATGAACCATTAGCGTACAACGACAGCTTCATCTGCAAAACAGGTAAGATGACCTCGAGTTCGGGACGATTCTTTTACTTAAACTTGTCGATACCTTTAGTGTCGACTCTAGTGGCAGTCGTTACTTTTTCATGTAGTTTAGTGAGCAGAACAGATCTGAAGATTAAGTTTCCGTTCTGCAACTTTAGAACCGAAAGTCACGTGTACTGCCAATGTGTAAGTACAATTTGTCACAGGCGTATGTAGAAACCAGGCATGGTAAGCATGTCCGAATTCTACTTAAACGTGTCTAACGCATTTACTAAACATTCCCTGGCATGAATGTTGTTGTCCTCTAAGAGAAGATCATGCATGGTACCGTTATTCCGGTCTACCATACACAATATCCGGTCTCTTATGCCCTATGACCTGTGTGCCCCAGTTTACAATTCCTGGAGCGAGAAGAATAGGAACATGATAGGTGTAAAACGACAAGGACAATAAATATCTTGTCGAACAATTTGACAGCGCAATATCCGTACCATGTAACGAAAGCAGATATAACATTATAAGAAGTCCCTACCTTGTCTCTCTCCTTAACTGGTAGTCCCGCCCCCTCTCTCCTCCATAACGCCCATTTAGAACAACCCGTTGCAACAACTGGGAACGAGGTGAGTGTTGTGGTGAAGGGCGGGGATAACCTTTAACATCAGCAAACATATCTTTTAAAAACCAGTGATCAGAAACATTGAATAAGCCTACTTGCAAATAAGGGATCATTATCTTTTTGTTCTATTTCCTTAGTACTTTTTCGGTGGAATATCTCTTTGCTCAAAGACTCATAGTGTCGTACAGGCATTTTGAAAAAATAAATAGCCTACCCCACAACTTTTGTTTTCCTTTTCCCCCCAACTACTTGCTTGTCTGTTGAACAGAAAAAAACAAATGTTGCAATAGCGGCACATTTTTGGCCCTGCCCTGTTCATCTCTGTTAGGCTAAAGGCCTGTGTGTGTTTTTGAGGGCTCACAAAGCAAAGGCTGACGGAGAGAGTTCTGTGGCATGCGGGTTAATAGTTGGATCTAATTAGGGCAAAGATTAATAAGATGCAATGCTCTGTTTCCCTGGAAACACCATGGATGGCAGTCCGGTTTATTAGCACTCACAGTACTGCTCCCGCTCCCCTGCAACCACAGGGCGGGGGGATGGGGGGTCGGCGGCTTGTGTAAATAGTTAGTCAACATTCACATCTTGATGTCCAAAGGAAGGTTTATGGAGGTCAGGAGAGTAGTGTAGGGAAAAAAACAGATGGGGAATGGGATTTTCTGGTCTATTTGGTCTCAGAGATCTGGTGGTATGAGGGAGGCAGATACAGGGAGAGATAATACAATATTAGGGAATCAATACAAAATCTAATCAAATCACCAAAAGTTGGTGGAAACTGGTAAAAGAGTACTTTATTCATGTACCGAGTCACTGTCATCTGACCCAGGCAACTCAACATCAGCACACAAGTAACAACATTAAAAGTAGGGATCTACATACTGGCAGGCCACATTGGCATGACAATGGCTGCCATTAACTATTGAAGTTAGCCTTTAGTGGCTTATTAATGTGCTTCTGAAACGATATAAAGAAATCTTGAATCGGTCCATCTGTCATTTACAAGATTTCTTTCAGGTAACTTATTTCTTTGACTCCTTAGAATTTCTGACATTTCCTAATTACACTGGCTTTTTATCTACAAGCACTAACTGCTGCAATAGTATAAAGTGCATCAAAGCATAAACTAAACAGAGTATAAAGTACAAAAAAATAGTCGCCCTTAATGGATAACTGATTACAAATTGTAATCGCAGGCAAATTTCACCTTACAGGCTCTTTTGGTTCCAGTGTTGGTTGGCCTTTTGGTTACACTGTTAATGCATCAAGCTGAGGATTTAATATTGGAAATGTAAAAATGGCAGATGAGTGTATCCATATTTATATTTATAAATACGAAAATTAAATGTTCTAGTGCAAAATTTGTACAGAACGTGTGTAAACAGGATAGGAGACAGGATAGTGCACATGGTGACTTATCAAGCAGTGTGTCTGTGCAACCTAAATACCTTGGGTGTTCCTGACTCAGCTTTACACACCCACGCATGCGTGCACACTCGCGATGAATGTGTTCCTGTCAGCTGTACTGATGAGGGAGGGTCGATCCCTGTCTCATTAAACAATCTGATTATAGACTAATTGCTTGTCAAACTAGGTTGAATACACCCCCTGGCTTTCTCTCTTACTATTAGGCATAGATGTTGGACAATGTTGAAAAAGCTTTTTCCAACGGTTCAATTGTCGTCATTGATAAAATGTGCCTTTTCATCAAGCATTTGGGAAACATTTGGAATCATGTAGAGACTTTTCAGTGTAATTTAGTATTCTGGTCTGTTGTCACACTACTGACATGATGGGCCTAAATCAAATCAGCTGGGAAAGTACACATTCCCAAAAAAAGTGGATACCTTTTTGAAACAGCATTTGTATGGATTGGCTAAGCGTACGAAAAAGAAAACGATGCAGAATTGTGACATGGAACTGACATTGGTGGTCAGTAAAACTTAGAATTGGTATGGCATGAAAGAAGGCATCTGAACAGAAATAACAGAAAAAAATATTTAGCATGGATAGTAATACTGTGGTTTTGGAAATTATATTATGGACACAATTTGAAAAAGGACAGTTTAATTGGCATGCACATTGGCGTGGCTTTCAATTACATATTAGACTTTCTTATTGGTTGATCAACTTTGTAGCATCAATTGAAGCTTAAGAATAAATTAAATCTGAAAAAGAAATTCTGTGATGGCATTCTGATATGGTTTATTCATCACTGGAAATCTACAGTACAGCACATACCACACCATCCAAAGAACATGGCCGATATTGTAGATAAAATTTACAGCCAACATAGTAATAATAATAATAATAATATCTTTAATTTATAGAGCACTTTACATTCAGAAATAGTAATATAGTAATAGAAATAGTAGCATGCTTATTTAATCTACGGGCATGTGCTTCTAAAAGCCCATCTTAATAACAGCCATTCTATAATCATTTGGTATGAAGTACACGTCATCTTCCAATGTGAATAAGAAAGTAGTCTTGTGTCTCCTGAACTGTTGGAAGAACCTTTTTAATCGTCGGGCATGGAGATGAGTGTGGTCTTATTAAAGTATCAACAGTGGTCTCTGATGTAATACCTCTACCATTCACGCCATTGCCGAGACGGCAATATTTGCTTTGCATCCGGTAAGGGTAAACTGTTGAAATGACGGGCAGACCATCGACACACACACACACACACACACACGCACAAACCTGTCAATGTTTCACCAAACGCACTATGTCAATGACCTGTATTTTACCGACACATCTCAACTCCTGCCCAGCAAACCAGTGTGAAAACCAATCCTTCTCCTAACTCCTATGGGACGTTTCATCTTCATTTATTTTCACAAGCTCCATTTATATGTCGTGTATCTTATTTCTTTCTTTGCCCTTGCGTCTCGAAAGGGATAAGGACTTGCCACCAAAGCTGTCATGTATGCGGGATAAATTAGCTGGGTGTTGCTACTAAACAGAGGCATTGTTGTCATGACTTGTTGTCACGTCCTCAATGTGCACCTAAAGTTGAGTTACCGCGGCCATTGTCGCCGTTCGTTTGAAGTCGGTGAACTCATGCACCGACTCGGTTATTTGAGTCGGTTGTTTTTGATCTAACTAATTTACTAATTTACCAACCCTTTTGTTTTTTTCATATGGACCGAACATACTTTAAATTTTCTAAACTTGAAATGCGTCATAGAGTCTTTTGGCCTCAATAAGAAGCTGTGAAGGTAATGCAGAGTTTGTGTTTCTCATCGCTGAGCACATCACGTTTGCGTTCCATTGGTCAGTTCTGTAACGGAGAGGTAAGAGCTGCTGCATTGGGGGACGGGGGTTGTTACCAACAGGTGATGCTACCAGGCGGAAACCAGCAACTGGCGGCCTGGTCCACGCATCCCTGTTCTGCCCTCTTCTCCTCTTCCTCATTAACCCTGGCCAAATTAGGAAATGTCGCCGTAAAGGCCGGTCGTATCATTCTGCAGACAAACGCAGGCACATATTTCCATGTCATTGGCATTTTCATGAGGCTTGGCCGATAACTCTTACAGCCAAATGATTGGTCACTGGAGCGGCAGGCCGGCTGTTTGCTGCTCCACCAGGGCAGTGCAGTCGCTATGGATCAATAGAGTGGAGTATTCGGTGTGTATCTCGCGGCTGATACAAAAATGTTTCTGCTCCATATTCATATCATTGATTTTGAATGGATAAAAAAAAAAAAAAAAAAAACTGACTTTCAAGGCACTAGTACAGGCAGGACGATTTTCAGGGAAATGATCATCATCGGGCAGGGCTATATTGTGCAGTGTAAAACATTAGAAACATGATGAATTTTGTTGTGCAATTAAATTTATATTGTCACATAGAAAGTATCCCTTTTTAAGTCTTGCGTATTTGACCTGTACCCAGGTCAGCAAGTTAACACTACCATTGACTGCTCCTCGCTGGTCCTGCTCCTCATTAATCATCTATGCTGAAATTGATGGTAATAATAAAAAGATTCATGTTACCAATTTCATTTAGGGGCAGTGCGTTGAAAGATGTTCAATGTTCAGTCTGCTACTTAAAGATTCAACTAGACTCGCGTCTGTGGAGGCATACAGAAAGACATTCACATTCATTCAGAGATGTTCACTAATCAGATAAAGGGACAACATGTACTGCTTCCTATCAGGTTCCTTCTGTGCCTAATCATTATCAACAAAACGGCTCACAGACACTCATTCAGTCTGCCTAGTGCCTACAGCTACGTGCGTGAGAGAACGGGAGATGTACCCGGAAATACTCCCTTGTGCGTGCAAACTATACAACATGATAATATGCACATAGGCTTAGCCCATGATGGTTTAGCAGCGTGATATAGAGATGGTGGGTTTGTTTTGGGGAAGCTGGCTGTCATGAGGTGTCTTCCTATGCTTTAGGTGACAGCTCCAGCCTCCCATGTGTATTCATTACATTAGAACAGGGCGCGTACTGCTCAACAGCCTGGCAGCTAGGAGCCATAGGTACGTGTTCTCTTGACACGGCACACTGTGCAGTGTAAGCACTTTCTCTCTCCCCCCCACACACTCTTTTCTCTCTCTCTCTCTCTCTCTCTCTCTCTCTCTCTCTCTCTCTCTCTCTCTCTCTCTCTCTCTCTCTCTCTCTCTCTCTCTCTCTCTCTCTCTCTCTCTCTCTCTCTCTCTCTCTCTCTCTCTCTTTTCTCTCTCTCTCTCTTCTCTCTCTCTCTCTCTCTCTCTCTCTCTCTCTCTCTCTCTCTTTTCTCTCTCTCTCTCTCTCTCTTTTCTCTCTCTCTCTCTCTTTTCTCTCTCTCTCTCTCTCTCTCTCTCTCTCTCTCTCTCTCTTTTCTCTCTCTCTCTCTCTTTTCTCTCTCTCTTTTCTCTCTCTCTCTTCTCTTTTCTCTCTCTTTTCTCTCTTCTCACTAACAGGTGACTTTGATTTCCCTTAGTGTATGAACCACATTGACACACCTTCCCCTACGGTTCTCTTGACTGTGTTAAGTAATGTAATCCATGTACAAGTTGCATTGCTAATAGGGCTGAAGTGAGGATAGCACTCTGTGTGTCTGGCTCGTTGGCTGTCACAAGACTCGTAAGGTGTATCCTGGGGAATGGATTACCTAGGTTTCAAAGCGCATCTTCTGCGTACAGAAAACACACCATGGTGGGATGAATTCTGTTCTGTCCTCGCAACCTTTGCATCTCTCACCAGATATGACAAATGTCGGATCAGGAGAGGATATGTGAATAAATGCTGCATTAATTGTCTTTCCTAGGCTCATTACCAGACAGCCTCCTGTCCCCCAACTTTGAGTGTTTAGCTTGTTCTGCTGTGTGTGTGTGTGTGTGTGTGTGTGTGTGTGTGTGTGTGTGTGTGTGTGTGTGTGTGTGTGTGTGTGTGTGTGTGTGTGTGTGTCGAGAGGTTCTAAAAATAACGGCTACAGGGATTTTATGGACGATGGGAAGGCGGCAGAAAGCTAGGCGAAGGGAAATTGGCTGCTTGTGTTTTGTGTTGTAGTGGTCCATGAGGGAATAGTAGTCATATACTTGGAAAAAAATGCCTCCCCGCATCCCGATGCCTTTAACTGGCATCAGTTTGTCATGGCTGTTAACAGACAGAGGGCATAATATTTTTAGCATCCATGAGTAGAATCTGAGTGATTCATAGGCAACAGATTCTGTTGATACAGAAGGCAGTTTCCAGAACGCGATGGATTAACATGAACTGCCTTGCCTCTGAAGCTAGACTCTGAGGAAGGACTGGGTAGTGGCTCCAAGGACTGTCCAAGGTCACCTTGAACGCACAGATGTGATTTTGACGGGCAGACAATGACGGACATGGGTATTTGAATAATGCCACTTGGCCGATAGGCTACGTATTTCAGGCCCGAGAGATCTAGTGTCAGGCAGCATGTTATGGCCTTACAAAAAGCCGTCCACAGATCTATACATAGGACCTCATGCCAGCTGTTTTTCTTCTTCTTGTTTGTAAGATGGAAAGAGGAAGAGAGACTGCGAGCCAGCGGCCCAAGCTGCACTAATCTCCAGTCAAGCCAATGTTCAGTCCGATGTGAGCACATGTCCTGCTCTGTTGCCCATCCTCCACTGAGTCCATGCACTCTAAACAAACCCTTTTTCAGAAGAGCGGGAATGAGGCAATCAGACATTAAAGCCGACCATTCTTACCATTCGCCATCGGACAAAGTTAGCGCGCGCGCGCACACACACACACACACACACACACACACACACACACACACACACACACACACACACACACACACACACACACACACACACACACACACACACACACACACACACACACACACACACAGCCTCTGACCATGTAGCAATAAATGACTCATCGTCTGCAGGTTGCACTCTGTATTTCTCTCAGGACCTGGTTTCACAACGATGCTTTTAACGAGACTGCAGGGCTTTGTAGCCCAGAGTACATGCGTCTGAGGAAATTGTCACCACCACCACGGGTAATGGCCACGTGTCCTGATACAACCGGTAAACATCCATCCCACCACATATCATGCATTTGGGGGGTAGGATAAGGGTTGCTTTGGCAGGGAGCAGGCCTTGTGACTGCAGTGCGCGGCTGTTGACGTCTTCTGTCAGCTGTGAGCTTCGCTTTGTTCTCCCGTCACACACACCCAGTAGGGCAGTAAGGCGGTTCACAGACGATCAAGTGTTTGCGCTGTGTTGTGATTATGCAAGCTGCTAATAACGCCAAATGTAATGTTGTTTGTGGTAAGCGGCAACACTCGTATAGCTTGTTGTGCAGCAAATGTCACTTTTATTTTGCTCTGCCATCCATTAGATATCTATTGACCTTGGTGAACCCCTGCAACACATTGTTTCATAATAGACCCCTTTTCTGTCGCTACTAAATAACGTTGTTTTGTGGGCGGAGGCAGAAGAACCTCTGAACACGTAGCGCACACTGGCTGCTGTTTTCAGAACGCTTATCTGAGTATGTTCAGCAATGAAACTTGAATTCCAAAGCATGGCTGTTTTCCTTAGATTTGAAAAAGTATTTTGTAAAGTACTGCAAATTCTATATCAAGCTTTTTGGTTATTATGAATGCAACAAATGGTTATATCTTAACAGTTTTATATACGGTAAGTGTTTTCTAAACATTAACTTGACCATCACTTATTTTTTATATATATTTGGGATAGTCTCTCTGGTCATACTAATTTCCTAAGAGAGGATCTATCCCCTGTTATTTCTAGTTCTCCAATTTCAGACTGAGTGGACATTACAGTCAGTGGCAAGAAAAATTGGAGTCCCATGTCCACATCTACCACCTAGACAATACGATTTTCTGCAAGATGACATGGTTTGGATAGTAGGTGTAGCCTACTATCTGTATTTTTCCCCAGTGGTTGCTTTGTTTTCCCTCTAGCTAACAGTGTGACGTGATCATGGGTTTTATTTGAAGTCACATGATTCAGGTTTTTTTTTGTCTATGAAAACATGTCTTTGAAACCGGCAAATCTTTACTTTTCATTCAGCATCTAGCCAAAGGGTGAAGGTAATGTTAATTTTTTACGAGGTGCTGTTATTAAAAACTCCTTCTATTGCCGCCATATACAGTGAGGTTAACCTGGAGCAATCAGCGTTGGCACAGATACAACACCCCGGCAGCTGCTAAAGTATTTCTGGGGCTTGACCCTCTCACTCACAGAGTACAGTTTTGGAAAAACTGGGCCACATGACAGTTTATCTTGTGGCTGGTTCCTTGGGCACAGCCTGCTTGGCATTGTGAAATATCTTATGAATAATGGAGAAAAGCTAATACTGAGGTCATATTTTTTAATTTCGACTAGTTGACATTAACAATGAGTTCAATGAGGAGACCATCAACATAAAACAATTATTGCGCTACCTTGTTATATTACGACTGCAATATAATCCTTTCTAATCCACCCACATTGTTCATTTCCATTTAGTGTCTGAGTGACTTCAGATGGCTATGGCTCGTTCTCCACTACTAATCAACAGCCAGTCGCAGTTGAAATTGAAAATGACTGGAGGAGATCTGGGAAATCGTTTTTGAACTAGGGTCGGATACCGATGACTCGCAGGCTTAAACTACATCTGTAAGATAATTAGTTCTGATAACTACGATTTGTTTTTATTTCCTTGAACTCTACAAATAGAATCAAACGTACATACAGAAGTGTGCCACGCCCATATTCGGTGCCTTTGCATCGCTGTGGGCCATCAGAGATTCCAATCATAGCTACCCCTTGACCCAAACCCTTCTGGGGGCGTACATCATTACCGCTCACTCGGGTCATGCTTTAAACAATGCTGAATCCCAGTGTGTGCAACATCTTCGGCCCAACGCAGAAATTCTGCACAGAAACATGCTCGATTGAAGTTGAACCCGACCATAAAACATTTGACCCGAGCATCTCCTTTCCTGGCTCATTGTTGTGGTTCCATCCATCGCCCCTGCTTAGAAAAACACCGCCGTCTGATCCAAGGTTTTCCACCGGCTTTAATCTTCTTCTTTTTTTTGGACTGAAAGATTGCCGTTTCTCTTACAGATTGATGTTTCTACCTGAAGCTGGCCCTACCCTCTTTCCCCCCCCCCCCCCCCCCCCCCCCCCCCCTTGCGCTAACACTTAGTCCCGAGCCCTAGAAATAGCACTCTGGGAGTATGACTCATTTTTATAAGCTAGCTGAGACGCCCGATGACAAAGGCAGCAGTAAAGAGAATGCTCAGTTTTCTCAGGCAGTGAGCCGAGGAAAACATTAAAAGGTGTTAAGCCAGACGCGTATGCAGGAGGGGATTGTGTGTTTTGGTAATCTCTTTCCACCTTAACCCTCAGCCAAGTGAGCCATCTTTGGACCTTGTCTGGGGCTCTCCTATACCCAGCATGCATCTAGGCATTTCCTAACAACCTCCTGCCCTTGCTGTGTGCGCCGGTGGGCTCACACAGCAAGTTCCTCACCCTCCATCTCTAGATCTCCAGAGCCTTCCCATTAGCCCGTCTTCTTTCTCCCCGCTTTTTTCCTTTTTTCTCTCTTTCATCTTCTGTCTTTCTTCCATCCTTCATCTCCTTGCTTTCATCCCCATGCTTCTGTCCTCTCCGACCCCACCCCCTACCTTCTAACACGCACATGCACGTCGCGCACACAACATCCCAGCCATAATTCTTCCACATTCTTCCCATTTTCCTTTATCTACCCCCAGATCTTTCGTCTACTATCCCACCATCCTCCACCCTACCCTCCCCCATCCCCTTTTTCGACACACAAAAACAGTTTATTTGCTTCCCAGGCTGATTTCCACTGTTGGTGGTCTCCATCTAAGCCTCACCCACGGCTTGAACCCCAACCATCCACCACCCCCACCTTCAACACGATTGATATAACGATGGAAGGCTTCATGGGATTGATCAAATAATCTTTTGTTGAAGGACATCTGTTACCGGCCTGGTATCATAGCTTTTAGTGAAGCCAGGATAGATGGTTTTATGGCTCGATGGTGGCATCTTTAACTGTCTTTAATTTCACGAGATATCGTGTCCTAGTGTTTTATCCTAGTATCAAGAGTCCACCAATGTTTAACCGGTTTCACCATTATGTTTTCTAAACAGGCAAACTGAACCAAACAATCCTGTCAGGGAAACTTAACAAATGGCTTGTTTGGAAATACTAAATCATATTTATTTCTGTGTTACACTGCACTGTTTCACTAATGCTCTTGTCTGTCTACGCCTAAAACCTTCTTCACCTCTTCTTTCAACCTTGAATAATAATGAATCCTGCCTTTTTCTTTCTTGATCGGCAGTCTACGTCCCCTTCACTTCAACCCCCCATCCTATCCCTCCATCTTCCCCACAGTCACCTGTCTCTGTCTTTCTCTCTCGCCCTCTCTCTTCTCTCTGGGTCTTTGTCTCTCTCCCCAGCTCACTCTCGCTCTTTCCAGATCTTGTTCGCTCTTTCTCTTTCTTTTTCTCTCTCACTCTTGCTTTTGTGCTCTCTCTCTCTTGCTCTCTCTCTCCCCATCTCAATCCCTGTGTTGGAGGTCGCCCTACTCAAGAGGCAACCGGGAGGAGACAATATGAACAGTGCTCACTGCCTGTAATTGCGCTGTGTGTGTGTGTGCGTAAGAGAGCGAGAGAGGGAGGAAGGGAGAGAGAGAGAGAGAGCGCGCGCTTGCGATAGACGAGTGAGCGTGCGGGAGAGTGAGTGAGATAGCACAAGAGAGCCTGCATCGCAGAGAGCAGGAGGAGAGGAACACAGACACAGTGAGAGCAAGATAGGCAGAACACCAGAGAACGCAAGCTAGAGAGAGGAAGAGCGAGTGAGAGAGTGAGTGTGGTCTCCGGCTGGCTGGATCACAGGCTCACTGTTGACGAATGAGCTGTCCACCCGTGGGTCTGGCAAACAGCGGCTGGTGACAAGCTGGGGGACTAGGAACATGAATGTAATGCGCACCTTGCCTCGCTTGCTTTCAGATACCGGACAGAAGAAGACCCCTGAGAAGAAGGATGGAAGGCGCATGTCTTTCCAGAGACCCAAAGGGACCATCGAATATGCTGTGAGTAACGCAGCACAAACAAACCATCCTTGTGTTTGTTTTGGAGCCGTGTGCTTGCTGGTGGTGTTGTTGTTGTTTATGCGCTGCCTTTTTTGCGGTCGTCCTCTCTCTTCTTATGTTACTCTGTGTGTGTGTGTGTGTGTGTGTGTGTGTGTGTGTGTGTGTGTGTGTGTGTGTGTGTGTGTGTGTGTGTGTGTGTGTGTGTGTGTGTGTGTGTGTGTGTGTGTGTGTGCGTGTGCGTGTGCCTTAGCCTGATTAGCTTCCTGCACATCGTAGCCGTAGCGACTGACGTTGTGTGTTGTGATGGCACTCTGCCTTCCAATGGTCCTTAGTACCCGGAGCATATCAGTATATTGCCGATGTAACACGTGTGTGTCTTTTGGCAAGTGTTTACATAAATGGGGATGCGGCTTCTGTGCACGGGCACGGAGGCTGGAGAGAGAGAGAGAGAGAGAGAGAGAGAGAGAGAGAGAGAGAGAGAGAGAGAGAGAGAGAGAGAGAGAGAGAAGAGAGAGAGAGAGAGAGAGAGAGAGAGAGAGAGAGAGAGAGAGAGAGAGAGAGAGAGAGAGAGAGAGAGAGAGAGAGAGAGAGAGAGAGAGAGAGAGAGAGAGAGAGAGAGAGAGAGAGAGAGAGAGAGAGAGAGAGAGAGAGAGAGAGAGAGAGAGAGAGAGAGAGAGAGAGATGCCCATGCTGTCGAACGATGTAGGACTTACTCTGTGTCAAGGCATCGCAAAGCATTGTGCATTGCCGTTTCCCTGATGCATAGAGAATGCAAGGTGTCACTGCATGCTGATTGCACTCACTGGCGCGGGAGGGAGCAGAGGAGCGCGGAGCTCTGCTTCTCCTGCCGGGAGCCGTATTTGTTTTGTTTCTGTTCCCGTCTCCAAATCAGCAAGCATTCCACCACTGAGCCCGCTGCTCCCTCGCATGACCTACCAACTGCACAGTCGTTTGTATTGATTTGGTTGTTGTGTAGGATTGGGGATGGGAGTGCGGGGGGTGGGGGGGGGGGGGGTTTGGTTGAGAGGGATGGCCAAGTGAACAGAGAAAGCGATGGAAGGCAGAGGAAGCTCAGATTTCTGGCCGCCGACTGAAAATGGAGCCGTCTCTCCAGCTCGCCTCGGCGTGTTCTTGAAATGACCCTGAGATCCAGCTGCAGCAGACGGCCAGCTGCCGTCTCCGTAGCTACAGTGCGGGGGGCTGCGTGGCTTGGGCTTGAGCTCTGACCCTCTGCACATGTGTGTGTCTCCGTGTGAGTTACTGGGGGCAGTTATAGGGAGCAGAAACGTATGGGAGCAAGGACAGATGATTTGGAAGGGGTAAGGGGGGGGGCAGTTGCAGAGTGAGGGAAAGGCGGGGATGAATGTCTGTTGTCTGAGATGATGATTTTTAAATCGTATCACCTGTTCATGACCAGAATTTCACATTCATTTCGATACTTAATAATTTTTCTAATCTTATTTTTCCTCAATTTTGTTTTTGTATGTAAGCGATCCCCTGAATGCAACTCTATTGTCTCTGGACATATTTTGTGTAGTCCTCCGTTCGCCGGTCACAACAACTCTGTATACCAACACCTACAAACACAACAACATCAACAACACCCCATTCTACCTGGTGATGATTGACAGGCCGCTTGTCCTCCTCCCCTACTGACTCCATGACCGCAGGAGATCTGTCAGGGGCCGGAGCACTTTGTCACCGCTTCGACGTCCTTCTAGAAAAAACAAGGGGAAGCGGCTGTGTGTGTGTGTGTGTGTGTGTGTGTGTGTGTGTGTGTGTGTGTGTGTGTGTGTGTGTGTGTGTGTGGTGTGTGTGTGGTGTGTGTGTGTGTGTGGTGTGTGTGTGTGTGTGGTGTGTGTTGGTGTGTGAGAGAGATGGAAGGCATGGAGATTACCCAGGAAAAAAAGTGATTTCTAACAGAGAGGGCTCACAGCCATCTCGCCCTTGCCTGCTTGATATCTGGCTCCTTCTATCTTTAGTTCCGACCGCAATCGTAGTCCACACCCAAGCCATCGCTCTCCTGGTGCCGGTCACCGGGGGGTTTAACATGTTGATGGACGACCAGGGCTCTGCCCAACGATGGCGTCCGAGCACAAGACGTGCCGCCACAGCCAAAGCCGTGGGGACACTGGGGCGGCATGGTGACCATCTACAGCCGGACCCTCACTTCCATCTTGGTAGGCTTAGAGTTACGGCTAGGAAGGAGTGAGAGTTAAGGAGGGGGGCAGGGATGGAGGGAGGGAGCGGGAGAGGAAGACATGGTAGACAATGTTGAGATTATTGAGAGCGACATTATCTTAAACTCATCCGCCGCTCGCGGGAGGGGTTGGGGGGTGTGGCTAGGCATTGCAGAGAAATGTTACCTCATTCCAATTCCTTTCGGATCATGTTGCCCAATGGCAGACTTCTTCTTCTTCTTCTTCTTTTTAATTAAAAATAATAACGAATTACCCTCACATTCTTTTATTATTTTAAGGGAACCATAATGTTCCTCAGAACGAACATATATGCCTAGATGCTGTTAAAACCTGCATTTCACAGCCATCCACAAGCCCAGGGAATGGCTGGCGTACCTGGAAATAACATACTAAAATAGTCTCAACTCCCTAGGCTGAAGCTGTGCTAAATAGGCAGACCAAAAACACACCGATTTGAATAGAACCCAAATCAGACAATGCAGCAGAAGCTAGCTCCGTTAGCCTGTTTACCAGAGAATAACCCTGTACCGTCCTAGAAAAGACCAGACAGAGGATCTCCAGAGGAAAGGAGCCTTCAACTGTGCTACTGTTGTGTGAGCACACAGCAGCCCCACGGGGGCACCTTCACTTGTAGCTAAATGGGGGCCAAAGGTTAGACGTTGAATGCTATTTATTATTATTTTTATCCTCTACGCACCATTGCTAACCATGCCATCCCGTGGGGCTTAATCGAGGCGGCCGAAAAACTCATTGACTTGCATTAACCGACACTAAATGGCAAATTTTGCCCCTATCCAAGCTTGAGTTTCCACAGGCTTAAAGTTGAAGGTCTGGAATGTTTCTCCTTTCCTTTTAGAATGGTGTCTAGAGATACAGATTATGACATATTGACAGGTTCAACCAAAACAGCCTCTGCTTTTTGCTGCCCAATCGCAGTTGCAATCACAGTTGCAGCTCCCAACTCCCAATACTAATCCTTAGCCGCAAAGGAAAGTGTTTGGCAACAACAACAGAAGCAGGGCCTACTGCATGTTATGGTGGGGCTGCTCGCCAGGCAGTTTGACTGAGAGGAGACACAGTGGGCATAGGAGGAGCTGGACCATCAGATGAGTCATACACACACAGCACGCAAAGGTGCGCACGCACGTACACCACGAGACTGGTGGAGCAGCATCAATTGGAGCCCCATCAACGTCCTCACAAGCCGCCCGTTTTATTGCATTATCCACTGCTCGGAGGGAGATGGAGATGGAGATGGGGGCGATGGGGGGGTTATGCGACTGCCTGTTATGTCTGTTCTAAAGACCCTCCTCAGAACACGATTCTAAGGGGGAGGGAGAATGAAGCATGATGTGTTTGGTGTGCGAGAAATACCAAAAAGAAAAATCATCGAATACACAGTCCAAATGTCAGCGAGTTGTCGTTCTAATTTTCTTGGCTCAAAGAAATTTCTGATTTGCGCTAAACCGCAATTGCGAGGCAGGATTTTTTTCAATACACCACAGCAGCTATGCTGCTTAGCTTTTTGATGTGGGCTGGGCGTCACGTTCCTGGAGGGCGTCATTGTAAACTTGTCCAACTCATAGGGAACTCCTACACCCACACTGGCCATCTAGTCAACAACAGCCTCTAAACAACGATGCATGACCAAGTCTTTTGACGATTTATGACATATCCTGCTCCAAAACATTCCCAAAAATACATAGCAACATCATTTCAATCAATAGCAATAGCAATCAATTATTTGTAAGATGTCGTAAACAAGGTCACCAAACGATAAGTTTACTATATTTTTGTCATGGTTTATAATTTGCTTGATAAGTACTCATTTACTTGTCAGTTTGCTTCACTAGGACCATGGGGCTGGACGGACAGACGGCTCTGTAATGGCATCAGTGGGAAGATGGCGGCCAGTGGCGGGGTAGAGAGGGGCTGGGCTAGAACGAAAAGAGTATGGAGGACATCCGAGATCAGAGCCATTTACTATTACCTTCCAGTCACAATTAAAGTTCTGCCTGCTTTGACGCAGTCCGTCCGCGTGCTTGCGGTCGCTGCCCCAAGTGGTGGTCATGGTGGAACAAGAAGGAATGCGTACACATTAAAGTCGCTTTCTGACGTAGACATAGATCCAAGCAATAGCCCGCAGCAAAGCACTTTCTAATCTTGTGTTAAATGTTATTTTATACGAACATGTTTCTGCAATGATTAACAAATATTTTGCAGGGTATAGTAACCAATGTGGACATTAGCCGTTCCTGGAATTCGGGACTTAATGTAGTTGTCAAGGCATGGCGGTCTGCCAGGCAGACATAAACATTGCCCCACTTGCTCTGTGTCCCCGTGAAACAGACAAAATGATGTGACTAGCCCCCCTTCCCGCCACCCCACCGTAGTAATGGATCCAAAATTAGGTCTCCCAATGATCGACCAGAGTGCAGTTGCACACAGTATGCATGCCATTAGGGAAGTAACGACGAGGTTGCCATGGCAACTGTAACGCTAAAGCCAGGCTTCTCCCTTCATTATAAACTGCCGGGGCGATGGCTGCTCTGATGGAGCCTCATGGGTGATTAAACCGTTTGCTGGAGTATTATTTCCAGTTTGGTGATTTACTCAATTAATTGTGTTGATTATGGTTTGCCTTTGATGGGTTTATTGTTTGTTCATGGCTTTTTATTTCTGTATTTATTGTTTGCATTTTGTGGCTTTTGTTTTATTGTAGTTTAATTTCTTCTGTGATAAAAAAAAACACAACGATTTAAAATGGACACAAACCCAGTGAGGTATGAATACATGTACTACTCAGTGGAAAACATCATTACTATGTATCATCAGTTCACCTTAATGTTTCAATTGGGTAATCGTTAATTAAACTGTATGTAACAACTGGTTAGGCGATAGTATTTGTGTCGCGTCTGACTCCCAAATGCCTCATGTAGCAGCATATCATCATATCAACATATTGTCTTTTTCTTCAAAGCACCCAGAGGGAGCTTGAAAATGGCCATCGTTCATCCTTGTGTGATCAATACGCTGTCTCTAGTTACTGTGGGGCGTAGTAATGTCACAATACCTCTATCAGCTGGCCTCACAATGGCTGCTTCACTTCCCCACCGCCTCCTTGAAGAGAGTTGTTGTTGTCGACAAACAAGAAGCGCCTTTAATTATTTATCCAGGGTTGCAGTTTGAAATTGTGTATGATTGATCCTTGGTAAAACAATACAGGGCCCCTCTTGACATTAGGGGAACATGACCCTTAAGGTTGTATTGGATCCTTCCTCCATCCCTCTTTCCCTCCCCTCGTCCACATCGGTCAATGAGTCAATAAGGGGGGCTGTATAATGCGGCCTATATTCTATGGGTCACCGGTTTTCTAGTCAATTGAGTTGGAGATCTATCGTGTCAATAGCAGCATTTCTGATCGAGAACCCATGCAAGGCTGCTCCCAATGTTTCCCTAATGCTGTTTTGTAATATGTAGGACCAACAAGCATTTGCAGAAGATTGAATCATGACGACCTTGAACAGGTTGTCCACAGTAATAGTACCTAGCCCTAGCACACTGTTATGTGTTATGTATCTGTTTATGGAACATAGACAATGACAAATGTTTTGATTCAGCGGAAACCCCAAGGCAGCACTTCCGATAGGCTAATTATGTTTTTGTTCCGGTAGTTATTTCCATCCTATCCAGCACCTTTAACTTTTCCCCTAGTAAGGGTTTCAAGGAGCTGCAGCCATTCCAAGCATGCACTAGATGCACTAGGTAGAACTTAAAGGACAATTAAGTGACTCCAATTACCACAGAAACAGAATGAAAGCATTTTCTATTCTATGAAATTTGACCTTGGTATTGATTTTATTAATACGGTAGTAATATGTTAGTTAAACCATTACTGATCGTGCCATGAATTTATTGAATGTTGAATTTAAGAGCTCCATAAAAGTTAGAGAGAATTCTCTCACTCTTCTCACACTTATTTTTCAGATGAATTGCAAAGTCCCTTGTCAGACTGGTCTCTCAGAAATGATTGTCACCTTCTTCTGTCGATAAAACCCCAACCTCACCTTGTCGACAGCTGTCAGAAAATAGAAACAACATGGTGTAGGGAATGATATCGATGAGGATATAAGAATAATTTCACATACAATTAACCCAGACTAAAGTTCCCCAAAGCAGAATTTTTTTTAAAAATATTCAAGGTCCAATGTACTTACTTAATGGTCCAACCAAGTAGTAGTCAAACCAGACTGCATAAGTCATGGCAAAATCTGAACCGGAAAATTGAAAACTTTGATGACAGGAAGGTAAGACAAATCGGTCTCAAAGCATAATACTCAATGCCATGACCTCATTTAGTCTCATCTGTTGGAGTGTTTGTATTGTTTAGATCGGATGCATTTCTCTTTCGTGTTGACCTTTTCAATCCTACTGAATCTCCATGAGGATGCCACCTCTTTTTTTTAAATGTACTGCTATTGGACAGTCCTGCTGATTTAGCCCTTTATGTTCCCTCATTCGCTGTTTTAGGGAGTGGGAGTCCCCACATAGGCCAGACCACAGGGGCGTTAAACCACATAGTTGACCTGGGTAGTGGAACAAATTTATATTATTTATTTGAAATCTTCTCCCAGTGTGTGGATGACGGCGACTGATCATCACTTGAACATGTTGGTACATTGTGCACATCCTCTGCATTTGAAGCAGACCTTGGGAGGTGGGCGTAGATGGAACTGTGTTATTCCCTTCTTGGGCTTGCTGTTTGCATGTACTTTTTTTGTGTGTCCCATTTCATACAATATATGTGGTATCTCTTTGGGTCGATGTTCGACTTTAAAAATAGCTTACTGTTTACATTAGAGCTGTAGTGTTTCAGGAGAATCAATATGCTGTGTGTCATGCTGACCCGGTTGTGACCATTCTCGTGAGGTTTCTGATGTTGTTGTTGTTCCCCGACCTAATTAAAGACGTCATTAAATGTTTTAAATCAGCCTCGCAGTGTCTTAAACTTGCAGTGATGCCGTGCATAAAGCAGCGCTTGTCCCGGTTTGCCACGTATTCACTCAGCAGGGCGCCGTTGAGTAATTAGATGCTTTGTGCCGTTTTTTCCCTGCACTCACGTGTGCGAACATGAGTGTAATCAATGTATGGTATTGGATAAGCTATAAAAAATTATGTAATGGGATCCGTAGGGTCACAATAACATTACATTTAGGTGCAGCGAGGTTGTGTTGTCTTGAATAAAGAGAACAGTCTTGCCTTTTGTGGATTTTTTTTTCTGCAGTGTAGGGGAAACAAGTTCACAAACAATTCAGAGAGTGTCTCTCAACTGAAGTATTGGAGGGTATTCTTACAGTATACAGTTGGATACCATTGGTTTAACAGCAGAGCATCAGTGTCTCAATGTTAGCATAATGAACATTGACGGGAGTCGGAGAACTGGCAGGTGCAAAACAGGGTACACAGTTTCCCGGTGCTTTCTTAGCTGCTGGAATTGTATGGCCATCATCCTTGGGCCATTTGCAAGCAATTAGTTTCAGTTGAGACCTGATGCTTATCAAACGAATACATCTTAAAGGATTAACTTTGACATGAAGTATTATAGCACATTATAGTTAGGATTCCCATTAAAAGCTCTAAAAGCCAATCAATAACGACAATCAATGGACATTTGTTCTAGAGAACACAAACTGGGAACAGTAAAACAACTGTAGGGGATAAGTAGTATGTCAGGTCTTTTATTATTTTTCTGAACGAAAAACAAAAGGATATATTTCAATAGGAATTAATAATATGATATTGTTGACCTCATATCCAATAAATTTGAATTATGAAATACCAGGAAAACCTAGGTTTATTGTTTACAAATTATTTGTTGTTATACTTAACCGTAGGCACAAGGTTTTGTTTTCAATACTGAATGCAACACATGAATGACACAGGGCCTGGATGCAGTCTTGCACTCTGCATGGCCACATGTATAAGCTGCTAATGACCAAAAAACTGTGTGTGTGTGTGTGTGTGTGTATATATATGTATAGACATACCTTTATATGTGATCTTTGTTCATACATGTAATTAATTGACTAATTCTAGTGTGTCTGTTACTCCTGGTCCATGGGATCATATATCAGTCCTTAGTGAGTTTATTAGATTTGTCTTCAGGGAGGAGCAGCATGTTAGGATATCATGGCACTTTTATTCATAGAGGAGTTGTGTTTTGATGTGATTTGGTTTTGAAAAATGATGCAATTAGCATTTAATCAAGCCAGCCAATTTAATCAGCCTGCAAAGGTAGTTGAAGGCAGAAGGCTGTTGTGTAACAGACTTCGGACGAGTGTTTTGGAATCGTGGCTCGAAAATCGCAAAACTAGCGAGTGGATTTAGTGTGCGTGTGTGTACACACATATACATACAGTATGTATTTATTTATTTATTTATTATTATTTGGATTCTTCTTTTTATGAAGCCATGCTTACACTGCATTTTTTTCACATTTTATTCCTGTGCCAGCAATATTTCTTTCCACACACAAGACCTTTGTCCAGGCCTTTCTCTCCCTCTGTGTGAGGAAGGATACAGGAGGATGTTGGTTGATCTCACCTTGCCCCTATGAGGTTTCAGCTCCTCAAGAATACTGAATCAGGCTTTGTTATGGTTCGCTCCTCGCGTCAGCTTTCAAGAACTATGCTTGATACAATTCTTGATATAAGTTTGATACTTTTTGAGGAAAAAGAAAAGTGTTTGCCAACTGAATCATTTGTTCATATACTTGAATAAAGGATCCAGTTGGTACACACTTTTCTCTTCTTCTGAAATTGTGTGTGTGTGTGTGTGTGTGTGTGTGTGTGTGTGTGTGTGTGTGTGTGTGTGTGTGTGTGTGTGTGTGTGTGTGTGTGTGTGTGTGTGTGTGTGTGTGTGTGTGTGTGTGTGTGTGTGTGTGTGTGTGTTAAACATTCCTTTATGTCTTTGTGAGAAGAAACACTTGGTCACACGTACAAGGCTTGATTGGATGTTCCATGACTGCTCCACTTAAACTCTCTCTCCTTGTCCCTCATTATTAAGGGTTAAGAGTCTGCACATATGCCAAAGTCATGCCCTCCCCATCTGACATATATGTAACACACAAAACGATTTTGACAAATCCTGATATCTTTAATAGGAAGGTTAAACAACTAAAGATTTGGTGACACTTTTGTGAGAGAGATGACGCTTTTGTGACAGCAGTTCATGAATACCGTAACCTTTTGTACAGCATAAATCGACATAGACATACTGCTGTCTGTATGCTTACTGGTGGAGATATGGGATAACATATGTGGCAACAGTGTAACATCTGTGCATGAGGAAGTGCTCCACCTGATGGTGCGCACACACACACACGCAGACAGACAGATGGACACACGCACACACACTTACCTAACACCTTTGCTACCTTACCTCCCAACCAACATAACTCGGGTTATGTCTGTTCTCGTTTGTTTACGGAATAGAAATGTAGAACCAGTCCAACGACAAACATCTCATTTGACTTGCTTCTCCATCTTCTGTTTCTTGGTGAAACCAATAGCTGTTTATGATGACCATTAGAATGTGTTACATTATGAAACAAGGCTGACATTCAAACCTGAGCCCTTTCGCACAGCATCACTCTCGGAGGAAGGGAGGGTGGGGAGGAGTGAAGCTACTCATCTCTGTTGAGCCCTATCTGAAAACCACCGCTTTTTATTGGAGGAACCCGTCACATTACCAACGGTGCAGCTGCGGTTCTTAACGGCAGGCGATTCTTCCACCCTCTCCTTCTATCCTCCCATGCAGCCTGCCTCCCCCACTCACCCCTTTCTCTCTCGTTTTGTGGTCCAGGTGGAATCCCGGGACACGCTGAACAGCATAGCGCTCAAGTTCGACAGCACGCCCAATGAGCTGGTGCAGCTCAACAAGCTGTTCTCCAGGGCCGTGGTGCCTGGCCAGGTGTGGACCCGGGCCGTGCACCCCCACCACCACCCACCCACCCACCAACATACAGTACACAACCCCACCAACATACAATACGTCACCCCTCCAATGGAACATGCCTCTTTTATAAACGGGATAAATCCTGGCATTACATTCCATCGGTGGCCTAGAAAGGATTTTATCTTCAAAAGGATTTTTGGACGGATATTTGTTGTTGTTTTTTCCTTGATTTGATCATTTTGTCTCCTTTGACGACGTCTTGGTGCGTTTACCGCACATGCTCTTTGATGTCTGTAAAAAGTAGGAGTACATGAAAACTTTTTTCGGGGACATAGTTGATTCCCTCGATGGCTCCGGGTCAGACCGACATGTTACATGCAAGCACACATTCATGGGGAACTAACCATGCCTTGAACACCCACAGGGTACCTGGGGCTAGGTCTCCATGCACACAATCATAAGTTTATGTGGTTCAAATGTTGTGCAATTTAGATGTGTTTGAAAAGCTGGATGTCCTGTAGTTTATTATTCAATACACTGTATTTAAGAAGACATACTTCTCTTATTACTGTGAACTGTCTAACAGCTCCAGTCTGTCATGCTATATGCAGTATTTATGTACAGTTTATTGCAGTTTTCTTAGCTAGATTCTGATTGAATGAGTTAATTTAAACAAAAACCTTTGTTCATCATGTACTCTCTTCAGGAGAACATAAACATGCATTCAAACCTAGCCTGTTAAATACATTTTGGAACACTTTGATTTAGCTTCAAATGCCTGTTGGACTAACTGACTTGGAAGCTAACCTGCTTTAAGTCTGCTAAAATCAGTGCCCCATGCACATGCCTTGATAGATCTCACACTGTTGAGCGACAGCCAGATTTTAGAATTGAGAGACGGCAGGCATCCAACACAATATTTCCCTAGGAAATTTCTTGGCCTCTGAAAGAAAATGCAGATGGTGACAAGCCACTCTGGAGCCCAGCTCTCTGACTCTCTTTGGGCTCGGGGAAGGACAGACAAAGGCAACTTGAGATGTGTCCAAACAGTGGGCGGCTGGAGAGCACTTACCAGGTCATCAGCCGTCTCCTGGTTTTCATGGCTGGGACTTGAGTGATCTGCACACTGCACTCCTGCACAACCACAACCACTGATTTATCCACCTTACTGTTGCACTCACAATCACAATGTGTATATATTTCCATATATATGTGTGTGTGAGTGTGAGTGTGTGTGTGTGTGTGTGTGTGTGTGTGTGTGTATGTATGTATGTATTATATCTATGTATGGACATACATACATACCTACATACATCCAAGTGTATCTCTTTCCCCATATTAATTGTTGAAACCTTTCCATAACTATTTCATATAAAATAGATATGAAATTGTATATATTATATGTGTATTTTCTGCACATGTGTGTAAATGTTACATTTGATCCATGCATTTGTGTGTGCCTATCCTTTTTCCCTAACCCCCTTTGCATGCATGCATACATGCATGCATGAGTGTTTGCACAGAGGCTTAGCCTGTGTAAATACGGACCGGTCTTTGTGTTCTGTGTGCAGGTTCTGTACGTCCCTGATCCAGAATACATCTCCAGTGTGGGAAGTTCCCCCTCCCTCAGTCCCATCAGCCCCCTGTCTCCCACCTCCTCCGAGGCTGACCTGGAGAAGGTGACGGTACGTTGACCCTCCCCCCAGTCCCCAACCCCCCCCCTCCCTCACACCCGCCGACACACCCACCGACACACATCTACACAGTCCAGGTTGAGGAGCACTTGCAAAATACAACTTGCCAATGACTTTGACCTATTGCTACACATAGTACTGTTTGATAGAATTCACACGCACAGACACACACAGTAGAAGTTGCACATCTGGGTACCTGTTGCCCAGTTAGATGGTAGATTCTAGAAGTCACGTTTTTGTGTCTTCAACATACACACATGTGAACCAGTTTGTGGGTGTCTTTTTCTGATGAGTGATTAGAATGGGCAGCAACTACCCACATGTGCGCATATACAGAGAAATGTGTCTCTTGCACACTCATCTCTCGCATACGCACGTGCACATACTGTTTGTAGAAACACTCACAGCCTGGCCTGCTTTTGTGACATCTCAAAGTCACGTCGATCATCAATTTAATGGCACCCAGAAGGATGTGTCATAAAGGACGCAGCAGGGGGAGAAATATCTCATATAATCCAAGGATATGCCAGGGACAACGTCAAATATTGTCCAAGCAATGAGGGACACGGTTAAGGGACACGGGGGGAATTGTAACATTTTCCAAGGCCAAGACAGGCTGTAATAGCATTTTGTTTTCTCTGTGTAGGACTTGTATTGTGGCCTTTGGCTTCCCAGGGCTAGATGTCAAGAATATTGTTGCCTGCCATTTTCTGGCAGTGCAGTTATTGCTTCATCGGGTCTGTTAGGCCGAAAGGGGACTGTGTTAATGAGGTCTGTGATGAAGGACAATAACGGTGGTGGCGATCGAACCGTAACCAATATCATTTTTTTTCTAAATCATTTTGTGCGAACGTGCGTGCCGCAAATGTAAACAACAGCAGTAGCACATTGGTATTTTTTACTGGCATTTCAATATATATTCTGTCAATCAATACCGCACAGACGATCACACATTCATTCCTAAATGCTAAATGCTTTTGGGGAGAATTGGAAGGAAGATCTTTTGACAAGCTCTATTGGTAACGTGTTTTAGTGAAGCCAGGACAGACTGGTTTGACCTCCCAGACCCTCGTATTGCCCTGGCTCACGAGGTGGAGCAGCAAGGTTGGGAGAGGCCCCCAGACCAGGGGACGGTTGCCTTGGCTGGTTGACGCCGCCGTTTGTCTATGAGTGATGATTATGGCGAGGCAATAATTGTACAGCACTTTAAGTACCCACAGGTCTGAAAAGCGCTATTTAAATGCAGTACATTGACCATTTAACATGTTCATTATTTCTGCCACTGCAACTCAAGGTAAGTGCCCAGCCTCTTGTATAACCTATAGCTGGTTTGTATAACCTATAGCTGGTTTGTTAAAGCAAGCAAGTAAGAAAGAGCGCCGCGCAGCTGAGATTTGCCTTGACAAAAGGTTGCTGCCGTTCCATGGAGTGAACGCTGCTGAGAAAGGTTGCAAGCCATTGATTCAGCAGCTCTAAAGATAGCCCGTTTTAAAGGGCTAATAGTGTTTGATCGTGGGACCTCGGTTGTTCTCGGGACAGAGTTGTGGGCTTAACTCAAGAGGAATAGTAGAATAACCATCCTTTAATAAAAGATTATTAAATCGTTCTAGTTAAGTAAGAAGTATTTATGAAATTGTAGTAGTGATGGTATGAAAACAGTACAATTGCTGGCATAAATATGCAAAATAAATGTATGTGTACACACCACCCCTCCCAGCCCAGTGGCTCTCAAACTCCCCTTGCTGCTGCAGGTCAACTCTTTGGTCGTCCGCATCCGAATGATCCCCCCCCCCCCCCCCCCCCCACAAGAAATACAGTCTGTTTGTTCCCGCTGGCCCCTGTCTCCAAGGCAACGGACATCCGTGTTCTTTATTTTCTGTTGCCCCCACCGGAAAATGGCTGCTGCTGCTGACAGCCTAACAGCCACCGCACATGCATCGAACCGGGGTCACCGCCGTCATAAACGGCTCCGGGGGGAGGCGCTCACCCGCCTCTTTCCCTCCCCCCTCCCCCTCCTGCGTTCACCTGTAGTTCCCCCAGTGCGGCAGTGGCGGACCCAGAAGAAGGGCCTCCTTAGTTGACTTGACTTATCTATTTAGGTCAGGCCTGATGGAGGAACGAGAGCATATTGTGTCGGCCTCTCCACAGGGGGCGGATCAGAGACAGAGAGAGAGGGAGAGAGACGGGTTGCGACTGCGGAGGAATTAAGCCTTTAAAAGTGATGGGGCGTCGGATATTTAGAGCAACTGGAAGTGCGGCGATGGCGGCAGCGACGCTCGCCCTCCACCAGACGTGAAGCGAGGCAGCAATTATTTCAGGCAGAGGAAGTGCACTGGAAAGGCAATGCAGATAGGGCCCGATGGCTCACTGAACGACGTCTCGGCTGCAAGATCGGGGTTTGTTTGGGAAATGGGTTTTATTTTTTTGTTTTTTTACACCCGGCTGCTCTCTTTTCCCAATCCGTGTGTGTGTGTACGACTGTGTGTGTGTTTGTGGGTGTCTGCAGCATGTATTGCCAAGGGCTGTTTAAGCAGGAAGCAGGGGAAGCGGCTTCCAGGTGCTGTTTGATTCAAACACCCAGGAAGAACCCTAATAACAACTTATTCCTCCACAACCCTGCATCTTCTAATTACCAGACTATTTTGGTGCCATCATCCTATCAAAGAGGCCATCCGCTAATAGACGGGCCCCAGTACATATATATATAGCGGCGAGGCAATAAAATAGGCTGTTGTCTTTGTCTGCTCTGTATACAGATGCATTTAATGCAGCAGATGTTTAAATAGCCTATTACTGGATGTTCCCCTAGCCTAAAGAGTAACACTGGGAATTGCTGGTTACCCATTAGTGTGATGAGCAGTCGTACAAGAGCACTATTGTCACGCCATAGATGTCATATAAGTAACGTTTTAAAAGGCTGCAATGTGCCCACCATCATTCGTAAGGAAATCACTTCATATCAGACGTTCATCCATCATGGTAGGGTGGTACCTGTGGAATACATAACAAACTTGGTGGCACAGTCTCTGTATTCATCTACACATCAACCTTAACCTTTTCTAAAAGAGGTCTGGGGTATGACATGTGTTCACGGCCCTCTTTATTTCTTTCTTTCTTTCTTTCTTTCTTTCTTTCTTTCTTTCTTTCTTTCTTTCTTTCTTTCTTTCTTTCTTTCTTTCTTTCTTTCTTTCTTTCTTTCTTTCTTTCTTTCTTTCTTTCTTTCTTTCTTTCTTTCTTTCTTTCTTTCTTTCTTTCTTTCTCTCTCTCTCTCTCTCTCTCTTTCTCTCTTTCTCTCCTTCGTTCTATCGTTCTTTCTCTGACAAATCGGTCTCACTGTGTATCTCTCTGTGGCATTTGCAGACAGGTTAATTTGCTTTCTATCACACACAGACACACACGTAGTCTTCAACAGCACATAGGAATAGATGGGTACACGTGCAGGTGCACACGCACGTTTGCTTTGGCACCGTCATGCTCACTCTGCCCACTGCTGACCTTCCCCCGTCACCTCCTGTTTTGGCATCCACACCTTTATCCTCTATTCTCTCCATTTCTCCCTCCTCTACTTCCTTCCTTCAACCGGGGTGGGATCTAAAATTAGCACTGGTGGAATGACGAGCACTCTTCATGAACTGGGACTGGATCCACTTATTAGGTACAGCTTATTGCTAGTCTCCGGTTCCACGGCTATTTAGGGTGCGTTTTAGTGGCTGCCGACACTGTTGCACCATCTCCGCTCGTGTTAGCATTCAGACAAATGCGTCTTAAAAAGCAAAAATTAATTCAATCGGCTCTTTGAGGGGACTGGAGATAGTGTAGTTTTAGAATTACGGTGCTACTTCTCGGATTACCCCCCCCCATCCCCCCGTCTCCTGTTTGACATATAAAATGCGTAACATTTTCTTTTCTTGTACATTTACATTGAGTCATTTCGCTAATGTGGTTATCGAATAAGATTTCCAAGTGAGGTTGGGAACGAAATCCATACCGAGGAAACTACCAATTAAAGCTGCTGCTCGGCAAGTTTCCAAAAAATACCAGATATGAGTGCAGGAGAGCTGTAGGAACTGGAAACTAGGGTTCTTGTATGTTATTATGATAATTATCAGGTCATTATGAGTCTGTTCTGCAAACGTCTAAATACAATAAAAGGTTTGACGCAATAGAGTACTAAAGTGTGTCATCATGTTTCCATAGCAACCGATTTTCGGTTCTCCACAAACCAAATTAACAAGGGGAAATCCCATGCCACACAAACGTTTTATAGAAAAGATTTTTGTTGCGAATTGATTTGCTTTACCAATGATGTAAGTAATATAGAGATTGGGCCAATTTACCGTTACATTATAAACTTTATCTTTCATGCTAGCGTGAGGTTTTCCTTTTAATAACCCAGGGGAATACATGAACGCTTCGACATGTTTCGATTGGTAGTGATTTTCACCTCTTGAAATTGATTTATTTTTATTTTGAAAGAAACAACACATGGAAGCAATGGAACATCAAGCTTCTTCGGGAATAATTTTTTGTTTTCGTTGCATGAAAAATTTAAATTTAAATCCACAAACAACATGTGTAATCGAGGGCATATCAGGACTGGGACCAGAAAATAATTACTTTCTCTCCAGAGGTCCCATGGGGGTCTCCCGGAAGGGGCGGACTTACGAGCTCTATGGAGCTCTTCGATTATCAGACGTCATGAAGTCACCCAACGTCCTGCTCCTGCTTCCTGATCGGTCATAGTCCACTTGGGGGCGCTGTGGAGTCGTATTTTGTGGCGGGATCTCACACTGTCACGGTCAAGGTCAAAGCACAGTGGCATCACTAAATCTCCTCCACCAGCCTTTTCTGTCTATATTCGATGGGCAAGAAAAAAAAAGCCTGCACAGATATCAAAGCTAATTTAATAAACATTCTGCTATTGAATGTTATGCCATGCAGTTGACATTTCACCTCTCAGAAATGCCAGAATTAAACTTATGAGCTGTTTCGTTATGAGATTTTTTTATTCCATCTGGGACTTGGGGAATAGATAAACAAGAGAAGAGCTATGGTGGATATTGATTTCTCTCTCTCTCTCTCTCTCTCTCTCTCTCTCTCTCTCTCTCTCTCTCTCTCTCTCTCTCTCTCTCTCTCTCTCTCTCTCTCTCTCTCTCTCTTCTCTCTCTCTCTCTCTCTCTCTCTCTCTCTCTCTCTCTCTCTCTCTGATTCCAGCCACTGTCTCCACAAGACTTCAGCTCTGGTCAGTTGCCTACATTGAAAGCAGCAAGTGTTTGACTTCAGTTCTTCCGTACGGACGATGTTTTGCACAGCCTCTAAATATAAACGATGCCCTTCGTCCTGCTTTTTCAATGGCTGCGGTTTGTTTGGTTTGACTAGAGGAACTCCATTCAAGGTTCCAGTAGTTTTACAACACCCTGCGGTGTAGTCTTCTACCACCGGGTTCAACCTTGATGTTCTAAATCATATGTTTGTGAATGAGAAGCGAGGGTATGTGTGGCCGGGGATATCTGGAGCTTGGAGTGAATTTAAGTGTGTGCTGTGGGACAATGTTTAATGGCCTGCAGGGGGGAGTGAAACCTTCTGCTAAAGCATACAAGCAGCCTACGTTTACGGTGCCCACAATTTTATGACAGATTGGCAACTTGGAGGTTCCACTTCATGTTGACCGATCATACTGTACACCTTATCCCTGCGCTTCCTAAACACAAGGGACGCTAACTCAACGCATAGATAAGGGTAGAACATGAAACCGGGCGGGAACTCAGAACTGAATGAACATGTCAACACATGGTGAACAGGTTGCCTGCAAACCGTTGGAGTCAGCAGGTTGGAATACCCACGTCTGGCACTAGTTCCCGTGTGTGTGTGTGTGTGTGTGTGTGTGTGTGTGTGTGTGTGTGTGTGTGTGTGTGTGTGTGTGTGTGTGTGTGTGTGTGTGTGTGTGTGTGTGTGTGTGTGTGTGTGTGTTGGTGGTTGGTGGTTGACACCCTTTTTCACCGTTGATTTTTCCCATGATAGGCCAGTGTTTAGTTCTTTCTATGAAATAATATCTGCAACTAAATGAACATGTACGGGGGCAGAGACAGAGAAATGGAGGCCTTCTCGGAGGGGGGAACATTTTTTTTTTTTTTGTCACCTACCTCGAAACACAAGCGCACAAGAATACGAATGAACTGTGTTATTCCGCTCGGACTCTAGTCTATTTTGGACGCCACAATTCAAACAAGTTATCTCCCGACGCCTGCAGGTGATTGGGACTCAATGCTGTCTCACCAGTAATCCGCGTAAAAACACAATGTCCCTTTTTTAAATTCTTTCAACACATTCAAAGGAAGAACCAGGAAGCGAAACCCAGGGCCAATATGCGGAACACTACCTGGTGCCACCGCCGCCGCTCCGGCTCCCCGACAGCAAAGGCTTGTTTTATTGGAGAAACAGATCGGTCGGCCCCCTCAGCCTCCCTGGCTCCCAGAGCCGGCGCTGGTTGTGTCGACGTGGGTCAGGAGCCCCGGGCAGTGCTCGGTCGACTGTGCTGGGAGACGAGGACGAGGGAGGCGAACGTAGGCGCGCGCGTGTCAGCAGTGCAGCAGACGCTTTTTGGTTTTCTTTCTGGCTCCTACTCGTCTGGCGGCGCTTGACATTTTACAACATTCACACAGCGCCGCACTTTTTTGGTTAGCTTTCTCTTTTTTTTTTGTCCTATTTCGCACGCTCCTTCTCTTTGCCTTCGTCAGGCCCCGCCACGCACATGCACGTGCGCACGCACGCACACAGAGTATGTTCTGCTTATGTACCTCCAGGCTCTACTCCCTCATTATCTTTTTCTCCGAAACACAAACACACATCATCCCACTCCCCCTCACCCAACTCCACCACTCACCTGCTCCTTTGCCATCCAGAGACCTCCTTCAGCCTGACCTGCTTTCGGTCTCTCAATCTCATTGAGGCTCACTCAGTGGGAAAAACAGTCTGCTGTTCTGCCCCAGTGACAGTCCCATCCGGCTGAACATCTGCCCAGCGACCACCGGTCCTTCTTACCCTGCAGTCAGTTATGCAGACACACATGACACCCCCAGTCAGTCCAGTCAGTCAGTGAGTCGGTTTTCCGCTGCACAGGCTCATAGATTGCATGGCAGGGAGCCACCGGTAGAAGCAGCTGGCCCACCATTCCTCGTGCTCACAGCCCAGCAGTCGCGCCATCTGTGGCACATCGCGCCGTAGCGCTGTTGGCTTGGAGACAAAGGATCGCGGCAACAACAGAATGGAGAATATATTGTACCTGCCAGCATATAGGCCTGGTGTGGTGAGGTCTTAGTTAGAGGGCTGCCTGGCTAGGCAGCGCTCTCTATGGACTGATGGTGGACGACAAGGGCTGAACGATCATGATGAGAGACGATGATAGCTGCGTATAACAAATGTTTTTATTCATGACAGAAAATGGGAAAAGGTTGAAGTGGCTTTTTTTTTGTTATGTCTACAGTAGACTTGTACGTTTTTCTTTACTGTAACCGGCTGGTATGGGAACACAGAATAATAAAGCTGTTGAAGGAGTGTCGAGCTGCCAGTTTGATGGCTCACTCTGTGCAGCCATTAAATGATGTTCAAGGTGGCGCACGCTTGTTCCTAGTGCAGACAGTGTTGGGGGGGCGGGGGGGCTCTCAGATCCCTTCTGTGCTCTAGTGTTTTAAAATAGGATTTTGGTTCATCGGGTAGGCTGGCTAACCTCCCACAACCCCATTGGCAATGCATTGTGCCAATATTGGTTTAAGGATAATGCTTTAGGTGGTATTGAATATAAAACAAGATCTGAGATTTCCCTTTTGACGGAGACAATATGCCATATTTGTATGGCTTATGAATTCATTCTCTATGGCCTCGTCAGTTTTCATTAAAACACTGCTAACCAGACAAGGAGAACATTATGCTTAACGCTCCGAAAGGGTATGATTATATTCTTGCTAATTGCCCCTATTAATCACAGACAATGATAGGTGAATTGATTCATTTTACATCAGCCCTCCTCTGAGCTAATAGTCGTGCTGTATAAAGTATCTGTGAAGACTGACGTCTACAGAATTCACGTGATCTCGGCTTTGTGTCTCTCTCGTGATGCAAACAATGTTGATTTTGTTTTGCATTTCAAACCAAGCGCCGGGCATGCAATCTTGTCCCCTTTTTGGTAAAAGTGGTGCTTAGTTCTCCGAAGACGTCTTGGGGTTAACTGCTCTGTGGGTTGAGCACACCACAGGGTTGTGGTGCTGCTCTGCAAAAGTTTAAATCCCAATCCAGTAAAAAGAGAGTTGCTAGGTCGCGATTCCTTATATCTAATCCGGATTGAATAAGATTTGCATTTACAGCTGTTTGTTGCAGTTGAAGCATGTTTGACGTATTCCCACACATAACCAGTTTTCCTGCCAAAAGTTCAGATAGTTCAAGTATTAGCACTGTGGAGTTTCTTTAAAGCCTTGGGTTGTCTTTGCATGAACAGGGATGGGTGTTTTCTTTGTTTTTCCTTTTTGCAATCTTCTAATTTTTGTAAAAGAACATTTCATAACTGAAGTAAAAAAGCCTTGGGGTATAATCGAATTTGATGTTGCAATCTCAAATATAACTTTCTGTCTCTCCTGGGGCGCCTTTGGCGATAAGTGCTAATCTTTCCCAGAGATACAAACAATGTCGCCACCAACACCCAGTTTGTTACATTTATAATGCTTAAAATGCAAGGGCTTTCGTCAATGGCCCATTGGTTCAATCACCATTGAGTCACCTTTTATTTACCATTGTTTTTTTCTATAAACAGAGGAAATGTTCTAATTCATTCATTTATCTCGCAGGTCAAGCTGATATACCTGCACACTCCAATCCCAATGTACGCATAGTTCTGCTTTGGTTTAGTTTTTCCCTTTCTTCGGCAACATCTGTGCTCGGTCTCTGTGTGTCCAGGACTCGGATGGCCCCCCCAGACCAGAAGGAGTCCACCCTCCAGTGTTCTCGGCCCTGCGCCACGGCCGGGTGGTGTCGTCCACCTCGGAGGAGGAGGAGGCCCTGACGGAGAAGTTCCTGAAGATCAACTGCAAATACATCACAGATGGCAAGGTGAGCCACAAACCGTACAGCGTCATCATCTCGATTGACTCCGCTTGGAATCAGCCCCGCTCCTCGCCACAGCCCTCATGCTGTTATTTAAACCAAATTTGTTCTGAATCTTCCAAACTATAATTATTCTTTTTTGTCTGGCCCCCCCTCCCAATCTGCGTGCTTCACCCATCATCCCGCCGCCCCCCAGGGCGCGGTGAACGGCGTGCTGCTGGTCACGCCCAACAACATCATGTTCGACCCCCAGCGTATGGACCCCCTGGTGCTGGCCCACGGCTGTGAGGAGTACGGCATCATGTGTCCCCTGGAGGAGGTGCAGTCAGCCGCCATCTTCAAGGAGATCACCGACGCCAAGATTAGGGACGGCGCGGTCGGGTAGGAAATCCGAAACATGCTTTTGATGTCCAAAGGGGCCAAGCACACAGGGTGTGGAATTCGGTTAATATTTGTAGCGCAAAACAATAAAAATTGAATCATAGGACTATGATTTACATGTCTATTTTGGTTGCGAAGATTCTAAAACACTGCGTCTGTGCTGGCGCGGCCGTGGTGTTTTGACTCGGTGTGTCCAAAAGCACATCAGTAAGCTGAGTAAGCTCTCACAATAATGAACAACATGCAGTCAAATTATTTGACTGTTCACGGCAATGCCAAATCCCCCACCCTCCTCCCTTTCAATCAGCGTAGATAAAATATGATTTACAGACTCATTCACATACATCACCGGTTTCTCTGTCCCTCTCTTTCTCTTTTTTCCCAATACGCCGCACTCCATGGTGTAAACACTTGAGCACGTCCGCAGATAACTGAGATTGCATCAGCGGACATCCAACACATTAATCTGTCTTCTTCCCCATGCCAAAATAAAATGGAAGTGGCAATTAGAGCCAGGGGTTAATGAAGTATGCTTTCAGCCTCCCACGTTGCAACTGCTCACCCATTTGGTTTTAAATGCGGTGCAGGGAACAGACACATTAGAGGCGTCTGTGAGACGCTCAACGTGTAAAGTTTTGAGTCATGCTAAATTTGTTCATGCCATGTGTGTGTGTGTTTATGTGTTTATCGTAGTTGTGTGTGTGTGTGTGTGTGTGTGTGTGTGTGTGTGTGTGTGTGTGTGTGTGTGTGTGTGTGTGTGTGTGTGTGTGTGTGTGTGTGTGTGTGTGTGTGTGTGTGTGTGTGTGTGTGTGTGTGTGTGTGTGTGTGTGTGTGTGTGCTATACAATGTTGACTGGGCCAACAGGCTATTCCTATATTTAGGTGGAGCATTACCCCAGAGCAGCTATTGGAATAACAAGTGATTATTTTCTTTGTCAGACCCAGCTGTTTCCTCAGCTGCCTGCTATTCCCTTCACCTCTCTCTCCCTCTCTTAATCACCAACGCTGTCCCTAATTTGAGCCTACTGTCTTCTCATTCATGTCATCTTTTTCTCTACAGATGAATCAAAACAATATCCATTACATTGATTTTGGTTCCGTTTTTGCAGGTTCTCGCCAAAGAACTCATATTGCAATCTATTTACTTTTTTTAAGTTTATTTTATATATACCGTTTGTTTTTCCTTACCTTTGCACTATTTAGAATTTATTTATTGTTCATATTTCTTATTTTACTTAGCTCTTATTCTCCTTATTGCACCGTGGGTCGGAGACAAACGCAATTTAGATTCCTCCGTTTGTCTGGCACATACGTTTGAATTGACAATAAAGGTGACTTTGACTTTGACATCCCCTCAACTCTGTCTTTCTCAGTGACCTGGAGCCGATGCCAGCAGAGAGACACCCCTCCCAGCTGACGGACGGCGAGGCGCCCCCCCGGGAGCCCGGGGCCAACGACAGCGGCGGCAGCACGGCCCACGCAGCACCGAGGGCTCCGTCTCCGAGGACGTCTTCACCGAGTCGGAGCTGTCGCCCATCCGCGAGGAGGAGCACCAGGCGTCCAGCGACGACCTCTGCCTGATGGGCAAGTCCTCCGGCGCCTCCACCGAGTCAGTGCAGACCGTCACCCAGCTGGACGTCGGCCCCCCGTCTGCCTCCCAGGGCGGAGATGGGTCGGCCAGCGAGCCGGCGAAGGCTTCGGCCCCCGTGGAGGACATTCCACCAAACACTGCAGCGGAACCCCAGGCCCGCTCTCCTACCATGTCCAAGAAGCACAGCCTAGAGGGCACCGCAAGCACACCCGCCGCCTACGCCGCGAGTGGCCCCACCAGCTCCACCAGCCAGGCACGGGGGAGCGGCGACGGCTCGTCGCGCCCCGGGTCCGAGAGCTCGGCCGAGCCCAGCGCCGGCGAGCCCCCAACCAGCCAAGAGGGAGGCTGCGGCGAGGGCGCCACGGACTCTGTGCAGCAGGCCGGGGAACACAAGGACGCAGTGGAGCCCACGGAGAAGGAGGGTCCCCAGGGCGAGGCAGAGGGTAATTGCACTCTCGGCTACGCCCACTTTTCAGTGGCTCAGAAATGCACTGCACTGTCACACAGGTCGCTCCTGGTCAACGCTCACAGTAGTGGCCAGTAGTGCACTTTTTGTGTGTTCTTTCCACTCCTGTCGGTTACATTTTAGGATGACTTCCTCCAACATCACAGCTAACCCATCGCCCAACAATGTCGAGGTGTTCTCCGCCAACCTCCACAATCAAAGCCAAGCCCTGTCCGCCTTCCCCCGGCCCTGTCAGGATCACATCCCTCCTGCTGCTCCCTGATAACCTTCACCAATCTCCTTTGTGCCTCATCGCTAGCAATTGGCATCCTGAGAGGAAGGGATACGGCAAGCGTCTGTGTTGTTATCACTTTGTCAGTGCGAGGCGGGCTTTAAACGAAGGGTTTGTACGGCTCTTTGATGCCTTGCACCGCAGGTTGCGGCGTTGCGTGCCTACCTGCAGCCGATAAGCTAAAGCCTATCAAACGCCAGAAGGGTACAAATACACCTGCTCCCAGCGAGGTGGGGGGGGAGGGGGGGGAAGGTGTTGTATGCTAATGTTTAAACCCATCATCAAAACACCCACAAAACTCTTTTCTCCTGGGTGGCTTTAGGTGTGAGGCGGTAAATGCTAAATTCCCAAACGCCTCCGGAGAACAAAGTCAGATTTCCACTCCCTCCCTCGCTCCCTCCCAGGCTTTAACCTTGCTTCAATCACCTTCTGGTTGGCCTAATCTTTGCCTTGTTATCTGATTGCCCACTTTCATTTGTACTGGCTTAGATAGCGATGTTGTAGCTAAAGTTGTTCCTTCTGCCCTCCAGTGATGAGAGAAACGCAGCTTAGAGTTAAAGTTTAGTTATTTATGTCTCTGGCAATTATTGCCCAACAGAGAAAAGGGGACTGTGATATCCACTTGTATTTCTCGGCTGCACAGCAGGGTCACCCTTTTATTCTGAGCACATTAGCTCAGCCCACACAAGCAACCGCAGCCTCATGGAAAAAAACACCGCCACACTCTGAATTAATAAGTTAAAAGGAAATATACAGTATATGCATGTATTTGTATTCCTCCTGCTGTCATTATGTTTATTAATCCCCAATGCACCACTGACGATGAGGATGCATTGTTGTCATGTGTCAATGCGGCGTTGCATGACTTTCTCTAAGAAATTACTGTATTCCTTTTTTCCCCCCATACAAGGATCAGTGGAGAGACGAAAATCTCGCTCTCACAAGTTCCTGTGTCTGCGTGTGGGGAAGCCCATGAAGAAGACGTTTATATCCAACGCCAGCGCCTCCATGCAGCAGTACGCCCAGCAGGGCAAGAAGCACGAGTACTGGTTCTCAGTGCCACAGGAAAGGTCAGTTTGAGCATTAGACGCTATATAGACTATTTACAGCATGTCCTCCTGGCCTAAAAATGGTGGCCCTATTGCTAACTGCAGCTAATCCTAGATCTAGATACAGGGCAAAATAAAACAAAAAATCCCTTAAATAAAAACTTTTTACAGGCTACTCATCAGCAGTATGTGATCTGGCACATCCTCTCTTTTTTAATATGAAGAATCTATCCAAAATGCATTCTTTGTGGAGCCTGGCACCCATTTGCCTCTTCTGGCCTGCCCATTTCCCTGTGCTGACAAAGCCAGACACCACCACAATTCATTATTCATCCACTCTGCAGGGGAACAGTCCCACACTCTGTTGGCCCACTAGAATGATCGAGCAATGCAAGTTATCTGCAGCATTGGTTCTTGGTGTCAATGGTAGAAGGTTAACCATGCTACTGAAGATTTTTCACAGGCAACATTTAAACTCCACTGATTTATTGGACTTTCCATTTTAGGCTTTGCTGTGATCTGGATGCTTGGCAAATCAGAAGCATCCACAATTAGGTTATCACCCTTAGCAAGGACTCATTGCAGGGGGATATTGACCCATATTAATATGTTTTGCTTTTGAATTAGTCCCAATTGCTTAATTCGATCATTTCATTTTCTGAGAAACCCATAAACACAAAAGCCAAATTGATTTGCACAGCTGAGTCCGACTGAACGGCTACAGCATACTGGAGTCTTTGTTCGCTCTGTTGGCCACATGGAGAGGGAGAACAGGGCGCTAGGGATAGAGAAGATAACGTCAGGCGTCATCTGAGAATCTTAAACAGACACCCCATTTATAATGTCCTGCATGTTACAAATTATTGTAATTCTGTTACGCGTGTGTGTTTGTGTGCAAAACCGCTTATGCATACCACTGTCAGACCACTGGCTCCTATCGCTGAGATACTGGAAAATGCTCTCTCTGCTGTGAGCCCTGATTAGTCATCTTGTTGCCACCAACCCGTTGCTAGGCTACGACACCTTACACCTGGGGAAAGTGCTATGTATTTGACGTGGGCTTCTCCCCAAGACAGAACCACGTGACATTCATTCACTCATTGATTTACTTCACTCGCATGCATATAAATACTGTTTTACAGGAAACCGTTGCTTGGAAATATGCAGACTACAGTGACAATACCTGGTCGAAGGGTTACCAATAGCAATTACAATAATTGTGACCATAAGGAAAATATGAATAAATGTTTCTCTGCTTTCTAATACATGTATTGACAATTGACCTATTTTCTACAGTCTTTCAAACATTCTGCTTGCTAAATAACTTTTGATTGCACTGCACTGTGGTGTTTCAATGTGCTTTAGTATACTCCATGGTAAAGAGCCATCATGGGGCAATCTCCAGTTCCAGATTGTCAGTGAATACCTTCATTGTACCCCCTGTCTGCTTCTCCTGCAGGTCTGAGCACCTGTACGTCTTCTTCATCCAGTGGAGCCCGGACATGTATGGAGAAGGGGTGAGGGGGGTGGGCCGAGAGCCAGGGTTCAGGGTGGTTAAAAAGAACCAGGAATCGGAGAAGGCCGCAGAAGAGCCCGTCACTGATATCAATGTGAAAGAGTGGGAGGTAGGCAATGTTTTTTTTTCTTCAATGTAGCTGTCGTACCGTCTTAATGTTTTTTGTATGGCATGGATTAGGAATAGCTCTATGCTCAAGATGTCCCAACACAAGAGCATTTTTAAAATAATTTGACAATAAGTCGACAACATAATATATACATGCCCACATGCACCCTCAGGTATCAATAATTGAGATTAATCCATGCCTGTGAATTTGATACTGTTGTGTTCATATTTGTAGTGTTTAGTGATGCATCTGTCTAGTGCTTAATTGTCAGTTAATTTATCGTTCTTATGGCTTTATGCACAGTGTTATTGTAAATCAAATTGTGTGTCTTTTTTTTACCATCACTAGCTTGTTATTGCAACATGCTTTCGTTCTGTATGTTTGAAGTGTCAATGTATCAGTGCAAAATTGTGTGTAAAAGTGTGTCAATGTTGTGTTTCATTTCTGCACACGATTTCCTTCTCTTGGAAATGTGTTCACTTCAGTCAAGTTGCAACCGAAGCTCTCTGCATGTTTGTGTAATTTGTTTTTCATGAGTTAGTGTGCCGTTTTGTTGTTGCATTTATTTGTTAGTTCTCTGTGTCTCGTAAGCCACTGAATATATCTTCTGTGGCTAAACAGAGCAAAACTGTATCAAAATGATAGACCATTTACAGAAATTAGATTTTTTTTCGGGTAAACTGAAGATTTAATCTTCTACCGTCCCTATTATGTTGTCATTGTTTCTCGCAGTGTTTATGTAGTGAAGGTGTAGAGTTTGATTTAGGGATGCACGTTGTGGCTGTTTTGCTGTATACAGGGTTGTGCAAGGGCTAAATGGGAAGGATTCTGTTGGTAAAGAAATTGATATAATGCATTTGGTACCTCTGGAGTGAAATATTAATGTAAATCAGTCATGGAGGAAACAAAGTGGAATGATTTGTTTTCCCTGAGACTGGCTGTCCAGCTGGATGCTACCTGATCTTCCACATTTGAATAAGTAAATAGACACCAGCTTGTTTACTTTGATCAAACATGAATCTTGAACATCACAGAATAAGCCTTGTAGAATTTAAGTATTGTTTGTTATGCAACGGCAAATTGTATTCAACAAAAAATATGTCAATTATATCTAAGGTGAATATGCGTGTTGACAGACTACTCCCTATTAACATGTTTGATAAAAGCCTGCTGTGTCTTTAAATCCCTCTGGTTGTTGAAAGTGAGCAATCTTTTTATCCAATCGGCGTCCGGTGTCACTCTTTTGCCATGCTGTCATTGGTTGTTGCCGATGTCTTACACATCATCCGAACAACGACAGTGGTGAAGAAGTATTCTATTTTAGTGTACGCAAGGCACAGTTTGTGGCTGACGGCCCTTTGGAATTACTTTAAAAAAAAAAACTTGTAATGAGACATCACGGCTCTACACTAGTGCTGAAAGCAAGACATGTTTTCTAGACGGGTGAAGGTTCAAGAAGAACCACTGACCCCCAAGTATTCATATCATGTAAGTTGTAAACAATATCCAACGTTGTGTTTGTGTTGTTGTTGTTGTTGTTGTTAGCTCACTGGCAAACGCGCCTGTTAGCATGTTAGCCGTGGTCAGACCTGACCAAACAGCCGGTGTTTTATGATGCATTATTAGCCTCACTGCTGCTCATTCGTGACCCAAAAAGTCCGAATTATTATCGTGATCATACACCGTCCTTGTGGATCCCACGGTCCCCCCCATAGCAAACATTTGGTAACAGTTATACATGTTTTTGATTCAAGTTCCCGGGTTCGCAGGCTGCAGCAGGCAGACACTGTCCCGGTCCGCGTGGACGACATGGTGTCTCCCGGCAGGGCAGAGCTGTAACCCGCTCAGACATTCCTCTACGTTTGGGGAGAGCAGGTTAATAACACGATGACTTTCTGGCAAAAGATTGACTATGGGGAAACCCGTGTGTAGGTCCCCGAATGACGATGATGCTATTACTAATTTACTAATTACTAAGTAGGTGTAAATATAATACTATATGCGATTTGTGGTTCACATTTTGGGCTGAATCCAGACTGGATTTTTGATTAATTACAGAATCCTGGTTAACTGAGTCTAGATTTATGAAAGTCAGAGGCATGGTTAAGATGCTAAGTTTGTTCATAAAGTGTACGTAAATTGGAGGTTTGTCTTTGGCAACCTGGTATTACATTAATGTTAACGTGCAAGGGCCTGCCCCCTCAGTCCCAGCTAACGCGATTAGCATTACTGTATTTGGAGGACCTTTTTATAAGAATTGGATATGTTTTGCTCTTTCTGCTACATTATTGACCGCTATCAAGAGGAGGGTGAAAGTGACTTATCAAAAGCTTGAATGGATGTATTCAGCTTTTAAAGGTCCCATGACATGCTATGTTATGATTGCTTTAATATAGGTATTAGTGGACAACTAACACAGTATTCAAAGCGTTCCCGAAATTCAGCCGTGGTGCAGTTACAGCCACTCCAGTCGCACATTGAGCTTCCCCCAAATGCGCTGTTTTGGTGTCTGTAGCTATAATGCAAATGAGGACTGAGCGAGGCAGGTCAAGGAGGAGGGTGGGGGTGTGGCCCTGAACCGCGACATGGGGGAGAAAAGATTGTTGTCGGGCAGCGCTTAGGCACCTCCGCCTCCTGCAGCGCCGAGGCGGTGGTCCCTCGGCAGCGGGAAGCGGGAGACATTCGCGGCCAACAATCCCTTTCTCCTCCATGTCTTGGTTCATGTTCTTGATGGAGTCAAAGCCAAAGTTCCTTTCCCCCAATTCATTCTCAACCATGGCTGAGATAACCTGCACTACGAGTCTCGTTGTGTAGAAATACCAGAGGTGAGAGTCCGACGTGTTATGCGCCATAACACCAAAAGCAGAACGGTTATCCAAATAACAAGGAAGTGTACAACACTTGCGTACCAGTCCTGGAGCTCTACATCTAAATAACATCATATAATACATAGATATCTATATCATATAATAAAAATTATCACGGGCAAAAGCTGTGTGCGCCTCCAGACGATATTATGAATCATAAACGACTTTGTCGGGTTCTCCGACGTCTCTGGTTCTTCCACTTCCACATCAATCTGAAGTAGACTGAACCGCACGCTGCCTGCTGCCGGCTGCCCGCTGCCGGGCGGCGGTGCCTCGCGGCAACCGGTGGCATGTCGCAGTTCATGTACTTCAGGGAGTCTTCAGGAATGTATGCGTTAACGGCCTGAGCATGGTACATTTGCTCATTTGTGCTGGGGAATATTTGCATTATGTGCAATATTCACATTATGTGGACTTGCTGATGCATCTCAACAGGGTATAATTCCTTGTGTGGGTTGTAGAATTTTGATGTCTAAGAGTCAGTGGTAAATGTCTTGTCACTTGCGAGGAAAGTGTTCTTTATTTGTAGGCTAGTTATAGGCTAGTGTTCTGTGAGGGCAGGACTTGTGCTGAGTGGTTGCTGCACACTACATATCAACTTGTTGGCATGGTGATGAACATATTACACAAACATGCATACAGCCTGGGGACTCTTGGATGCCGTCGGATATCTGCACTGTGGACTACATCCATGTCCTGTCACAACAACTGAAACCCATTTTTCAGGGTTGAAACTAGGTTCAGCCTCGGACTCACCTGCTTTAAAAAAAAAGAAGCAAGAACACTTCTAAACTTCCTCCTTTCTTTCATTGTTATTTCAAATTGACACACTTTTACAAGCAATTTGCCAAACAGCAAATGCACTGCACATTCTGCTGTTAACCCCTCCTCCCCTTCCTTTTATCCCCCACTAAACGAAGAGCAGCACTCTGCAGAGTTTCATGTTGCTCCTGTCCCTGTCTTTTGTACTACCAGGTAGTGTCTCTGACGGAGTACCACCGTAGGATCGATGCGCTAAACAGCGAAGATCTGCGCTCACTCTGCAAACGACTTCAGGTGCCCTGATGAGCCCTAACTGCCTGCCCATCTCTGCTCTGTGTAGCCAAGCCCAGCCCTACATTGACCACCAACACTCATACTAACACACTGTCCCTTTGGCTCTGCTCTGATGTCGCAGTCCTCATGTTCACATCTTAACCGTTGTCGACATGGTCATTTATCTATGTGGTAGGCTACCCCAAGCCTGGTTTTATTCACAGATTTGATTTGAAATGTGAAACTGCAGCCAATCAGGGTCATCCTGTCTGTCGCTTGTCTCTTGCTTGTCCCTGTAAGAACCAAGTCCGCTATTGTGCTCAAACGAGCGGTGGATTCAGGAGAGGGGTCCATGGCTACCAGACAGAGAATGGAATGATGGATGAATGGAAGAGAGGTGGGGGACGGGGGGTCGGTTGAGAGAAGTGAGACTCCATTGACGGTGAGATGGATAGTTTACTAAAGAACAATGCAGCTAGGCCCTGATTCGGTGAGGACTGTAACGTGAGACACCCCCCCATGCCAACCCCGGGCGAAGCGCTTCACAATCAAGCCTGGTTATGGAGAAAGATAAACAACCCCAAAGGAAATCTCGAGCGCCGGCGCACAAATAATTTATTGGATTGGTTTTCCTATTCACCTTGCATTTGTTCCCCTTGCCAGACACGGGACTGGCCACTCCCTTGCTTCTGCCAAGCCAGACCTAGTCATCTGGCGTTGGACAAGAGGAAAGAAAGATATCATTCAAATTCTAGGATTTCCGTGGAGCAGGGCGTGGAGCAGGCAAAAGCTGCTTCCTATGCTCTTGGGAAGAATAAAGAACGAACTGAAAAAATAAAAGATTATTAAAAAGTGAAGGAAGGAGCCTTGGATTCCCTGGGCAAGCTAGATGCACCATGTGGTGAACGTTCTCCCTGCTCTAGACCCGTCACCACTGTCACCTTCATCTGCTGTTTACAAATCATTGCTCCTGTTAAGGGTGCGGTTTCAAGCTCATTTCTAATTTCAGCAAAAGGCCATCTCCGCCAACCTGAATCTTTTGATCATTCATTTGTAAAAGGTCATTGTTCATGACCTTTCTCAGTTTTCTCCAGTATCTACTTCTGAAATTAAATAGATTTTTTTTTTAATGAAACCAAAATTTTAACTAATTGAGTTTTTATTCTGGAAACTTAAAGTCTTTCTTAATTTGACAATCTTTGGATTGGACAGATTGTCAAAGATCAAAGATAGAATTCTACTCGCTCTGTAGGAATTCCCTTTGGAAAGGTTCTTCCGATCCAATCGTCCTCTCTATGAGGTCTGGTGCCCGGCCGTCTCTGACTCCTCTGACTGATATTGGTTCCCCATGGCAGATCACCACCAAGGAGGAGGCCAACTCACACCATGGCACGTCCATCAAAACGGAGCTGGAGCCAGAGACCTTCAAGCCCAACCTCAGTGAACCTAGCGACCTGCTGGAGGCCGAGCAGATAGAAAAGGTATGGCCCCTTGTGTCAACCCCTTCACACCTGCCCTCACATGCAGCTCGGTGTTGTTTAGAGACTGGGATTGGAGATGAGGAGTTATTCAACAGGTTTTGTGCCAACAATCAGCTCGAGGTACGTAGTGGTTGGCGCTAGATGCAGAGGTGTTTTGCTTAGCTCAAAAGGTACAATATGCCAAAAATATTTTGCCAGAAAATGTACTCTCAAAAGCGTGCCGTCACGTAGACGCAAACTTTAAAGCTTGTCATCTAGATGAATTGCTCTGCCTCTGCAGCTTTGTGCAGCGTTTTGTTTTCAATATTTAGACTAGAGCTAGCTTTAAATCACAAATTTTGCATATTGTATGTTTTTTCAGGCACTTGGAAGTTGGAGACAATAGAGGAAAATGTAAATGTTGAGCTGGAGAAAGCTTCTAGCCTGTTATTATAGATTTAATAAAAAACATAAACGTATCAGCAAGGCCACCGTATAGTTGTCCCTTTTGGTGTATTGACAGGTAGATAGCCAATATGCTACGTCCTTAAATCACTGTGAGGAATGGACCTGGCTCTAGACCGCCCGGGCACAGCTTAATGCTGGTGTAAGTAAGGTGCTCATTGGGTCATGAGCCTGTTCTTTCAGCTCTTTCCACAATCTCGCTCCCTCTCTGCCCCCAGTCTAATTACATAGCTGACGCTGCTCTACCTAGTGGTGGGTATGCTGAGGCTGCAGGAAAGGCAGAAAGTCATGTGTAAAGAATGCCAGGAATTTATCCGCAGCCATAAACAACTGGGATAAAAACAATGAACACGCAGTGCTGCTTTATATTACAGCTCGCAGTGCTCCTTGTTCTGCCCCGAAACTCAATGTTTCATATTGTGTTCTTAGGCAAGGGCGGCCGTACTCTGAGAATCTACTTTAGCGTGTGCCCCTCGTACCGCTCCAGTGGGCTTTATGGCTGGCTCCGTGCTATCTCCCCACGCGCCCTCCTGCCCTTTTAATCCGTCTGTCTACCAGCGGTAGGAAAGGCTGTGTCTCCCAGGGAGCGGAGCACCCTTTGTTTCTCCTGAGAGACGGCTCTCCGTGCACAGGGCCCCGTTACTCCCTTTAAAAGGCGCCCGTGTTAAAAGGTCACTGCGGACGTAATTGAGCACTGATGGCTTTGGCCTTTTTTATTTCATTTTTAAACCCGTTTTTTATTTGGCCCTCTTGACTGCCCCTACCTTCCTGCTTCCTTCCTTCTTTTTCTTAAAGGTTGCTCAATGAATCGCTCATTGTGCTGTGAATGTTGTTGTGCTGAGCATCGAATGGTCATCGTCAGGAGTCCTGCTGGCCGCCCCTAGAACACAACCCAGATCTGGCGAAGCTGGTTCAAGTACAACGTTCAACCATAGGTGTTTTCTCGTCCCGCAGTTGGCCAGGAACCTGCCCCCGCGGACCATCGGCTACCCGTGGACGCTTGCGTTCGGCACGTCCAAGCACGGCATGAGCATCAAGTCCCTGTACCGGGCCATGCAGGGCCAGGACACGCCTGTCCTCATGGTCATCAAGGACAGCGATGGACAGGTGAGGGCGCACGGTGTGCTGCGGCTGGGCTGAGGGCAGGCTACGGGGGCGTACCACGGGCTTTGGGTTCAGCAGGAGATAAGGACACCTGCTGTTGATGTTGAGGTCCGCGCTGGGCGTGTTTGCTCTCTGTCGTTTCTCGCCTCAGGTGTTTGGCGCGCTGGCCTCTGAGCCGTTCAAGGGTGAGCGACGGCTTCTACGGCACCGGGGAGACCTTCCTGTTCTCCTTCAACCCAGAGTTTGAGGTATGTGGTACAATACTTTTAATGTGGCGTTTTTTGTGGTTCGTTTTCCCCCAGTCGGGCGAAGGTGTTTGAACTTTGGAATGAGACTAATTTGAACGAAAATGTCCCTTGTCAAACTTCTTTTTAAGTGAATATCATCAAACTAAAATCCCTGCAGCGCGCTTCATGGTGCGTCTCCGTGTCATTGACCGCATCGGTCTATGTTTGGAACAAACTCTTGTCCCGTGAGACGTTCTATGCGCGATAAGGGTGGATCCCCGGTATCTAAGTTACCATTTTCACTTTCTTTGTTTAAAAGCTTCTCATAAAACGTCTAACTTTTAACATATTAATATCAACAATTATGCAGAGTTAGACATCAGCTATCAGACTCTTTCATAATGCAAAGTGTTTATTATTTGTGTTGTCTACACAAGTTTATTTATAAAGTCCTTAATCACATCTACAGACTCAAGGGGCTTCATAGGCTTGCTTTGCTAATGGAGGAGAATGAGCAGACTGCTCCCAGACCATAGACCTCACACAGCCAGGGAAAAAACTCTGAATATCCTTTACAGTATAAAAATGTGGCTAATCATGGAGGGACTTGGAGAGTTCTCCCGTCCAGCCTGTTAAGGGGTGTGGGGAGTAGAGATGGGGGGGGGGGGGGGAGCCAGATTTGTGATGAGTAAAAATGTTTCCTTTGTTTCTGTGACACCAGAAGTGTCTGAGACCATGCATCCCAACCAGCATGTGTTAGTTAATCTTACTGAAAAAATCCTGATAATCAAGCTCCTCAAGTAATTTCTCAATATTCTCTGCAACATGGTCCACTATCAACATGGTCCACTGTTAATTATGACATGTTATTATACTTATCATTTCCTCGTCATTTATTCAAGTTAGTTCCATTGAATTACACCACAGCATTGTTAATTACTTCATCCCGATTGGGATCAATAACGTTCCACGGGTATGTGCATTATTTTGCCATAACGGGATAAATCTGCCTTTTAACAGTTCTAAATCAATGCATTAGCAATCAAACATTAACAACCACGTTCAAACAGAACTAGCAACCAGGTTTTTACTTGACAATGCTAAAACAATATCCCGAAAGCACCGCAGAAGAATCGTACATTTCAATAAGTCATTAAAAAGACAAAAATATTATAGATTAAAATAACTAATGTCTGATCATTGTCGCTAACTGTGGTATAAGTAAATTAAACCACTCCAGGTGCACTGTTGTTGGAAAATAATATACAACAGGGTTGTGATGTGACCGAGACGAAGCCATTGTTGGTTAAAACCGCAAAGGTATCAGGGACAAGCCCTTCAGGACTTGGGCACTTTGCTATTGAAGGCCTACATGTAGGCTGAGCATATTTGGGGTATGAACACGCTTAGTATATGTAGTCGCGAGTTGGAACTCCTGAGCTGAGCCACTGAGCTGTCAAGCCCCTGCAAATAACTTGTTATCTCCATTTAATTGCGTTTCATCCGGCTCGACTTCCCACATAACGTTTCAATCCAAACTTTATTTACTTTGCTTTATATGGTGTGGAAATTTCTGAGACTTTGGGAAACAAATTAATCAGAAGTCTATGCAATAAGCCATATTTTCCTATGGTCTACCATCAACTGAACTATAGCTAGGGTAGGGATATTGGGGTATGGTGGAAAACCAGCCAGAGAAATCTTAATTTTCTCTGAGGTAACTCCCTCTGAGGTAGCTCTCCACAAACATGTGACTAGCTCGCTAGCTTTAGCAATAGATGTGCCTAGCCTTGTGGAAGAATCAGTCATGATCAATGAATGCACAGGCAGACTGTGCGCAGGTATCAGAGTAGGTATGTAGACAGACGGGTAGGCCATCCAATAGTTTCATTCAGGCCAAATTAAGTGTTTGAACGACGGTTCAATTAATGCTAAAGACATGCGTCAGCCAGAGATACAGGATTCGTCTGGTTTTGGACCATTTGATTTGGTTATTATGTCGATAATTTCAACAAATATGACAAAAGAAACTAATAAGAGGAATTGCCTACCCTAGCTTTAAAAGTGTTGCCGTGGGAAAAGGACAGTGACGCACATGTTATGCACACATGACATGAGCTCTTTCATACGTTACTAATGCTGTGTCCCGTGTGCAGGTGTTCAAGTGGAGAGGTGACAACATGTTCTTCATCAAAGGAGACATGGATTCCTTGGCCTTCGGTGGAGGAAGGTAAGGCGTTATGAGCAGCTTGCTTATGCCCGTATCTCACGGCTGCCGGGAAGCAATTATAGAGAAGGCAACATAAAGCAGATTAGCATTTGCCTTAATTGAATCTGATGATAAGGTATGACTTTCAGCGCATCGTTGTCCTTGAATTTTGAATCAAGGATCCCGGACGCCTTTTCACTCAACTTCTTGTGAAGTGTAAGGCAGCTTTGAAGGCCCTTTCCATTTAATTTCTAATCTCTAATGACAGCCCATTTAATGATTTGGAAAGCATTTTGCCTTGCATTGTTTGACTTTAATAGTTAATTACAGGTTGAGGAGACCAGTTGTACAATATAAATCTCAAGGTCCCTCAAGCTGATAAATTTAAAATGGCAAGAAAATGTTTTATTCTTTTCCCAATTGTTGTTGCTGCTTTTGGTTCCTGGCTCAGCGATGTGTGACTTAATGAGTGCCTCTTGCTCCCTCTAGTGGTGAGTTTGGTCTATGGCTGGACGGAGACCTCTACCACGGCAGGAGCCACTCCTGCAAAACCTTCGGGAACCCCATGCTCTCCAAAAAGGAGGATTTCTACGTGCAGGAAATAGAGATCTGGGCCTTTGAGTAAAACATGCTCCAAGCCAGAGGGAGAGAGAGGGGGAGAAAGAGAGGGAGGGTTCAAATTCAAAGTTTTGGGGGTTTAAAGGAGGACTAATTCACAGGGAGACTTCCTCCTAAGAACACGGGCGAGATGTGGACTAACTGGACATCCCACCGGGTGGCCGGCCAGCCTATCGGAGGCGCGTTACTCCTGCAGTTACTTACGGAGCTCGACGTTACCTTTTTGTTTTTCCTCTTTGTGAAAACTTACCTAATGTGTGTATCTTGTTACGGCCTTGTGCAGCATCTTTGAAGACTACCAGGGGGGGGGAGGCTGTGTGTGTGTGTGTGTGTGTGTGTGTGTGTGTGTGTGTGTGTGTGTGTGTGTGTGTGTGTGTGTGTGTGTGTGTGTGTGTGTGTGTGTGTGTGTGTGTAAAGCAGGGAAAATCAGGGTAAAACTAGACGACTAGATGAAGAGGGGTGGCGTTTGCGGCCGTCTGAGCTGCCCCCCGGTGCGACCGGTGGTGGCCATGACTCAGGTCAGGGACATGCACCCTGCGTCGACCTGGATTCTGTGGGTGACTACACAGAACCTCAAGGAGCCCCACCTCCTCCCTCAGCATACCCCCACCCCTCCTTAACCTCTTTTTAAAAAAACGACAACCTATGTCGAGTCGATAGAATATTACTCACTGTGTGTGTCAGCCTTGATATAGGGAGAACCCCATTTACAAAAACAAATAAAAAGCATATAGGGCAGGGAGGGACGTATTTAAAAAAAAAAAAAAAAAGCATAAGCTGGTGAAATCCAACCCCCGTTGTAACTTCTTGTCTGAGGCGGAAAAAAAAAAGAAGTCAGTCATGTCTGTGGTCAAACACAAGCAGGAACACTTTTGAAATACAAGGACGCATCGGACGGGAAGATGGGGAGGCCGCCGTTCCATCCAGGGGAGGGCTCATACTTCAGAGGCTAGACTATAGAGTATTGTGAATTTGTAGTCCTGTCGTTCACGTCCACACCGCCACCTACCCCCACTCCCCCCACCACCACCACCACCACCATCTCAGAAAGCACACGGCTGTACTCCGAATGCCCATCGTCGTAACGTTGTGTCCAGTGGGTGTACGTGTACGAGTCCAGCTTACGGGGGGGAGCTGCGTGTACTGTTCGTAGACAGTAACGTGTTGCAATAGATTTCTTTCTTTCTGTGGAATATGCAAATGACTGTCATGTGACCTCAAATAACACGGGTTGTCGGCACTTTGGCCGCCTGCCGCCGCCACTCTGTCCCGGGAGTGAACCTTGTATAGCTTCTACGTCTTGATACACCGTCGCTTTTCTGGTTATCATTTGAAAAGCCTGGGGCGTGGTCTAACTGTTTTACATGCATATATGACAATTATATATTGGTATATATGATTATATATGGATTTATATAATCATATATATATATTGCTGTTAAGTGTGACAGTGATCTATTTGTGCTGATATTTCAGCTGTTAGAATATAATGTATATTACCCTGTAAATTAATGTTAAAATAGTAGATTTGTTCCTATAAATAAATATATATATAAATACATATGCTATATATATATATATATAAAGTGTGGATTGGTGGGTTGCTTCTAGCACTTTAATCTGGTGAAAAGTGTCATTGCCAGGTTCTTAGATTCTCTTAGTAGTAGCTGTACAGTCCCTTTTTTATTTTGTATTATTTTGATTTGATCACAACGATGTTGCAATTTCAGTAGAAAGCTCGCTGCTCCCAATATCAATAGGGATGTACTCTAACGCTGTATGTCTAAACAGAGGGTTGTTCCTAGGCGGGGGGTGGGGAGAGAGAGAGGGGGCCTCCTGGTTCCTCCGGTGGTCTCCGGTAAGTCTGTTATGCTTCTTTGAAGGGAAGTTTGTACATAACCATCGTCCTGAGCAGATTTCCCCCTCAGACCCTTCCTGGTCTTCCACACCAGTATGTCCTCGTGGAGAGTCACACAATACAGATCTTTTTTTGTTTTTCCAGATATTTCACAAGAGTACAATGTATCCAGTGATGTATAAATAACAATAAAGCTGAAATTGTTGTAACCTGGAATACACTTTTGTTTTGTTTAATTTCTGGTCCTTGTTCGAGTTAAGGACCTGAAGTTGTTGTCTGAATAAATGTATAAATCTATTTTAATTTGGTGCACATGGAAACAAGGAACACAACTACGGGTACCTTTTGGGAGCGCTATTTTATGTGCAGTTTATTTTAGTAGGCCATCTACCACATCCCAATAGTAGGGCATGTTATATAAGCAATAGTATGCTCATTTCTCCAGGGACAATTACCATGTCTTATTCCCTCCATTTTAAGATACAAGATCTATTTTTCTTATTGTATAAAATATAATTCACTGAATTTCCCCAATTGGATTTCTTAGCCGATTTGAGCCTGTCAAGCAGCTTCAGCGATTCAACGGTTGGAACAGGTAAAATGGAAAGTGAGGAAAACATGCACTCAATATCAATAATTATCAGAGAGTTAGTTTGCTGTATGTGGCGCAGCCGGGAGGGCTGTAATCAGTTCTGGGGACATGGGTTCGAGGCCCTCAGAGTGGTCACCATGGAAACTTTACATTATGGAAAGGTAACTTTTCCCCTCTTAGAACAAAGTCAACAAATATCTAACCGTCCCATGACCTGGAAAAAGGGATCCATACATTTATCTACTCTAACTGTATGTAACTGGTTTCAGTATGTCCTCCCTAACACGTCTGCTGCTGGGCTGCTTACTAGCTCCAGAAAAAGAGAATCTATCTCCTTGTCACCTTGCAGCTCTTCACTGTTTTCCAGCCCGAAAATGTATTGATTTGTATGTAACACGGTTTGTTTTAAACTGGCTCTCAATTGGCCTTATATCTCTGATCTCCTGCGTCCCCAAGTGTCCTCCGGGTCATCGACCAAAAACCTACTGGATGTTCAAAATCATAGCTGCTGTATCAATGGGGCTGTGGAAAGGTCTGGGGGTAACAAGGCATTCGTAGTGATGTGGTGGGAGGTTAGATACGTCACAAATCTTTCAACGTTAAAGTAAAAAAAAAAAATGTTTTCAATGTAAATATTCACAGACTCCCTCACAGGACTTGAACCCATGTCTCAAGAGTTGATTGCCAACACGCTCTCTCTCGTGCACAACCTGGACACCGGCTGTGAGCTGGTGGAAGGTTATAATTGGCCATACAATTAACAAGACATCATTACCGTAGAAAGTTAAATTAGGCTTCCATTGAGAGGATGACGGTACTTGAACCCAGGTCTTCAGAGACGATGACCAGCATCGCCCCCTGCACTGGGTCACCGCATATCACCTGGTGTGAGGTTATGATCAACGGTTCAATTAGCATGACATTGTTAAATGTCCTCAAATACATCATTATGATAGGGTACCATTGATGTCCAGCAACTCCAGACCTACACTTCACACACACTCAGAAGCACATGTTGCCATAGGAACGTTTATTCATATCAGACGCTGGGATACATTAAATTATTAAATCTGTAAATCAGAGGAAATTTGACACCAGCAGTTGTCATGGGTGAAAGCAGTGAACCAAGTGATAATTTATTACAAAAATACTGTACAGAACTGCAGAGCCAATGGAAACAATTAAGAGCTTGAGCTGTGGGTTAGCAAAATGCATTACTGTCCCCTGTAGTCTTGCACACGGCAATACCTTGAACCAATCAGAACCCCCGGTCCACCGCCCTGAATCAATCAGAGCCTCAGATCTAATGCCCTCAACCAATCAGAACCTAAGATCTAATGCCCTCAACAAATCTTGGCGATTATTTGAGAGACATGCATTTGGAAAGGCAGGATGCACAAAAGGCTGACATGAACCAAATGTCATTTGAACAATTAAAAGTATCTTTTCAAAAAAATGGAAGGCTGAGTAGGAAAGCACTTGCTGACAATCATTGATAGAAAATATGAATAATGATTATAAATAATCACATCCAATACAATAAAAATCTACAGCACAAGAGTGGTTTTACCTAAAGTTTAGCATTTTGATATAAATTCAAAATTGAATATTCCATGCCCTACAAGGTCCATTTGGCAGGTGTAATTTGGGAATTCATCACAAGTTAAGGTGCAAGCTTAAGTGCACTGCAATACAACGTAGCTTTGTACAGCAAAGTGCAATTAGGCCTATGACAAGGCATTGCTACAAAAATGACAGTAACATTGCGGCTCCCATTTTCAACATTGTATTGAGCAGGACAGACATTTTGAAAACGTCTGCCCAAACTTCAGTCTCTTAAGTATTTGTTTAGCATAAACAAACCTATAACCGGCAAAGGCAGAACCATAAATTACCTGGACGTCACAATTGAACACAAAAAAGGGGTGTGTGCAGTCATAATATGGCCAAGTCAAGTTTGGTGAATGAATATTCATATTCATGAGGGAATGGTCGGGTGTGCACTCCCTGGTCAGTAGACCAGGTACTTGAATTCTGAGTAGATGAGAGGAAACAGAACGGTACAGGCCCGGTACAGGATGACTACACTCTTCACCAGGGCCCGCGGTTTGGTGATCCAGGACTCCGACTTGAAGTTGACGTAGATCGCAAACATGGCTACGGCGAAGAAGTGGCCAATCAGGGTTAGAGGCTTGGGAGACAACCTGGTCAAAACATAAAAGATTCACACATTGAAGGTCCCTTACAATGATAATGACATTGATCGTATTCAGTCACAGAATAACGGATATTTGACATTGATAGTGCTTTGAAACATTGTTATGAGGAAAATATGGCAGTGGGCGCGACTACGAAGAAGAGGTTATGAAGAGGAAACCTTAAGAATGAACACATCAGTATTATTGGATGCTTACACAGATAGAAGTCCAATAGGCCCAGCAACACACTCGCCCCCAAGCTGGAAGTACTGGAAGCAAGCCTTCCTCAGCTCATGAAGAGAGTCTAGTAAACAGAAAACCAACAAGGAGGTTATTCTTATCAGGCTCAATACTTAGTTCTCCATATTCATGGTCTTGTTTTGACATAATCATCTCACAATATTTTTTTCAGACCGTTTTTTCAAATAAGGCACCTGATTGGCTGGCTGCACTACTATTGTTAGACACTGGTAGTGAATGAGGTGTCGTATCCCCCACACACAATGATTAAATAAAAGCAACCATCTTAGATACCCATCATTCCCTTGGATGGGTTGATCCCGCCGGCTATATGCAGATACTGACCGTCGGTTGCTGCAAACAGCTCGTAGAGGGCCTGGGCCAACACGTTCACCACAAAGGAATGTGATGACTTGCGTTCCCAGTGGAATTTTTTCTTTGCCTATTGAGGATAAACGAAAAAAGAGTTCAGTGTTATATCAATTGTTGTTCGGCCATCACTCACCTCGGGCCCAGGGGATGAATGGCGACATGGCATATTTGATGCGACGTACATCGCATAATTAGATGGGCTGCTTCTCACTCCCACGCAACAGGGATGTGCCACATTCCGGCAGCGACAAGGGAATGCCGTGCAGCCACATTGCAATGAAAACCTTATTGACCCGAATTTAAGGCCAGGAATTGTTCCTCGAAATTTGTCTGAAAAAGTTGGGTTGTTTTATATTCAGAGTCTAGATTTCTAAATGTCAATAGATACATTCACTCCTTCCTGGTAATAAATAACTTGAATTGGACCAACTCCACCTGGTTCTATGATGCTTTCCTTTCCCCATAAGAGAGGGGCTGTAGCTGTTACCTTGTTCTGAGAGCAAGTGTTTTTGTTTAGTCTCTACTCTACTTGCAAACAAGTAGACCTTGTTTGCGAGCAAGGAGATTAAGGTGTGCTCGCACAACTTAATAGTGGCATAAATTAGTTGAAAGCTAATTGCCGTCACTGTATATCACTTAAGCTCCACACAAACTCTTGGAATCCATGATCTTAGCGGAGGTTATTTACCCGCATTGTGTCTGGACAGTAGAGCATCCTGGATGTTCTTATCCTCACGTGAGAGTGTTTTAATTATTGTGATTTTCAAGTAAAAGGGCTTTCTTTATAAAAAACAGATTTGATCTTGGGAAATTCTCAAAAAATGTTCATCTTATATTCGGGTCACTACGTTAATATGACAACATCGTTCACAGGCCATCCCGGCCGACTGAATGAGTTGTGTCCTGTACCTGCAGCATGACCCTGTCGTCATAGAGATCAGGGATGTCCCGCAGACTCCTCCTCCAGATCTGGACATCATTGAGAGCCACGCTCATCCCCCCCCCTGTGAGCGGGTGTCTCATGTTGTAGGCGTCGCCCAGCAGAAGGACCCCTGAGGAGGACAAAGAGATCCCTGCAATATAATACCTGGGATTTCGTTTTGTGTTTATTTGCCCTTAGGTTTCAACATTGAGGATTATGTGTGGAAAATGTTTACGGCAAACATGGGTATTTATGGTGATCCTATTGATTTATTTTAAAGAAGAACCTGTCCGGGGAATCAATCCATCGTAAGCATCTCCCTTGGCTTCACTTAAACATCCATTACCCATCTAATTTGTAAAAAATACTTTGTTGTGCCAATTCTGAGCCTATGAGTAATTCAGTGTACATGCCTGCCACAAAGGTAAGCAACAGCATGTTCTGTCCGTGTGATAAGAAATTTTGAAAAGTTCTTGTTTGGTGATTGACTGTGGTTTTTGTCCACAAACACCGTACTGACCAGCGCACATTGATTCCCAAAGATGTTAATTTTGTTAGGAAGGTTGAAAGAAAGAAAACCTTTAAGAAAAACCTAACCCCCTTACCTTAAAAAAAAATATATACACATATAGAAATCCATACAAAATAACTAAAACCTATGTTATGTAAGATCGGTATGATTGAAGTGGGAAATCTCCTGAGACCCTATCTGCATGTTGGGGATCCCATCATGTGGTCGGGACCCCCGGCTGAGAAGCCCTGCTTAAGGTAACAGTCAGAAACTCATACAGCGTTGCCCCTTTAGTACCTGGCTTGTTGACCGGGGAGGGCGGGAGGAAGCTGGCAGGCATGGACCTGAGGCGGTCGTTCTGTAAGGCCCCCATGAAAGGCTCCTTTATGTGCTCTGGGAAAGAGTGATGTAGACAGAGAGAAAGAGAGAGAGCCATACAGAAAATCATTTCACTCACTCAGCTTGGCCTTAGTAGATGGATTTTTCTAGCATGCCTGCCGAGCACAATACACACACAGGCGGGAAAATGCCTTTGGTTTTGGAGCCAAATGTATTGATCCGCCAATATGCTAGATTAAGGTTTGCAGAGGCTGGTGATGCGATGTCCTATCATAAAGTTGTGATGTCAAATGCTTCCATTGCAACTTCCTGGCTCCTACACAATACTGTGTCTGTGTGTATTACTATTTTAACATCCAAATCTCTGGGCGTGTGCTATTGTATTACTCACACCTTAACCTTTAGAACAGAAGAATTTAAAAACATCTTCTATAATAAACTTTTTAACCACCAAGATCTTTTTCAAACTGCTTTAAGACAAAGACTTGATCTCCTTAAAGAGTGACCACATAGCAGATGGTCCTCGTGTGATGTCAGGAGGAGCTGTTTGCGTTGTTACCTGGTAACCCTGGGTACACGCGCTCAGCCATGTACTCTGTGAGATTGCGGGGCATCTCTCCTCTGATGTCCACCAGCACTCTGGTGTCACTGGACGATATCTGGTAGATGAGGACAGGGCTTGGGTTGCCCAGGACCAGCTCAGCATGGTTGGCTTTGAACTGTGGACAATCCTGGAGGGAGGGCACGATAGATCCTTTAGATAAGATGGTGAAGTTTAAAGATTAGGCATTCAATAGGAACGCTCTTGCCATTGGAATCTCTGATTTTGTTTATACTAGTAACGTCTCTCTGTAGAATATACACATATAGCTCATCATCATCGTCATCGTCATCCGCTTATCCGGGGTCGGGTCGCGACCCTAAACCTAACCCTAGCCCTGATGTATACAAATATAATTACATGCAATTGACTGCTTTGTATTTCTCTACGGTCTACACCAGAGTATTAAACTCCGGCGATTGTAACAAGCTACAACGACTCAACTGTTAAAAACAGTTCCGATTTAAATCAACAGTCCAACTGACTGCATTGAATATAATTCAGTTTGTCAAACATAAAATCAGGTGTATTAATAGCCGTGTCACGGTGGGTGCATGCTGTTCAAAACATGCCCAATTAAAGTGAGCCAAGGAATCCCTGCATGAGGCTGATGGAGTCGTTCAGGAGAGTTAAAGAACCATGTACCTTCATGATGCAGCCCACGAAATGGGACGATGTTTGTGCCTTCCCTGACACAAGACTTTTCCTGAATTTGGAGAAGCAGCCATCAGCCACCACCGTCAGCCCGGCATGGATTTCCTGGAAGGCAAAACACAAACAGTTCTCCACGTTATGTATCCACTCCCAAGTGTTAGCTTACATGTAACAGAAAGATTGAACTGTAATGATCAGCGGGTTGCATGGAGCCGCATCGTCCTGAGTCATACCATAGTTTCTCCTGTTAGCTTGTCCTTGTAGCGCACCCCTGTCACCCCGCCGTTCTGCTCCTGCAGACTGGTGACCGAGCCTTCAATGAAAGTGACGCTAGGGGGGAGTAAAGGTCAAGGTTACAAACGGTGTGCTCGCTGAATCCTCGTCTACATCCATACTCGCAATCCACAAGCGTGTAAGATCATTTTAATTTGTATGGAAAAAAATATGGTCTTTGATCTTCTCAACCTTAACTATTGTACAAAATACAAACTTAACCACTGCCTTGTTCACAAAAACGTTAAACAGTGTATTGTTCCCAACGTCCCTGTTTAATAACAATGAATTCCAAAAAATGGCTTTATTTTTGCTGCTATTTTGTCGCCATTCCCACGCTGAGCTCCTAACCAGCGGGCCGAGGTTGGCCTCTACATGTGGTCCAGTGGGGTGTGTGACGTCAGTGTGTCTCCACTCACTTGGGCTCAGCCTGGGCCGCCCTCCGGAGGCCCATGATGAAGCGGCCATGGTGGAAGGCCCTGCCACACAGGACCTTCTGATCCTGCTGGGGGTAAGGGATCTCCACCTCGGTATTGGTCTCCTGGTCATGGATCACGTAACCCTTCACCACATGGGCGTCCAGACCCTCCACAGTATCTACAGCAGGGAGGAGGAGGAGGAGGAGGAGGAGGAGAGGAGGAGGAGGAGGAGGAGGAGGAGGAGGAGGAGGAGGAGGAGGAGGAGGTGGTTGAGGAGGCATAACCGAGAGACACGAGGGTAAGGGTTTGGTTGCCCGTCATCTATTCATTATTCATGCCGGATCTGCTCTCATTTCACACCAGGTGATGCATGAAGGGTTCCGTAATGTTTTATTTAAGCTAGAGCACCGCACTGTCATTGCCAACCAAGGCAATTTGCATTTTTTTAATTAAAAAATGTAAATATAAAATCGACTAGTCAGTTAAAAGTCGAAAATAAAAAAAAAGTAAACAAGCAGACCAGGAGTTACTCGAGGACCTCTCAGTGCCCCCCAGTACTGACCTTCCAGACCCAGCTCCTGAAGAGCTTTGAGCCCCCCCGGCTGGAGCAGCTCTCCAACTATCCGGTCCGGTTCCTGGAGGTCCCTCTCGATAATCGTGACGCTTCGGCCGTCCCGGGCCAGCACAGCCGCCATGGCGGAACCTAGGACCCCTGCTCCCACGATCACTACGTCCGGTTCCTCCTGCTCCGCGGACGCCCCGCTGTCGGGGTCCCGGCGCGTCTTTGGTGTCCCCTCTTTTCTTCGACGCCCGCTCTATAAAAAAATGGTAGGACTTTTTTAATTAAATTTGTAACGTTTATTTTTACTAAATAAAACGAAAGCATATTGAAGTATTTTTATACAGTCTATGATTCAATTCTTAATTTGTTAATAACCCAGAAGTTGAACAATAATAAAGGCAGGTACTAAACTCAGATAGCCTAATAATATTATCAATAATTATAATAAAGCTTGAATACATATAGGCCTATGATGACTTAACCATAGGATTATACTTTATTTTTTCTATTTTAATTATACTAGTCATAATGATGACTATTAGTGGGAAGGTTATGGTTTTTGACTCCCATTTCAAAGGGTTTATGCCTTATGGCCTTCCTAGAAGAAGCTGCCCGACTCCTTACCTGCTTATCTGACTAGTAATATCTAAATAATACAAAAACAGGCTACAAACTGCAAATCGCAGTGGATAAAGCGTCGAGTTTATGCTGAATATGAGAAACTTTTGACTTAACCTATAAGGCATGCAAATGAACACTGGTTAGACCAAACGTAGTCCTACTTTGTAAATTAAAAAAAGATCTTCGGTAAGTCTCTTACCTTTTTACACGGCACCTCTTCATTACTGTCCTTCACGTTTGATGATTTCGGGATAAAACTACTTATCAGTGGCAATGAAGAGAGAAAATCCAGCGGAAGGTCTAGAATCCGAGACAACCAGAGGGTTTTTTTCTTATTATACCTGGTGTACAGTAGCACAAGTCCGAAAAAAAGAGATAGTGCTATGGCAATTGCAAGCTCTTTATGAGCATAATCGAGGACAGCACCGCATTTTTTGTAAATGTAAGTAAAGCTTGCTATTCCCAGGAAGGTCCACATTGTGTCAAAAACAACTATTATATATACATTAAAATGTATAAATGCAAGGTAAAGGTTGCTAAATTAAAAAAATATTATCTAAATCCAGTAGTGAGTAACAATATTAAAGAATCATTCCTTGATTTTGGTGTGACCTGCCCAGTGCACAGAGCCAGACACAAACAAACCTCGCTCGGACCAGCATCATTTAGGAACCTGTGAACAGTCAATGGAATATATTATGCAAATTAGGAAGCCGGCCAGATTTGGATTTGATGCTTTGTATCTCCCACCTTCTCTACACACTCACAGTCCAATTACAGGCAACGTGTTAGTGAGCAGAGCTCACGCTATCCTCGGATAGGACGGCGCTATTGGCAGCGGAAAAACCCCCGGCCACTGATTGGACAGTTGGCGGGCTGGCTAGTAGTATGATGTGACGTCACCGTCAAAGTGCGGTTTCATACAGTGAAACAACACTTCGCCATGATGTAACATGAATAACTTCGCAAGTTTAGCCTTTTTGTCTTACTTATATTTAATGTTAGCAAATGATACTTTTGTCAGTTCGACAGCATGTCTTATCTTTTTTTATCAATGTATTATGTCCATTTGAAAACGTAAAAAACGATTAACAAATGAATATGTAGGACTAATATACATTATATGCAACGCTGTTCTGTTGTGTTTCGTCGTCTCTTTATTCCTGCAGTGCAGTGGGGAATACTAAGAACAATATTTGTAACTGGGCTCAACCCAGCCCCCCAGTTGACATCCACTGTGCACCATAGCCTACCAGGCTAAACAATCATTCTGCGATTAAGTGAAAGAAATACTATAGCATAATCCATGGTTAAGTCAACTGCATAAAATAGGACACAAAATGGCAATTTTCCACTGAATACTTTATACTGGAATATATGTCCAGTTTACAAACAGTATAATACCAATATTATTAAATATACTGGTTAAAGATGGATTCATATTTTTCTTGCTTCCCAGATGTGACTTTTGGTTCCCCGTTCTGTTTGATGTAAGCCTGGTGATAAGAACACAACACGAGAAGTAGCATTAGTTCTGGAATGATTAATAGAGTATAATGTTATACAGGGTGTAATTTGTTTACGGAGGACCTCAGGCCCGCCCCTCACCTCCATGTCCTCTAGAGTGGCAGTGCCCTCCTCCACTCTCTGTCCGAGGCCCTGGGCGAAGCTGGAGTAGCGCTCCTGTTGAGTTAGCACGTTAGCATTATCTCTTTAGAGGTGGATGACATAACATAAATGACAAGCAACAGAAATCCATAATTGGTTTTAATTGTAATATACTACTAGGTAGCCTATATACATCTCAAAGTCAACTTACAAACTCGGTCTTGGAAAGACAGGCAAATTCAGTATATTCAAATCCTGTCATCACGTTACTAAGGTGACGGTAGGATAACATCAGTGGCGTTCGTACCTTGACCATGCCAGGGAGGAGGCCTTCCTCCGTGAGGCGCACGGCGTTGCGCAGGCCCCTGGCGAAGGCGTCCATGGCACCGATGTGAGCGATGAACAGGTCCTCCAGGTCCGTGGACTCTCGCCGCACCTTGGCGTCAAAGTTGAGCCCTCCGGGTTGCAGGCCGCCTTGTTCAATGATGGCCTGGACCCCAGGGAGAGCAAGAGACCCTTTTCACAGATGTGTCATCACAAGACAAGCACAGGGGTCGCTCATTACACACATTAGTGGTCTGCTACTTTAATGCAGCGACATATTAGATACGCATCGGCCGTTTGAGCATACGTCAACGTCGCCGCCACGTGGGACTGGGGATGTGCAAGACCAGACTGGCCGTTAATCATAAACAGGGAATGGAGCTGTGTTTCTTTTGGATAAAATTATGGCGTTAACATTTCTCAACTGATTTCAATAAGTTGTGTATTCATATTATATCATATGACATATATTTTATATAAAAATATATATTTTATATGCTTTTTTTAATTTCTTATGTGATCGATCATAAATCCTTGAATAAACAAGAACAAAAGAGAAATGTAAACGTTATACTGCTTTTCATCCCCTCTGAAGTTTAATATGAACTGAGAGGTTCCAGACTTATACGCATTAACTAATTGGTCTGGCGATGTCAGGCTAGCAAATGATGCCTTACCCACCTGAAACAACAGGACTGCACTGTGAACTTATCAGCATACAACCGCTCTGGGTTTTTCCTCTTAATCAAATGCCTTGTCTCACCTTCATGACCAGTGTGGTGTTTTTGGTGTCCATAGGGAACTGGTCTGTGTCCCAGCCCAGGTCTGGGCTGCCTGTATTAGAGTCAACCGAACCCAGCATGCCAAAACTGGTCCACATGGAAGCAGAAAGAGAAGAGACACAGCCAACAGTGCGTTAAAACGAAAATGCTTTTGTAGGCATATATTAAAACCCAATGAAAAATAAATACATGCGGTTTCTCTGGTTTACGTTAAATAGATCAAAAAAATATAGACGTTTTATTTTGCCACCAAATGAATACCATGTGGCGGAAGAGGACCACTTAAGCATATAAAATAAGTTCATTGGTCTATTTGAGGCAAGTTGACCAATTTTGCGTTTGTTGACTGTTTCAGGGCAACCATTCAGTACAGGCGAGACATTTCTTTGGGACAATAAAAGGGCATCTTACGCAGAGGCCATGACGATGTCATGTTCATAAGAGTGGCCCGCCAAGGTGGTGTGGTTGGGCTCAATGTTCAGCTTGAAGTGGTCGTCCAGTCCATAGTGTTTCAGGAATCCTATGACACTCATGGCATCTTGGTGAAAAAAACAAACATAGAATGCTTAAGGCCAAGTTTATTTCTGAATGCATGTGAGCTGCAATCAGTAAATGTGTATTCTTGCTTTTGTATATGGAGCAGCCATACCGTAGTCATACTGGTGCTTGCAAGGCTCTTTGGGCTTCGGCTCAATCAGGAACTGACACTTCAGTCCAATCTTTTCTTTGTACCCTGAGAACAAAATCACCGTGGCACAGACAGGTGCATTGGCCAAAAGCATAAATATGACAAGATTACGCAATTCAGATTCAGAATATGATCTGATTATTCCCCCATACTTACTGACAGCCATTTTGAAGAAGTTGGCCATGTGCTTCAGCTCAGCGGCTACGTCGGTGTTGAGAATGGAATAGAAGCCTTCACGGCCTCCCCAAAATACTGAAATTATGAAAAATGTTTGAGTGAATAGCATTTTTTTTTTTTTTAGCAAGAAAAATGAGTACAGTGCGTTGTGTTGTGTACTTAATCTACCAAAATTCTCTGCTCCCAGCTTCTTGGCAACGTCCAGGCCTTTCTTCACCTGCGCCCCCGCATATGCCAAAACATGGCTGTCAGGGTTGGTGGCCGCACCATTCATGTACCTGTCAAACAATGGCAGATGCTCAATGTAAATTTTTAACCTATAGAGGGCCATTTTTTGCCCTTTTTCTTTTAACATCTCTAGCTACGTTTTAAATCTTTGTGCATAAAAGTTAAGATTTGGACCAGGAGTATCACTCCTCTACTATGTTACCCACTACAGCACTGCCCCAGCTGGTGAGTGCCTTCAGCCCCAGCTGACCTTGGGTGAGCGAACAGGTTGCAGGTGACCCACAGCACCTGGACCCTGGTCTGGGCCTGCAGCTGCAGGGCCAGGTCCGTCAGCTGGTCCAGGTTCCTGTTGCTCTCCTCCAGAGTGGATCCCTCGGGGGCCATGTCCCTGCCGGGGGGAAACATGGGTCCTCAGCACAGGCACCAGAATGTGATGGGCCATTGTTATTGAATTATCAAATAAATCGTCTTTCCAAAAGACCTTGTTAGAATGATTTTAATTGTGATTAACTATTATTTTACCCAGGAAGAAGGATCACTCCCTCTTGCCTGCAGGCAGTGCCCAAGACAATTAGAAATATGCTATTCAAACCTCAATCCAAACAAAACCACAAATATAACAATTGTATGAATTACTTTACCTGTCATGAAAGGTGTAATACTTCACCTATCAAAACAAAAAATCAAAAAGCACATGTGATGAGATGACATGATGACACGGTGACTCAGGAGGATATGCAGAACTTACATATGCTCAAATTCAATGGTAGCTATTTTACTGACCCCTAGCTTGTTGAAGAACTCGAAGGCAGCATGGAGACGATTCCGGGCGGATTCCATTGGTGTTCCCTGGTTCCAGGGTCTATGCAGGGTTTGGGAACCAAAAGGGTCCGCACCTGATGGAGAAAAGAGAACCATCTAATCGCTTCAATTCAATAAGCTTTAGATTGGGTGTAATGCTTTGACCTGGAGCAATACTGTGTACATAGTACACATTTAGTGTGTGTGTGTGTGTGTGTGTGTGTGTGTGTGTGTGTGTGTGTGTGTGTGTGTGTGTGTGTGTGTGTGTGTGTGAGTGTGCATACCAATTCCACAGAAGGTATGCCAGTAACAGACTGAGAATCTCAACCAGTCTTCCATCTTTCTGCCCAGCAGCACCTAAACAGAGTAAACCAGGAGCACTGTATGTCGACACATTTCAATAGTAAGTGTAAGGTGTTTATATTTCAATATTTACATAGGCTGTGATGCCCCCTACCTCTTCAGCATTGTATTGCTTAAAGCACATGACGTCATGAGGTCCAGCACTAGGCAAGTAAGGGATTTTGGAAATACCTGCGTGAGAGACAGTCAAATATTCAAATTATTTTAAAGCAATAAAAGTGGATAACCTATAAAAGACACAACATTAAACATGCAATGGATAACAGACAGTAGGAAAGGGAGTGGACAGAGTCCAATATCGCCATATGTTTTCATTTCAATCGCTCCTCTGCAAAAAGGACTTTCTGCAGAAAATGCCTACCCAGGTAGACATTAAAAGGAAGACTTTTCACAATGTCGCAGTTTATCGGTGGATAAGGCTATTACCCTTGAAATATTCCTTTTCGGTTGCCATGTTAATCTTCGTAACTTCGAAGTAATTCTGTGGAGTTGTGCGTGCTAGTTATCGTCTTCCTCGGAAACCAAAGCTGCAATACTGTCCGCAGCCACCTGGTGTCACTAAGCGCATTCTGTTTAAGTGCCACACGATTTCTGACTTAATCAGGAAAGAATGTCAATATCAACCTTTGCACATTTGTTACGTCAGAAATGAGTAGCCGGTTCATTGGATTTTTTAGAGGAAGTATAATGAACCACAAAATTTGATGCAAGTATAGAGAACACATTAAGTAAATGCATGTTTAACATGTTTATTTAAATTGCAATGATGCTTTACAAAATCGAACTGACAAAAAAACCAACACAAAAGAAGAAACAATAACAGGACACGTACATACATTTCCATAAATAACACACACAACAATTTGTTAGAGCCTTTGGTCTGACACATGCCAGGTGAAAACAAACATTTACAGCAGAGAAAACCCCTGTGCACCATTAAAGCCCTATTGCAATTCTGCAGCACAGAACGCACGGCACACACACACACACACACACACACACACACACACACACACACACCACACACACACACACACACACACACACACACACACACACACACACACACACACACACACACACACACCTTCTCACAACTATGGAAGGATGTTTTGCATGGTTTCGGGACATGGGTCCCAGCATCAACTTAACTGCTGTTCCTCGCTTTGAACAACAATGCTTAAACATTTTGCATAAGATAAAGAACATTGAATGAAAGGCAAAAACGTAATGACTAAATACCAGGCACTGTAGAGTGAGGCACTAAATAGAACCTTCAACACGACTGGTTTGGCCATGATGACATTTCACACACACGAGGGTGGAGTCGGGACTGTGTACTGAACCGGGCGTTCTCGTCTTGGCGTGTGCCATGTGGGTGCCTCGTCCTCCTTGTCCACTCCGTTTTCATGACATCCATTTTACGTTTGTGACATCGGAACCCAAATGCAACAGGAAGAGATGTCTGTGAATCGCATGATGTATGAAGCTACCGAGCACCTCCTTTAATCCCATGAACGGAAACTTATCAGTGGGCTTCTAGTTTGTGGGTCTTCATAGCAACGAAAACCGAGCTGTCCATGTGAATTTGTTTGAAGAGCTTCGTTCTTGCACACCAAGAAAGAAATGGTGGCATCTTTGCATTTGTCCCTGGACCCACTAGGAGCACAGCTCAGAAATGCTCTTCCTCATTCCGGACTCCTGAAGTCTGTTATTCCACTGGGCACTTCTCAAAAACAGTTCAACAGTAGTTTGATAGTCTCCTTGCAGGAAACCGCTGAAAAAGCCTTCCCTTTCTGCGGCAAACACACGAGTCCTCCGCTCATCGACGCCCATAACTCTGTTCAACATTTATTCATGAATACTACATCATGTCCTGGTCTGTGTGTCCTTTTTCCCCCCACTCTCCTTCTTCCAACCGACCGAGCAGAAGGAAGACGCTCTGCTATGACGCGGAGGAGTCCCCCTGGCTGAGGTCCATCTCCCGCTCCTCGCCTTGCTTCTGTTTCTTCTTCCTCTTCCTCTTCCTCAGCCTCTGGCCCGCGTCGCATGGCTTGCAGACGCAGCAGAGGATGCACGGAGACACGAGCAGCAGGAGAGGAGACGTCACCAGTGCGATGAGACTCACGCCTACCAGGATCCCCACCACCTGAAATGGATGACATTCATACAAGTGAGGGGATTATATCAGCCCGGGGGGGCTCAATGTAGCACTGCTTCACGCATGCACAGGAAGCTAAAACCAGGTGCGAATAGATCATTGTTGACCGAAATGCCATAATGAAAAAATGTTATAAATAAAAATGTACACATGCAGGCGAAAGCCTTTCGGTGATTGCTGCAGAAAGATTATTGGATAGACGCACGAGTGAAACCATCATATTATCCAATCGTAGAAACGGAAATGGGTCACTCCTTTCATAAACACAAAGATTTATACAATGCCTCCAAAAGGTATTTTCTAATCGAGTATCCTGGAGAAAGCTTAAGTGGGAAAACGAAGGAATTTGAGAGAAGCGGATTACAAACACTTTATAGGTCCAGTTTGTTGAATGAGTAGTCAAGTATTCTGGCTAACCAATTGAGGTCTTATAAACACTAACCCTTATAAAAAGGAGGACTACGAGGATAGTAGAGTATATGTAGTCGAGGAAACGATAAAAACAGATTTGGTCAACAGCTGACGTCTTCCGAAAGCACTTATTCCAGACTGGGTTTACTTTAATGAGTACCGTAGCACTTTTTGTGTGGTAGGACACAAGAGAATTGCTCTCTCTAAATGTGAGCATGCTGAAGTTGAAACAGAAAACACTAAACAAGTCCAAAGCCAATGTTAACTTATACATTATCTTACTTCTATGTCCTTAGTTGATATAGAAGGTTAGAGAAATCACAAATACGTTCCTTAAGATCTCAGTGATTTGGTTTAATCACTTAACAGGGCAAGGCTACAGGCGGCTAACAATACAAGACATGGGACCACATCACACGCTGTTCTGTTGTCCGTCAATACAACCCGGTGGCCTCATGGCAGTGCGGCATGCTGGGAGGAGGTCTCACCTGTGTTCTGTTCCACATGACTGATGCCCTGGAGTGGCCCAGCTTGTTTCTGCATGGCCCCTTGTCATAGTGCCGCAGGAAGATGTCACCCTGCAGTTTCAAAATAAAAGACAACGTGTCCAGGATGAGATGGAGTGGGCCTGACTTTGGCTTGAGGTGTTTAAGATCAACCTGAAACTGATGTATTGTTATGCAACGTGGTACGCAGTTAATAAAAAACTATAAGTTCCCTGAATTTGGTTGTAAAAGCAGAGTAGTTTCAATGAAAATTCACCTTAGACTGACATGTCCCACATGATGTAGTCATCATTTGTCAATACTTCGATGGTTAAGCGATGATAATCTTGATCATAAAGGCATATTTATAACAGACCAAAAAAATCCCCATAATATTACATCTCGATTACAGTATTTGCAAACTGTACGACCAAAATGTTGAGAGGAAGCGTAACGAGCAGGCGCGAGACTCACGTCCAGGTTCTGCAGGCAGTACCAGCAGAATGTGTGCTTACAGCTCTTGCATAACATCTGGGCACAGCCCTGGTTCCTCTCGATGTAGATGTCGCACATGGGACACTGCTTTATGGCCGCGTCACAGTCGCTGCCGGAACGCTCCCTGAGGGACCGGAGAGGGGGTGAGTACTACACGACACGGACAGCGGAGCCGTGTGAACACTAACACACAGAAGGCCTAGCCGGGGTGGGAGGGGACCTACCTGCTCTTGGGGGAGGAGGAAGCAGACATGATGGGTTCATTCTCGGAACAGCTGTGGTCGTGGCCCCCCCAGGGCCCCCGGCAGGTGGAGCAGAAGACGGTCTGGCAGGTGGGGCAGGGCACAGAGGTGGGCACGCCCTCCGTGGTGCTGGGGCTCAGGCTGCAGACAGCCTGGCACTCCAGAACTGGACACCAGGCCCTGCTGGGGTCTAGCTTCACCCCTGAGAGACACACACAGACAGACACCACACACACACACACACACACACACACACACACACACACACACACACACACACACACACACACACACACACACACACACACACACACACAGTTGTTTTTAAACACAGGAAAACCCACAAAAAATATGGACTTTACTCTTTTCCCATTGCCAATAGACGAGTATGCCTTACTGTTTATTTGAAGTCCAATATCGAATGTAGGTGTGATTTATGGCCTGCCTGAACAATAACCGTGTGTGGATATACAGTGTTTTATTACTCGACTATAGGAAAGAGCAATATAGCCGAGGTAAACAAAACAATGAAATATAATTCTGAAAAGTCGAGACAAGGGATTTGAGTCTCAACAGGATTTTCCAGTCCCTCAAGTACAGTGCTACTGCCACTGGAAGACAGATAAGCAACGCCATGCCTCAGCAGAAAAAAAAAGGCCATGTTTAAACCATACAACAACCAAGCTGGAGGTCAATGTAGTATTCATGTATAGATGTCTAGTGGTTGATTTATTATTTTGGCATTTATGTTGCAGCCTTCAGCCATGGGTCTAATGTTAGGGCTATCGATGGCTGGTTTGGACAGGACGTAGACCGCTATTGGTCACTGTCCTTCTTAGGCCGACGCCTACCTCTCTCAAACTTCAGACGCTGGTACAGCTCCAATTGTTCGCCGGTGACCAAACTAGCGATCTGCAATCACAGAGAAGAAAATGTAATAATTGTAATAAAGTTGGCCAGAGAGCTGTGTTCTTTATGTAGCAAAAAAGCTATTTGCTAAACAGCATTAGCCAATGTTTGATTAACATCATTTCTACGTCAGCCACATTTAGTCATTTAGAAGATGCTTTTATCCAAAGCCTTCATCAAGGAGTAGGTAGTGGCTAGGCATCACTGGGAGCCAGATACCCAGTATCCATTAGAATGTAGACTATCCAAAAATAGTCTTTCCTAAGTTCTGTGAAGACTTTAGAGGGCCAAATGTTAAATATATTATTATAAAAATATTGCTTCCACTATGGGTAAATTCATTGATTGTCAAGAAATGACATATGCATTTATTTGGTAAAAAGACATCTCTGGTTCGAGATAGGCAATGGAAATTCAGTCCATAATAAATGCAGTGGACTTTGCCTCTGCAACAATGCTCCAAGTAAACACCTGCAGGTATTCCCCCTTCTCAAATATCTCTTCTGAGGCCAAGAGATGCCACAACATTTAGTTTAACCTTCAAGTAGTGCAGTGCAAACCTTTTGAATTTCCTTTGGGGTTTCCCTTGCCTTGTTGTCAAACAGTTGCAGGTGTAGTAACCGCCAAACAAGTAAAGGGGGGGGGGGGGGGGTGGAACTAATCTGCAATTCATTCCCCCACACCTCAAAGATGAAGCGAGAAGAGAAGAAACTTGGTCCGCACACAACAAAACTTTCAGTGCTTTTATTGGGAAATAACTTTGCTATTTTTGTATAAGCTTGTTTTCAAAGCACACCCTCACCTCAGAATCCAGTAGAACTCCAGCCTTGTGACAGGCCATGTCTGGGCAGGTGACTGCTGCTGCCCCCACCTTCCATAACAGCCAGCCCTACATACTGCTGCAGACACTGGACCGCCACATAGGAAACAACAGCGGCATTAGGGGGATGGTGTGTGTGTGTGTGTGTGTGTGTGTGTGTGTGTGTGTGTGTGTGTGTGTGTGTGTGTGTGTGTGTGTGTGTGTGTGTGTGTGTGTGTGTGTGTGTGTGTGTGTGTGTGTGTGTGTGTGTGTGCGCGTGCTTCAGACTGTCAAGCAATCTGATGATCTGTTGTGTAATACATTTGACCGTCTCGAGCTGCGGCCATGACAGAAAGTTGGATGTTGCCAAAGAAGGGACAGTTTTCAGGAACTCAACAGCCCCAATTTTGAATTGCTTCAGTCATCAGATTCACTGGAAAAGGTTTAATAAAATGAGTCACAGTGTTGATGTCATATCAAATACATGGGTTTTCCTGTTATCACACACCCACAAAAATGTGAAGGAGGTCATAAGTCCCCCCATGTGACCAGCAGCTTCCTAAACAATAGAAACCGCTGATAAGATGTTTAGTCTCTTCCTGCCTATGATGCTCTGCGTGGGTGTGCCCTCATACTTGGGGAAAGACTACCAACATTGTGGTTCAGATGTTATTGAACAAGGCATAGACATCAGGTGAAGAAAGCAACATTGTATGACAGGGCATTTTGGGCTGAAATCTACACTTTGCATAGATTGTATGATAGAATAGAGTAGTTTGAGGAGAGATGTAGGATAGAGTAGAATATGAGTGGAGTAGGCTACAGAAAACAAGTACCCATGTCACCTACCCCAAGTGGAACATGCACAAAAGCAACAATTTAGCAGCTGAAAATTTACCAAGCATTTGTATGACATTATTTATATTGCTGATATAATAAAATAAAATTAAGTCAGATATAGATGTATGCCTGAGCATCCCCCCTTTTACACCAAGGCCCTGACAATATTAATAATGATGCTTACATAATAATGCCATAATATCAGTTCACAAGACATCTATAGTATGGTGTCGGTGAAGGGGAACTCAAGTCATACTGATGGGGCTGTTGGGATGTATAATGCAGAAAAGGGGTGCGTGACGCGTCAGATGGAGGTTTTAGAGGAGAGGGGGTAGAAGGATACGCTATTGTACAGTAGGGCAGTGTAGAGCCCATGACATGAGGATAGGTTGGGTGAAAGAGAGATACAGTATGGTAAAGTAGGATTGATGGTGGGTTAGGGTAGAGTGGGGCATGGGAGAGGGTAAAGTAGAGTATGCACCAGCAACACCACCTACACCTGTGGTACTAGCACTACACCTGTGGGTACTAGCACTATACCTGTGGATATTAGCACTAGCCCTGTGGGTACTAGCACTATACCAGTCGAAGAGAGGTCACTACACTACACGGGCCACCTGAAGGAAGCCTAATAAAGCCTTTAAAGTGTAAATCAGGCAACGCCTGTTACACTGGCCACTGCTGACGCTGAGAAAACTCCCCCCATAAAGGAAGAGCTTGTTAGAACCAATATCAACACCGAGGCCTTGGCAGAGCCAACCCTAGAATTAATAGGCAAATTCTTCTTATTTTGATACAAAATATTTGTTTATCGTCTAATGGTCTACATGGCAAATACATGGCATGTTATAATCCTGTTACAAAGAAGGAAATCATGGTTGAATGCACATGCATGAGGGATATAGTGATCTACTGTATTGGCAATACACCCACACAATGTCCCAGATAAAAGGTGGGGAATCGAGGGAAAACAAGTTTGCATTGATAACAAGTGATTTTTTTCTTGGGTTAAAGCTCCCTTCCAGAGCAGATAGCCGCCCTTTCCTTCTCCTTTTTCTTCCTCGTAAGACTCCTCATGAGGTAATCTTTCTGAAATCAGTCTTCCGTGTTTTTCTCAGTAGTCAAACCCAACAAACAAGCTAGACAGGTAATACAACATATAGACCTCCTCTCTACCATAGGGATTAGACTTGATACTGGAATGTTCATGAAATAGTCATAGTGTAACAGAGTCCCAAAGAGGTACAGGCTCTTACCCAACCATTAGAGAAGAACAAAACCCAGTATGCTTGAAGGACATTTCTAGGCGAAACAACAGATCGGACTCGCTTGGGTCCTGCCTCTAACCAGGGGGATTTCCAGCCAGTGACTAGGGTATCTCCAGTAACCCTAGGATCCCGCCACAGTAGGCACTAGGGTGTGATATGGCGTTTGTACGTACGGCGGTGCAGAAGACACAGCTGCAGGCGTCCAGTCTGTGGGTGGCTGCCGGGGGGTACTCGCTAAGGCACAGCTTGCAGTGGACGCTGGGGCTAGGCTGGAGGGGCGTGCTACTGGGGCTGGGATGGGGGGACGTCCCACCGGGGCTTGACTGTGGGGGCGTCCCTCCGGCCTCGGCTGTGACCAGGCTGGAGTCCCCTGTGGCTGGCTGGGCCACGGCGGGACTCTCGGCAGACATGGTGGTGGTGGTGGTGGTGGTGGTGGTGGTGGTGGTGGGGCAAGGCGGAGGTCGGTCAGTTCAGCCCGGTGCTGGTTGTGGGGGTCGATATCAGCCCCTCTGCTGGGGGACAAGGGTGGCGAGGGCCTCCATGCTCCTGAGAGGAGAGAGTCATGTATTTTTAAGTGTGTACATCTGTTCTCCAGATAAAAGGAACTGAAACGGTAGCTGCAACACCATTAGTAACAACATCAACAAATACAAGCAAAATACTAACAATTATCTTTCAGGCACGGTTCCCATTTCACGGGAATCCTTCCGTCTTAGTAACAGGACCCCAGTCAGTCACACAGCTCCTGGTGACGCGGGACAAGCGAAACAGACTCACGACATAATGAGTCTCATCATAATGAACCTACTATCTTCTCTGTCTGAATCTCTGTGGACCAAAGGTGTGGTCGATGAAGTCAAAAGGTTATACGGTATCCTTTGTTATTTATAGCGGAAATATGTATTTTTTCTGCTTATATCCCCGTAAGAAAAGTACACTAATGGGACGTTCTGGTGGTACACCAGGTATGAGCCATTAAGGCTCAAGGTATCACCTCAACTTTTTCTTTAAAAATAAAAATTCCCAAATCCTCCCCATGCCAGCATATGACGGTATTTACCAAGTCTGCAGAGCCAGGCTGTTGCTCGGCTCAAAATGACATCTCTTTAGTAATCCAAAATGACAAAACAAAGAGCCCAGGTTGAATATTAATACGATGGCACCAGTTGACCAAATAAAGTAGTCAGGCTTGAGCGACCACGTTCTGTCTTTGTTTCTGTATCAGCTTCCCAACTGCTCTAAAAGGTGGCTGCTTGTTGCTACACCTGTGTACATTCACTGCTGGAACAGGAATAGACATTATGAAAATAAACCGCGCCTATCACAAGGATCTAATCTAGCTGTAGCTCGTATAACCCCATTGCTCCTTGTGGCAAAGTGCAACCACTTTTGTTTACAAAGTCAACATTAGCCAACACATTTCATATTGGAGCTGTGGTCGGTCTGTCTCTGTTGAATTGAAAAGCAAGACATCCACGTGTGCCAGGTGAATAGAGGATGTATCTGGCCTGATCTGGTGTCAAAGGGCTCCTGGGTGGGAGGTAAACCAAATATGATCCTCTCTTTGGTTCTATCCAATCCCTGAAGGCATGAGAAATTATAAAACCATAATCTGGGATTGGAAAGGATTAGTATTGAAGGAAACAGTGGGTTCCATATAAAACAGGATCGCCTAGGACTGACATTCCAGTGTGTTTTTCCCTGACTGGCTCAGACATGCTGCATCACAGATTGTCACACACGCAGGATAGTTTTCCATTGCGTTGTTTAAAGGTTGCAGGCAACTTTTAATCGATATAGACACCAACTCTGTCCTAAATTTACATTGAGTGCTCATCAATTGTGCGTTATTGATTCTTGATGGTACATACGAGACAAATATGTGTTTACAAAAACATATGTAGGCCTACACAAGTAGCCAAACAGCGTACGATGTTTCTCTTGGGCCCGGTCGTAGCCCCTACCTCCCTACATAGATTTTGGAAATCCTGTGTATAAATGTATGTCCCCAAATGTCCAACCGTACTATCCTGGCCCTGTCATACGCGAGGGCTACAATGATAAACAATTAAAAACATTTCCGCAAATCTACTTCGACGGCGTATCTAAAAAGACTGACCCAGTTAGTGGTGCTTCCCCTTGACACTGGTCTGCTTCGTTACCAGCCGTTCAACGATTACGATCGGCTTCTAATAAAACTGTTGTTGTCCCCCAGCACCCGCTTCGATCAAACGGAAAACACCTGACAACACGCAGGGAAGACATGCGCCAAACACGCAGGAAAGACTCATGTCAATCACGAAGGGAAGACGCATGTCAATCACCCAGGGAAGACACGCTGAACCAGAAAAACGCAGTGAATGCTGCTGCTGCTGCTTACTGCATAAAAACGGCTAGACATACGGTGCTGGAAGAGAACAAACAGCACTTGTGTGTCTTTAGGATTTGTGTGACTATGAGTTTACGTGCCCCTCAAATCAATTTACTTTCACGATCAGGAATATATTACACCCAATCAAATACCAGCCCACAGACAGGACTGTTTATTGTAGCAAAGTGATGTTGGTCGAAACCAGACACGTCTGCATCCTCAAGGTTGCATAGACGTAGGGCTAGGTCAGAAAATGAAGTGGCGCATACACAAAACCCTTCAGACCCCAAGGGAAAACCGAGATTGGGATCATATTGAATATGTGAGGAGGAAATGACACATTAAAGTAGCACAGAAGACAAAACCTACCTTGGTTGTTAAGCACTGTGTGTGGGTCTTCCCGGTTGCACAGCCGCAGTGCTTATACTATGACACAGACACATCTGTTGATAAAGGTCTACTGTACAGAGAATCCCTGCTGTTGCTGCGTTATGCCATTTGCTCCCGTCTTTCTTCTTGCTGGTTGAAAGGTTGTCAAATTGCCCATATTGTCGTTGGTATGTAAAATCCAAACCATTCGTAGCCAGTGTATATTTGAACAGACATACGTGCCTGTTAATTCAGGTTTGCTCTGCGCCTGTGTTGCCTTTAGTGCTTTCCCAGGAAGCAATGTCTCGCATTGATTTCTCACGCAATAGCCTCTTTACTGCCCTCCTGCGTCGTTTTAGTGAATCTTCAACACATGCATAGGACATTTTTGTACTTCTCTTTTACCAGTGCACCCCGAATTAAACCGCTTGAAAGTATAATTCATTGAACTACAATTTGTGACTTCTTTTTTTTCATAAACGCAAGGAGGTATCGATAGGCCGATTTGCAAATAATAGAACTCATGCCCTGTCGGCCCCGCCCCCGGTTCACATGCGGGGAGGACACCGTCAAAACAAAGCACTGCATGTGCTTTGTTACACATTTTGAGGGATCGAACTCTACATGTCAGATTCCCTGCCTGAATCGGATACTGCTGTAGTACAACCACCAAGGCTGATCAACTGCAAATAAATAATAAGAATGAAGAAAAAACGTGAAGAATAAAAAATAAACATATTGCACACATGTAACCTATATAATATTCGTGATCAAAAGATGCTATGGTTCTAGGTTATACTACTGGTCAAACGTGTCTGGCTCAGTGTTCTTTGCATCTTTCTTTTTTTGGTTTTTTTTCTTGTAATTTGTCGTGCATGTGTTGGAAGGGGAAAGTAGAGGAAATTACCTTTACATGTTTAAAAATATGTTGATATAGAATATATAAATATTCTATATCAACATTTTATTCTATATATGAATATATAGAATAAAAATGAAAATATATGATATAGCACTAGCATTGCTTTTTAGGATTGTTGGTAGTATAAAAGACAGGAATTCCGTATTCATTATGTTGAATGAATACGGAATTCGAGACTGAAGGCATTCCGCACTGATGACAGTCAAGAACCAAGGAACGTACTGTCGATTACAAGGCTATGCACTACATGAACCCTACACACACACACACACACACACACACACACACACACACACACACACACACACACACACACACACACACACACACACACACACACACACACACACACACACACACACACACACACACACACACACACACACACACACACACACACACACACACACACACACACACACAGTGTAGCACAACTTGTATTAACAATATAAAAATATAGTGATGACAAAGTTTATAAGATTCAAGTTTAGTTAGTTAGTTAGGTCTTTAAGTTCCCCAGGGAAAATAGGCCATCGATGAAAACCCTCCATCCTCTTTGGTCTTGTGCCTTCCGATCCAATTGTTGCCATGTCAGCCCTTTCGTCTTCATCTCCTGCTCTGTGGTTCTTCTCCAGGTGGCTCTAGGTCATCCCCTCTTTCTCTTGCTTTGTGGGTTCCACGTTAGAGCCTGCTTTGTAATTTATACGTTTTTTCTTCTGAGTGTGTGGCCTATCCATTTCCATTTTCTCCTCAGTCTCTATTGGTTCTTGTTTTGTGGGTTCCCAAGGGTTGGCATTTGAGATGGTGTTGGGCCAGTAGATTCCCAGGAAGCGTCGTAGGCAGCGATTGCTGAATGTCTGTAGTTTGTTGAGTATCTTGGTGGTTGTCTTCCAGGTTTTGGATCCGTAAAGTAGAGTGGATTTGACATTTGAGTTGAAAATTTTTAGTTTGGTCTTGAGTGATGTGTTTTTTGTTTTCCAGATTTTATTCAAGATGTGAAATGTTGTCCTTGCTTTCAAAATTCTGGCTTGGGCATCCTCCTCAGATCCTCCTTCCATATTAATTATATTCCCAATATGTGAAACTGGTTACATCCTCTAGCTGGTTTTAATCCATGGTTATTTGTGTGTTGTTCTTGTTGTTGATTCGCATTACTTTGGTTTTTGATGAGTTCATTGTGAGCCCGAGCGAAGCAGCAGTTATCTCTAGTTTGTGTGATTTGTCCTGCATCTGTTGGTGGGTGTGTGCAAGTAATGCCATATCATCAGCAAAATCCAGATCCTCTAGCTGTTCAGTCAGGCTCCACTGTATGCCGGTTCGGCTGTTGTTGGTTACCTGTTTCATAGTCCAGTCTATGCAGAGAAGGAAGAGGAAGGGTGAAAGCAAGCAACCCTGCCGCACCCCAGTCAGGACCTCAAAGGCCTCTGATACGCATCCTTCATGGAGAACTTGACATTGCATCCCATGGTAAGTGTTCTTGATGATGCTGATGAACTTTGGTGGGATGCCATAGTGCCCCATCAATCAGCATCTCCCGATCCACACTGTCAAAAGCCTTTTCAAAGTCTTTGAAACTTACTAAGACAGGACAGTTCCATTCGATGGATTGTTCGATGATAATCCTGAGGGTGGCTATTTGGTCTCCAAAGGATCTACTCTTTCTGAAGCCGGCCTGGTTTTAACTCAGTTTCTCATCCACCACCTTCTGGAGTCTCTCGAGTATAATGCGGTTGAGCACTTCCCTGGTGTTGAAAGCAGCATTGTTCCTCCGTCGTTTTTACACTCCATGAGGTCCCCTTTCTTTGGACTCTTTATAATGTTTCCATCTCTCCAATCTGGCGGGACATTTTCTTCCTCCCAGATTATTTGCATGAGATGGTGAAGCATGTTGGTGGAGGTTTCGATATCTGCCTTGAGGGCTTTGGCTGGTATCTCATCCGGCCCCTCTGCCTTGCCTCCTCTCAGGGCCTTGATGGCCTTCTTGATTTCAGTCTGGGTTGGGGGGGGTAGCAGTTTATCTCCAACAGGTTTGCGGCTGTTGGGATCTCTGCTGTTATTTGAGGGGGGTGTCTGTTAAGCAGTGCTCTAAAGTGGTCCGTCCACCTCTTTAGTTGGTCTTCCTTGGTTGTGAGGAGTGTTCCCTGTGAGTTTTTAATGTGTACTTGAGTTTGATTGAACTTGCCTGTGAGATTTTTTGTTGTAAGGTTGAGTTCCTTGAGGTTGTTATTTCTTGCTGCTTCCTCTGCCTGTTGTGCAAGATCCTCAATGTACTATTATTTAGTCTTTTCTGACACTTTTTTTCATGATATTCCTTCTACGCTGTTGGCTTTGTTGCTCTGGACTCTCGCTCACTTTCATGATCGTTTTCGGTGGATAGCCAAGGTTTGCTTTCCTTCTCCCTACCACTTCTTCGCATGTCTCTTTCCAAATGCTTTTCAGACCTTTCCACGTATCCTCAAGTGATCTTGGCGTTTCTGCTGTAGTCTGTTGTAGTAATTGTAGTGCTTGGAACCGGTTGTGTAGTGTGACTTGGTAGAGTTCCGATGTGCCTATATCCTGAAATTGCTGTACATTGTTTTTGACCCCTCCTTGTCTGGGTTTCATGCATTTCACTTTCAGCTGGATCCTTGCTGTATCCAGGTGATGGTCAGAACCAGCATCTTCTAACTCTGACATCCAGCAATGAAAGCCTAAACCTTTTCCTAATGCAGATGTGGTCAGTTGATTTTCTGTGGTATGGTCAGCAGAAACCCAAGTTGCTTTATGGATATCCTTGTGTGGGAACATGGACCCACCGATGACCAATTTGTTGTCTCCACAAGCTGCTGCAAATCTTTCTCTATTTTCGTTGATGGATCCTAGTCCATATCTTCCCATTACCAGTTTGTAGCCATTGTTGTTTCCTCCTATCTTGGCATTGTCTTCCATCAGGATCATTATGTCCTTTTCTTTCTTGGCTTGGAGTATGTGGTATAGTTGGTTGTAAAAGTGATCTTGGTTTCATCGGCTGCTACGTTGGTGTGGGCCTAGCATTGTACTACCTGGAGGTTTATTTTCTTGTGTATAGTATGGAATCTGGCTGTGATGAACCTTGAGTTGATGGCTTCCCAGCCGATAAGGGCCCTCTGTGCTTCTTTGGAAAGCATGAATGCGACTCCCTCTGTATGTGGTGCAGAGTCACCTGGGTGTCTGGAGTACTGTATGGACTCTCCGCTCGCCAGCTTGACCTGTCCTGTCTGAAGCCATCTGGTTTCACCCAGACCAAGATTGTACCTCCTCATCTCCTCCGCTATCACTGCTGTCTTTCCTCCTGCATACATGGTCCTCACGTTCCATGTTGCTATGGTGGTGGGTCGTCTAGGGGTCAGAAGAAGCTTAGCTTGGGACGCTGAAGAGTCTTCCTTTCCAAGACTGGGATTTCTTAGTTTTAATTGACGTTTCTGTAGCAATAGGATTTTGTGAGTTGGGGTTGCTAGCCCCAAGCCCAACCTTTAGAGTTGGTTTGTTAGTCCTCCCCACTATCCTATTGTCTTCCAGTTAATGGGTTACAGTCTCATACCATATGAGGCCGGCCGCCAGACAGGGTTTGGGTTGTGTACAAGCTGTCTCGGCACTTCAAGCTCAACCAACTCCTGCTGCTGTGTAGTGAAAGCTGCAAAAAGGGCAACCATTTCATACAGCAGAGGGAGACAGATATAAGATGCAAGAAATCACACTCACACCTGGTGGCATAGTATGTCACGTTTAAGTATAGTTTTTGTTTCAGTTTCTTTCCCAGTAGGCCTATATGGGTTTAGCGCCTCCCTCCTCTGTCAGGGCTGAACCCATGTTAGTGAAAGGAAGTACGAGGTTATCCAATAAGGGCAGGTTCAGGTCGGGTAGGCTGCTTATAGCCTAGCTCCACCCGGTAGTCTTATCATATGATTCAGGCTGATCCACTTCTGCATTACGACGGCAAAATCTCTTCTCCTTTGTCTTCTGTGACTGATCCGTTGTCTTCTGTGAATGCGTCTCAAAATAAGAGTTCTTAAGAAATGAAAAAGGAAGTACCGCTTTACCAGGTAATGTGTACCGGCTACTATTTTTTGTGTAGCCTTTATATATAACTTTTAGCTTTTCACTAGCCTTAACCCAACGTAGCCTATAAACTGGTAATGTAGAGAGGGCTTGAATGGATAATGAATGGTATTGGATGTGTGTCGTGTTGGATGGCACACAAAAACTTATTACACGTGTTATTATTATCATTATTAGGAGTGATTATACTATGGCACAGACACATCTGTTGATAAAGATATACTGTATGCCTACATCTACAGAGAATCCCTGCTGTTGTTGCGCCATTGGCTCCCGTCTTTCTTATACTGACAGTACGCTTGCTGGTTGAAAGGTTGTCAGATTGCCCATATTGTCGTTGGTATTTAACATCAAAACCATTCATAGTATACCTACTCTGTATATTCGACCAGACATACGTGCCCGTTTATTCGGGTCTGCCCTGCGCCTGTGTTGCCTAGTAGTGCTTTCCAAGCACGCAATGTCTCGCATTGATTACTGCCCCAGACTCATTACTGCCCCCCTGCGGCGTTTCAGTGCATCTGTTATCAACACATGGCTTCAACACATGCATATTTTGTATGTTTCTTTTAGCACTGCACTCCAATTTAAACCGCTTGAAAGTATTCCATATTGAACTACAATTCGTGCCATTGGATCCTCAAACGCTAGGAGGTATACATTTAGTGTAAAATAATGGGTCTCTCTCTCTCTCTCTCTCTCTCTCTCTCTCTCTCTCTCTCTCTCTCTCTCTCTCTCTCTCTCTCTCTCTCTCTCTCTCTCTCTCTCTCTCTCTCTCTCTCTCTCTCTCTCTCTCTCTCTCTCTCTCTCTCTCTCTCTCTCTCTCTTTCTCTTTCGAGATTGATAAAAAAAAAGAGACGAGACGGCTGGGACGAGGTTAACCGGACAGGTGTAGGTGTGGTATTAAATTGCTCTGGTATAAAGTTCCACCCTATAGTCTTATCATATGATTCAGGCTGATCCACTTCTGCACGGCGGAACTTCTTCCACGTTGGTGACTACATGCTTCTCAAAATATAGTTCTCAAAATTAAAAAGGAAGTAGGCCTACCGCTTTACCAGGTAATGTGTACAAGCTACTATTTGTTGTGTTGCCTATAGTTGTTTAAACTTTTCACTAGCCTTTACTCAACGTATTTGAGCTGTCGGTCGTTGACCATGTAGTGAGAGAGAATAAGCTATCTCAGCACATGTAAGTCACAAGGATATAAATACAAATCAGGGGTTTCTGTATTGTTGGTCGCTATGTCTCACCGAATGGGATTCTCTCCAACCAATCAAACAGTGGTTGACTACCGCGGCTATGTATCGCTTGGTGATGAATGATGTGTGTTGTATACTGTTCTGGAAGCACACACAAGCTTATTACACGTGTTATTATTAATATTATTATTTTGTTGGGTTGTCTCAGGCGCCCGAAATGCAGAACGTGTTTGATCTCCTGGATATGGCTCTTCGGAAAGGAAGACAGACCTGCCAGCGTCTCTACCGTTCTCTAGTAATGTGTTCACCCTTATCGTTTGAAAGAGGTAATGTTGGGGTAAATGACAATGTGATCTGTCTGTTACTTACTAAGGCCTTACTCTTCACAATTAGAAAGTTGAATTAGTGGGCTTCACGATTTATTTAAATACAAAGGACATGTATAGGCTATCTAGTCTGGGATAGATAAATAAATACATAAATAAATGCAGGAAAAGTCCTTTATTATTATTATTATTATTATTATTATTATTATTATTATTATTATTATTAATAATAATAATAATAATAATAATACAAATATTTGACAATACACTAATGTCCATTAAGAAAACATTATATAATGGACGACAATTATAGGCTCTTTCTCGGAAGCTGATTTGCTAAAGCACTGAACGCAACTGTAAATCAACGAGACAGACCACTTCCCATTCTCATGGTTCTCTATTCCTCTCTCTGTATCTACGTTACAGCACATTTCCTGCACCCGCCAGCCACCACATTAATCATAAACATCAGTAACTCCACCTTGGTAGACTGTGCTATTGGGAACGGAAACTTACCACACGAAGTAGTGGATAAACAACCTCTAATGTGGGGCTATGCACCCAACGTCCATGGTGTGTAACACTTTTTTTCACAAATATTATATACTATATTATATATATTTATATAGGCCTATACTTATTTTTTGACCTATTAGACAGGACTCTGGTGATTAGTCTGTAGTTTATGTGCTTTGACCATAGGGCTTTCTCTTACAAGTCGTTTATCCTTTTTATTTAAATGTTTTTTAGAGGACATGATGAGGTGTAGCTGCTTCCATGGCCACCCTGTGGCAGCAGAGCCTACTCTTCTTCCCTCACCGGCCACAATCAACGTCCATAGCTCCCAACTGAACTATGTCATCATAGGAGACAACAACTACATGAACGTGACACAGAAACACTGACGAATGCAGTGAATTGGACTATCGCTGCTTGCATGTTGAGAATATAGCTCTCTATATTGTCATTATATGACATGCTTTCACCCCCATGTGGTAATAACATGAAGGGAAATACAATTGAAAAAGTAAAAAAAGTTAACGTAAATGCATTAAAATGTAAAAATGTATGGCCTATGGTCAACTATCCAATGTAAAGGTAATGGATACTACTTAGTTCCGGTGGTTCCGACATTGCCTGAAATGTTAAATTCAGTCTAGACAGAAGCTGTTCTTGATATTCAAGCTGACATGTGATGAAAACTCAAATCGTTGTATCGCTGTAGTGAAATGTGTTCAATTTAATTAAATTATAATTATTTATCAGTTTGTTTTTGTGTTTGCTACTTCTTCTCTATGAATGTGTGGTATTCCCCCACAAAAAAACAAGCCATAAAATACTGGTTTACACTTTTCAGGTATTGCATCACATAGTTTATTGACTTGGTCATCTTGAATAGAATTGTCCGTGAGTTACATCTTAAAGGAACCTCACATGCATGATGTCTTCCACCAGCTTCCAGCATCATCCAGTCTTCCCAACCGTCACGTTGGCAGTTTATAAAGGTTTTATAGTCCTGGGATCGCACCCAGCCTTATTCTCTCACTCCGCTCTCATTATGGGTTCCTTCCTGTCAACAAACACAGACCTGATCTACATACAGCAGTAAACAAAGTACTTACAGTTACAGTAGATGGAGCCGTTCAAAATGATAGTAACAGGTGTGACCACACAAGGTGGATGATTTTAAGGCAGAAATATTGGAGGGGAAAACGATGCTGGATGGAAAAACAGCAATGAAGACAGAAGAACATGTGATGAGTCTGTATTTGTTTTTGACAAATATGCGGGTACTACATAAATATGAAGGGTTATGTTATGTCATGTTGGGGAAGAATAATGACACTTTAAATCATGATTAATATCCAATCCTTTCTCACGTCAACATTATATGTCGAACAGTACAGGTTGTAGTATTGCATTCTATGCTGCGTTTACAATGCACAGGTTTAGTGAAACTGTACAGTGCATTCATTTATATTTAAATAATACAACTACAGGAAATAGGATTGATGTTCACTCTTATATTAAACAGAAATCTAGGAATTATTTCCATAAATGATATTCAATATAAACATCTCCAATTGATAACTTAAAGGCATAATATCTAGCAATGGCAAATGCTAGAGACCACAAGCTGGACAGAAACACTGTTCTGCTTGTTAAAGTTATAGGAAATGGTGGGGACATCTGAATGAAGTAAACTAGTTTCCTGTGTTTGGCATTGAAAGAATTGTCATATGCTTTCTACTAAAAATGATTATCATGGTATGTGTAGTTAATGTGCTTTAAAATGTGCCAGATGGATATGCCTCTGTATGTTATTGCAAAATCATACACTTTATTCACACTGGGCACACAACAATACATATTTTGGTTGCATACTAATTACGGGGTGTTGTAGATTAATTTGGCACTAAATCTGGAGTTTAAGAGAAGACAAAAAAAGGGCTTCCCACAGTTTGATTCTCAAGCAATTCAAGAAGTCCTTAATGGAGACTTTCATATAGTCCTAGTAATAACAGACTGACCCACAAAATACATCAATAATGTGATCAGCAAAGTTAAACTACTTTGTTTTTTAACTTTCCTGTGTGGACCGACCTCACATACTTTACGTACTTTATATATATGCAATACAAAATTATAACTCATAAAAAAGATTTACAGATTAACATTTATCATCATTGTCGTCATCCGTTGAGCCGCAGAATAAGGTAAATAAATATAACTCTGAGGCCATTACATGTTTTGTCCTGGCTTTTAGGTCAGCTTGTGTTTCCCTGGCTTGAGGAATTCAAATGCACTTCAGTCTTTTCCTTTTTTCTTGTGCTCTATAAATGTTCCTAATTCCATGTATTCATTTGATGATGGATATTAGTCCTGGGAAGACAACCTTATTGTGACCATTGGTAATAGAAGAAAACCTTTCACTCTTGGTGAAACTCTTCAAAAATTAAATGAAATAGCCTCCAAGATCCACGTATATATCCACAAATAGTGAGGGTGATTTGATCCAGGAGGGAACCACACCTCTAAAATCAGGACACCACACAGCCGACAGCACACCACTTCACACGTTTTCAGGGACAAGGTGACCCACCAACCTATCCATTCTGTACAGGGTTTCAGACGCGTACATGTGGAGCGTGGAGAGAGCTCACATGCAGCACTAAGTCTTGAGAATTGTGCTGTAATATCTGGAAGAGAAGTGTGTGTGTGTGAGAGAGAGCGAGTGAGAGACGTCAACCGAGACCAAGAGTAAGGCAAACAAAATAAAGAGAATGATAGATAGAAAGACCAAAAGTAAGGCAAACAAAATAAAGAGAATGAAAGATAGAAAGCAAGAAATTAAAGAAAGAAAGAAGAGAGAGAAATAAACTATGATAAACAATGAGAGAAGAGAAAGAAAGACAAACCGAGGGAAAGAACAAGCCCTAGATCTCGTTGATTGTCCGTTCCGAGGGTCGATATTCCTCACGGCCCTTGGGGGAGGACAGGTAGAAGGACTGGGTCTTGCGCTTTAGACGCGCCCGCTTGGTGGCCAGCGACAGGCTGTGCTTGCTGGAGGAGATGATGTCGTGGATGAACTTCTTGCAGTCCACACAGACCTCCATGGTGGCCCAGTCCTCGGTCAGCTCAGGAGGAAGCTCCAGGTCATCGCTGGTTTTGAGGGACCCGTGTTTGGACAACCTGAACACAGATTTGTTCTTGTAAATTGGGGTTCAAAGTTGTATTGGACAACTTATGGGAAAGTAGTACACGCTTTGGCTTTGATTAGAACGATGAGAATGATTCGATTGTGGGTGGTGGGTGTAACTTTGGGACAATGCTGACTGAACAGAACATTTAAAAGAGGCTCCCTTATATACACCCCTCATTTTAGATTCAATAATCTGATGATTGTGTCTTAAGCGGTAGGTAAGAGGTAACCATATCAGCCCACACAGGTTGGCATGAAATAGCATGTCTTTGACCTAGCAAGGGAGAAATCTACAATTCAAACCAATGATCATGGAGGGTTTGGCTCTCAGACTATTAATCTACTTCAAATTCTTTATTTTTTACCATGACCAGGGTACATACCGTTTTGCCAAAAAGGACCCACTCATAGTGGTGTGCTTTAAATAAAACTGTCACAGGGAGGAACGGGTGGAGTAAGAGAAAGGAACTCAAGGAAAATTAAACACAAATATTGAATATAGAAGATACATTTTTAGTAACCGACATGTAGCCTCGATTTCCGGTCTCTCTTGTGACGTGCGTATTGGTCCCAACGCGAGTCGAAGGGTGGAAACGGGCAGCCGATGGCTGGCTAGGACCACGAATCCAAATGCAAGCGGAAACGAGAGAGCTAACCCGGTTAAAGCGAGGCATTGGGTCAGACTACCGGCATACTGAACACCAACAGGGGGCTTGCTGTAAGACCCCTACTGTCCCAGTGACTCACTTTGACATGGTCTTCTGAAGGCTGTGGCGCGATTGGCCCTGGGAGGTCTTCTCGGGCGAGGCCCCTGCTCTCCCTCTGCCCGGCCTGGAGCCCTTCATCCCCGCGGAGGGGAAGCCCTTCGCGGCTGCGGAGGCGGAGGCGGAGGTGGAGGTGGAGGCGGGCGGGGGCGCCCCCGATGGCCCCGCCCCGTCGGCTACGGACATCGATTTAGCAACGCCGGCCATGGCCTCCAGCCTGTCCCTGGGAAGGGTGTTGGTGGAACCGATGGAGTAGATGGGCAGGCTGGAGTACGGCTTGGACGGCAGCCGCATCTGGTCGAGAGCGAGCGACATACAAAGAGCGAGAGACACAGAGACAGAGAAAGACAGAGAGCAAGCAATTGTATGAACATATGTCTCCATGCTGAGAGAGAATAAAGACGTTCAGTCAGAGTTTATGGTTTATGGTAATGCATCTAAAATGTGTAGCATTGCATAAAAGCATCTTCTTAATAACTAAATGTTGCTGACGTAGAAATTATGTTCATCAAAAATTTGTTAATGCTTTTTAGCAAATAGCTTTTTTTTTCTACATAAAGAACACAGCTCTCTGGCCAACTTTATTACGATTGTCCAAACCAATTGCACGTAGACCATTAACGGTCTACGTGCTGTCCACCCCAGCCATCGATAGCCCTTACATTAGACCAATGGCTGGAAGGCCACGAATGCCCAAATAATAAATCAACCACTAAGCATATTTATATATAAATACTATATTTTCCTCCAGCTTGGTTGTTGTATGGTTTAAACGTGGTGTTTTTGTGTTGTGAGTAGCAGTGTTCACGAGGGACCAGAAAAACCTGGTTGGACTCAAATCCCTTGGGTCGACATTTTTGAATTAGATTTCATAGTTTGTTTACCTCGGCTATATTGCTCTGTTCAGGCCGGCCATAAATCAGGACATCTACATACCATATTGGACTTATAAATAAACAGTAAGGGCATACTCGCCTATTTGCAATGGGAAAAGTCCATATTGTGTGTGTGTGTGTGTCTCTGTGTGTGTGTGTGTGTGTGTGTATGTGTGTGTGTATGTGTGTGTGTGTGTGTGTGTGTGTGTGTGTGTGTGTGTGTGTGTGTGTGTGTGTGTGTGTGTGTGTGTGTGTGTGTGTGTGGTGTGTGTGTGTAGCCTTAAAATGGGTGCCTACCTTTTTACAACAGTTTGAGCACACAGGCCTGTAAGACATAAGTCACACAAATTGATGGAGGTGAAGAAAGTGAAAGTAACTAACTAACTAACTAACTAACTAACTAACTAACTAACTATCATCAGAACAGCAGAGAGAGCTGTCCCCTGTGAAATGAATCAGTCACTAGGTCTTACCGCTTGCAAAACTGACAGGTGTAGGACCAGGTGAAGAAGGAAAACCTTTTTGTCCGACAACAGAAACAAAGCTGTAATATAATCAAAATAAGACAATAATGAGTGGATGTTACCATGGTATTCTTTACATATATGCAATCCAATGAGATGGGTTGTGAGATTCAGATTAACTGTTGTTATTACACGGCTCTTCTCAATGTCGTGTAACACTCCGTTCAGTTGCATGTGCCTTCCCAACTTCCGGCGGTGAATTTCGATAATTGACCGTTGCTAAGCATATAATGACCGATGTCAAGGAAAGTGGATTTATGGCCTCCGATTCACGTCTTTGGTACCACTCCGCAAGTAGTCCGGTAATTTATCAACCCCAGCATATTTGGTTGCTTATGTCAACGTCTTTTGCTGACTATTTCTCTGCGAATGGTAATTGTAAGACACAACTTGTGTAAGTTATTTTTTAGTTTTGGCAAGTGTAAAGCTGTGTAATAAACAGGATAATATGTAGAATGTCGCCGGTCATTATCGAAAATAAGCCTTATATTCCCGATAATGACCGGCGTTCTATACATTATCCCTTATGTATTGGTCGTGACAGATGATGGTTATTGCTTCACCTTTCCCTTCTTCATGGCGTTGTAGACGTCCTTGTACTGCTGGAACTTCTCCAGCTCTGCCTTGACCAGCACCTGTCTGATATGCATCACCTCCTCCACCGTTAGGGACAGACATTCCACTGGGAAGCAGAACTCCTCCTGCAACGGGACACACACACATATACACGTGCACGCGCACACATATGTACACACACATTTGACATACAAACACAAACACATTTACATACAAACAGACACAAAAACAAATTTACAGGTATGCACAAACACACACAAACACAAACATATGTATCCATCAACACATAGAAAACCCGCACACAAAAACACGCACAAAATGACCATGAAAACGCCACTGACGAACAGAGGACTCAGTGTTTGTCTTTACAACCCCCCCCCCCCCCCCCCAAGCACACACACCTCACTGAAACTCCTATTGGTGGACATGTGGCTGAGCATGTGACCAGGCGGGCGTGTGCTGAGGGAATATTGGGATAAGGGGAAGCCCATCAAAACCGGGCCTCACCTAACCCTTCCAAGAACAGCAGGGTGCCCCTCTAAACTCCAGTCACCCCAGCATCCCTGAATCAGCATGGTCTTTATTTCTGGGGGCCAGGGCTTTCTCTAACCGTCCATAAACCCTTCAGAAATATATATAGTATGAAGCAGTACCAACATTGAAAAGCAGGTGTTAGTTTTATGATTTACAGTGACTTGCAATCTACGCTCTTGCATATTCTGTTTTACCGGATGATTTACGGGGATTAGGATTAGCAGCCCAATTTTTTTGCTGTGTGTGTGTGGGGGGAGTTGGGGGTTGTTTAAATTATGTTTTCATTCCTTATGAAGTTATCGTTTATTTTTTGCCAAACCCATGCATCGTTTAAGAATCTCTCCCTCTCTCTCCTCTCACTCTGTCTCCCTCTCTCCCTCCCTAGTGGATGACTAATATCCTGAGAAATCACTGTGTGTGGGGATGTGCACGAGTTTGTGTGCGTGCGCGTGCTTGTGGGGGGGGGGGTAAAGTGCCGACTCAGGCAAAGGACCTACGTAGCTGTCGCTATTTCTTCATTATAATTTACAAAGTTACATAAAAAAAAAAACGGAATAAAGAATCTCTGTGGTAAACTGTCCGACTGAAGGTTTGGCCGCTCACCAGGGACTTGGAGTTCTTCTTGGTGGGGGGCTGGAATAACCTGACGTTGGTGGGGGTCTCCTTCTCGATGGAGTGTCCTCCTATGCTGGGGCTGCTTCCTCCGCTCTGGCTGGGGCGTGGACGAGATGGGCAGGAACATGGGGGGAGCTAGGACCCAGAGACAAGGCGGAAGGTGAGGAAAGAGGGGTGCGGAGGGCCGTTAAAGGTTAGAGTGGAGGGACAGGCGGCGGGGGAGTGCAGAGGGGATGAATATGAGAGCCACATGAATCCATCCATTAGTGATGAGAGCCCCCCCGTGTGCGGTGGAGGGAGGAAGCAGAGGGGAGTGGGGTGCAGGGGGAGAGGAAGTGGGTCTCGCTCACTTTTATTGCCCAGCGCCATCTCCGGGGACGTGTCGTCCATCAGAGACGTCGCCATGCTGGAGCTGCTGGCAGATCTCCGGCCCCAGGCCTCCTCCTGGAGACACAGGAGGTGGGGGGGGGGGGGACATGAATTAATACTACTGACGTCTAGCCGCCAAAAAAGGAACAACAACAGACACATGTGTAAACCACTGGTGGTGTTGGTCTGGCTTGTTCTCTGCCTGTGTAGAACACCTAAAGTCATGCTCGTTACGGGTCAGTAACTGAATGTTTTATTGTGTTTCATTGTATACTGCAGCCGTCCTGCCCAGGTCTCAGGTCTCTCATTATGAAAGAGATGCTCAAGCTCAATGAGACCGACCTGGTGGAATAAAACTTCAATGTACCATCCAACACTCACATCCGAGTCGGAGCTGTCCAGCTCTGCGAGGCTGGGGGCCTTGAGGAGCCGTTTCCTCTGGGGGACCGACTGCGACCCGGCTGCGTCCAGGCGGGAGGAGTCCGACACGGCGTTGAGCAGCGACAGCGTGCTGGACGACCTCCGGCCCATGTATGGACTGAAGTCGTCTGCGCAGAACCACAGCGGAGAGACGGGGGCCGATCAGTTTGGGGGCAGACTCCCTCCAGAGACCAACCTAAACGGTGCCCGTCCATCCGTCCGTCACGTCGTCTCGCGTTTCGTTTAAGTATACACTGAGGGCCTATCGGGGCCACTTTCACTTTCAGGTTGGGCTCTTTCCAAAACAGAGAGAATCGAGTCAGTCTTTGAACGAGAGGACGCTGTGAACGTTGGGACAGAAGGGCAGGTGTTTGAGGTTGATCCCGTTGAGGTGGAGTGAGAAGGGAGAGGGGTGGTGGTGGTTGGAGTGGGTGGTTTGGGTGGGGGCAGTGTTAATTTTAAAGGGGGGGGCCAAGGGAGCGAGCTTATGTTACACACAGAACAATGGAGGCCGTTGTTGACGGACATGAAAGCTCAAATCTCAAAATGCTCCACCTCCGGGTTGAAAGCGTTCTCGTGTACGAGGTGGGGGGCGGGGATGCTTCCAGCCTCCGCCCCAACTCCCCTTATATACTCTCTAATCTGCCTCACAGGCCACAGGGAGAGGTCAAAGGTAAGAGAAAAAGTACAGCTACAATAAGGCCATCTAGCAGCTGAATCATCTCGTACTTGCTTTGGTTGACCTACTTGTGCCAAGAAAGTGGTAGATCAATAGAAACAGGGTGAGGAGAGGAGAGGAAAAACGTTATCTCCCATCCAACAGAGGGGAGGGAGACGTGGGGGCGGAGGGGTGGGGGGGACGGGGGTGAAGAAGGGCTAGAGAGAGAAGATAAGAGCATTGCAGGCAGATACAATCTTAGCCTCATCAGGAGTTCTTTCTCTCCGTTCTTTCTCTCAGTTCGTCGCTCTCTCCTCAGTTGCTGTCTAACAAAACACCAGCCGGCCAGTGCTGCTTTCTACCGCCTGGCTGGAACAAACCTTCTTTACCGATGCCTCAGAATACCAAGGTAATGCTGTTGCTAGACACCATCCGTAACTAGGGCAACACAGCCCGCATCAGCTGCTCTTGTGACGCAGAAACTAGCTTGAGCTTCCGATGTTGACTGAAGCCCCTGCAGTTTATTTCATTGCCGTTATAAACCCTGTGTGTCCCATCAATTCCCTCCCCCCCCCCCCTCCAATCCATTCATCAATCTGAACTTTAATGTTACAGGGGAGATTAGTAAAGCCGGGCAGAGGAGACAGGCCGGGCCTTTGTTGGTTAGGGTAAACAAGGCCCTCCATTCCAGTCCAGTCTGGTTTAGTCCAGTCCAGGACACCATTTCATACGTTACCTTTACCAGTACGGAACAGATCCTGAGGCATGCTGCGAGTTTTGCCAAAACCTAAAAGCGGGGGATAGCTCCCTTATTATGATGATCATAACCACAGCCAGGGAACCTGTGGACCTCTGGGTCAGATAGCTTCCACCGCCCTGATCATGTCTGCTGATACCCGCTCTGTCAGAGACCATGAGACGCTTCCATGTCACCCATGTCCACAAACACACACACACACACACACAGCTGAGTGGCTCCTTAAAAGCTTACAGTATGGGAGCTCAGGGAGAGATTTATAATCGCACACATATTCGCTCAACACACTCGCGCATACACACACAGACACAGAGACACACGGACACAGACATTGAAAGTGTGCACACTTTCGCATTATGCTTCTTTTTTTTTTCAGAGCGAACAAATGAGAAAGCATGGTGTTGGCAGAGCTTTGGCTTGGATGGGACTCACTGGCTTCAGCAGGAAGGGGCTTTGGACTGCAGCAATATACTGATCTGCACACCCCAAACAATAATCTCTAGCTAAAAATAAAAAAAACTATCCGATTAGGTTCATCAAATGTTGTTAAATATCCAGTCCCAGCCAGCCCTTCTAACCCTCACACACCCCTCAAACTAATCCATTTGCACCTCAGATTAGGCTCTGCGGAGTCATACGGCCACATGAAAGGGTCTTTTGTCTGAAGTGGAGGATTTCTGCAGAAAGACCCGGGGGGTGGTTCTGCTTTGGTGGGGCTCCTTTCTCTCTCTAATTGGCTGTTGGGACACATTAACAATGCTCCTCCAATCGCACTGATTCTTGACTAAGGTGACATGTTTGGCGAAAACATGAAAACGCTTTAGTCCACTGAGAAGTTACATAAGCACAGTCTCATTTGTTTGAAGTCCTCTTACTGACTTCAGAGACAAATATGACCCATGTTTTCCCGAGGGATACCAAGTCCTCTAAAGGAGGATTTAAAAAGGACCACTGAGATCTGAAACGTTTTCATTCGAAACCGGCTCCTTCTCAACATCTTCTTAGTAAATGAAACAACAGCATAGCAGAATGTTAATGTCTCCCATTTTTATTCAGTTTCCTACGTCTTACTTTTATGTATTGCTTACTATCGATTCCCTGCCTTAATGCTGGCTTTCTTTCAAACACACACTTAGCATTTACACTTTTTAATTATGCCTCTCGGCAAGTAAGGCCATCCAAAATGTGGAATTGGTCAGGGTTGGATCCAATCATTCTGATTGTTAAAGGGAATATACAACTTTCCTTTGTGATGCACTGAACAGTAGTTGAGATACTGACTGTATGTTATCCTATGGCATCAATCATTGATGCCATAGTGTGACATAGTGAAAAGTTTTAAGCATTGTCTGAGGAATCAGTGCTCAAATCACCCTCTTCTTTGCAAAACCCTCCTTACTGAACAAACCAGCGTCACAAATTGCAATGTTTTTAATGGCACAAACCACTGTAAGCATGAAATGAACAGTGTTATCCGCAAGATGTGCATGTGTGTGAGTATGTGGATGTTTGTCTGCGCGTGTGCATGTTGATGTCCATGTTAATGCCGAGGATGTTAGAAAGCAGGTGATGAAGCACAACATCAAGGAGAACAGAACTGCCTGATCAGCAGCGAGGAATCGTTACCTGCCGCATCAAAACTGAAAGACATGCTAAGAGGCCGCCTGACTGGAGAGAGAAACAGTGACATCATGGGACAGTGTTACTGGATGTAGGCTTTCCATTAGTATAGCAGTTCAGACACAAAAATGGGCTTATGCTAAAGTTAAGTTGTTTGTTTTAGGTTCATTGTTAAGAGACTGAACGGGAGCCACAGCCAATAGAAAAGATGTTCTGTGTTTTAGTATTGCATTAAAAATCTTCTAAAGAATTCTTTTTTTAAAGAATTCTTCAAAAACATTTTCAGGAGTATAGTAGGCTGAACATGGAATTGCAGACACTTCGCATTAACGTTAATTCACATGTTGCTCTGCATGTCAAGAAAGCACATACACATAAAAAAAGGTCAAAGCAATAGTAGTCATCAAATTAGTGGGTTAACTTAATAGAGTGAAGGTTGAATGGCTGACGTGATAGGCAGAGGCATGGCAGCATATAACGAAAACCATCCAGAAGCGTAGTTCAGAGCAGTGGAGTTGTGCTTCTCTTGCTTTGAACATCATGGCCAGCCAGTGTGACATCATCATCATAGTCACACACCAAACCTTGTGTGCATATGAGAGTGTGTGAGTGTTGGCATGCGTGCACAGACTTAGAATACCTTAGAGACCTTTGAAAACAACAGCGTCATACAGGAGCCTAGTGATCAAGTTTGATTCATGAGTGTGTGTGTGTGTGTGAGAGAGAGAGAGAGAGAGAGAGAGAGAGAGAGAGAGAGAGAGAGAGAGAGAGAGAGAGGAAGAGAGAGAAGAGAGAGAGAGAAAGAGAAGAGAGAGAGAGAGAGAGAAGAGAGAGAGAGAGAGAGAGAGAGAGAGAGAGAGAGAGAAGACACAGACCAGATGGGTGATGAGAGACAGACACAGACAGAGACAGACAGGAGCAGACAGACAGACAGACAGACAGACAGACAGACAGACAGACAGACAGACTGACAGACAGACTCACCCAGCCTGCCCCTGCGGATCATATCTGGAGACACTGGGCGGAGTTTCCTCTCTGCCTTGATTTCCTCCAGGATGCGTTCATGGAGGGTGGGCGGGGCCTGGGCCTGGGGCTTCAGCTTACGGGCTGATGCCTGAAATGAGAGGCGCACCCATTACACTGAAGCAAACCCAATGTCCGAATGTCCATAGGTTATTGACCCGGATCATCCTTTACTCACAGGGTTTAAAGGCGGTCTGGACCGGATGAAGTCCAAGATGACCTCGTGGGCACTCTTCTTTAACTTGGGAGGGATGTCCCCGTTCACCTGCAGGACAGAACCCAGCACCAGGCAGAAGCAATCAAACAAGGAGAACTGGGGAACTGATGCTTCCATTTTGATGCATCTTCATATTTATTGAGCTATTGCAGCGTTTCTCATACATTTTCAATCCAGCCAATCAAAGCGAGTATACCTTAGGTTTTAGGAGGTACAGTGATACATATATATGTATTTCAATATTTATCCTCTGATGTTCTGTTCACAAAGTGTGAATGAAAATGTGGTGGTCCATTGCTGTTGCACAATCATCTTGACGTGAATGAGCAGGCGAACACAGTAAACAAACAGCTGCATGTCACCAACAATGAAATTCAATAAAAACTGACAGATGTTTCTGTGGGAGTGTGTGTAGATGATGGCTGGTTCAAGCAGCCTCACCTAGCTAGGTGTGATTGGACTCTGGGGCTGGGTGAGGCTGCACACCTGTTGCACATCGAGTAATCTCTGTGCAAAGGTTAGACCAGCCATCTCCACACACACTGGGGAGATCTCCTGCTTTGCAGCAGTGCACCCTTGCCATGTTCATTAACTACAACTTTAACAATAAAGTGGATTTAACGCCACCGTCCTGCGTCCTGTATGTTAAGAGCAGCCCAGCGAAGGCACCTTGGAGGAGTGTAGAAGACAACTAGGTGGAGTGTAGCAATGGACCTTTGCTACCATTTCCCTTGAATGTTTAAAGACCCTTTGAGCTGCAACTGACTTGCTGTTGCGTGTGCTGTTTTATCTTGGCCAGGAAACATCTGCAGAATTATTTAAATCTCAAAAGGCTCTCCTGGTCAAATAGATGTAAAATAAAAACAAATTATGTATATTAGTGATATTCGATTATATAAATGGGCCGTTTTGGGCCAAACGGGACATTGAGACTATCATATACTGATAAAGTCTCTAGCCATCTCAAGCCTTTCCCATTTTATTTGCATCAAACAAACGCTAACAGTGACCATATTTCAATAGACTGCAATCCGTTTAATGCTGAACACGCTTATCCATTAATGAAACACACTATTCTGGACTTTATCCTGGAGCAAACGGCGAGTGACAGAGTGGGCGGGGCCTCACCATGACCTTGCGCAGCTTGAAGCGCTGGGAGCGGATGTCGTCCATCAGCATCTCGTAGGGCGTCAGCTGGTACTCGATGGGCAGCGGGTCGTACCGCCGCTCGTGCACCTTCTTCAGTTTCACCCCGTCCCGTAGGCCGCGCATCACCTGCACCCAGCAGCGTGCCTGGGGACCCACAGGAAGGGGTTGTGGGAGGGGTGAGGTACGGTCAGCCACACCCCTTACCCTAACATCTCCTATTTGAATAGCAGTGTGTTGGGTTCATTCATCGGGGTGCATGAGAAGAAGGGCCATGGTTTGGGAGACAGCCTACCCAGTCAGAGTTCTGCAGCTCATCCAGGTCCCTGCCAGTTTCCCCTGACGAGTCCCCCTCCATCTTCCTCAGGTTCTGGAGGGAATTGACAGACAGCCACAGACAGACAGACAGACACACAGAAGAGAGATCATTGGCTATTGAGAGCTAATTTGATGATCATCAAGTATTTCCCTTACATGAGCCGTCATCTAACCTAACCTAGTGGCTATTTACTCTATTCTTAATTTGGCTTTTATTATATATATATATATATATATATATATATATATATATATATATATATATATATATATATATATAATATATATATATATAATATATATATATAGAATATATGAACTTCACTATAAAAGGCAAAAATGCAGAAAATCCAGTCATCCTGTCTGGGGGGATGATGCTCTTGCATACGCATGATACAAGCTGTTTGTTCTGGTGTCGGCTGAGACAGACAGACAGACAAAGGGAGAGAGAGAGGGAGACAGACAGACAGACAGACAGACAGACAGACAGACAGACAGACAGACAGACAGACAGACAGACAGACAGACAGACAGACAGACAGACAGACAGACAGACAGACAGACAGACAGACAGACAGACAGACAGACAGACAGACAGACAGACAGACAAAGGGACAGACAGACAGACAAAGGGACAGAGAGACAGACAAAGGGAGACAGACAGACAGACAGACAGACAGACAGACAGCCAGACAGACTGGTACTAAAAGTCCAACCCCTCATCAGCCACTTGAACTGGCCCGCTGGCCTTGTAATACTGTTCCATAAATCAAATATTAAAATGCAGAATATCCCATTACTATGTTCTAACCTCTTCTGTGTCTTTCCATTGTGTTCCACAATGAATTTATCACATTATTCCTTATGCATTATTTAATATGTAGATAAAATATTAACTTATTTCAATATTCAACCACCAGTAACAAAAACATGCTATAAGTGTCAGGTGAGTGGTGATCTATGCACTCGCACAGAGGGAGGGCAGGAAGAAAGTGTTCTGATCTTCAAAGACCATTGTCTCATTGATATGAGCAACACAACCCCAACATGTGTCAAATGAGAGACATGACCATACTTAGGGTCTATCAGAGCCATTTAACAGCTGTGCTTTACTTAGTCCACACACTGACCTACCAATAGCAGAGCACCCGCGTGAATAATTAGGGGCAATTACCCGTAGCCTGGATGAAGCCACTGAATGTAACTCTTTATACTCATCATTCCCTTTTGTTTATTCTCTTCCTCTCCGGCTCAGTCCCTCCCCCGATGGATACCACCACCATCACCAGCACCACCACCATCCCCAGCACCACCAGCACCATCATCGACAACCAGCACCACCAGCACCATCACCAGTACCACCATCATCACAAGCACCACCATCCCTATCTCCATCACTACCACCAGTACCAACCAACACAACCATCGACCCACCAACATGGTTCAGCTGCTTTCCTGAGACTCCCCGGCAGCCCCAGGGGTCTTTGTGATCAGACAAAGTGAGTGTTTGGAGCGCTGGGTGCAGAGTGGGGCCAAGATGCGTTTCCTTGGGGATGGAGCAGCTCTGCTCACACACAACACGTCGTGGGGGGGGAGGTGTGTTGGTGGGTGGTGGGATGGAGGAGTGGGTGATGATGCATCTTATGTTGAGTGCTCATCTTACACCTCCCGGGTATACAGTATATATAAATGTCTCTATCTATCTCGCTCTCTCTTCCTCCTTGTATTTCACTCTTTTGCCTTCTCCTTTTCCTCTCTCAGACACACACAATGGATAATTGTACACAGATATGTAGTTAGTTTTCTAAAAGCCCTCTCTCCATGCAGCCAAGTCTCTTTGGTAACAGTTATGTAACAAAGTAAATCCTCCATTCATTCTTTATTCCAGACGCATTACGCACTACAACAGGACAGCGACAGTGGTTATATAGCGGGAGGAAACACTATAGCACTATATAACACTATGTCATGCACACATAAATAAACAGAAATGGAGTCAAGCGCACACACATACAGAAACACACACACATAATTCCCTGCCATGGGGGGGTGACATTTCCAGGTCACAGCTGAGACCCGTGCGAGTCCAACACAAATGCCGTTGTCTTGTGTAGCGGACAAATACGAGGAGAGTTGTATTTGGGATAAGGCAATATATAGGACAGGGCGTTGATCATAGTGAGTCATAGCCAGCACCAACGCAGCATTCCCTTCTGTCGTCTGGAGAGATGCCAACCCAACACCCAACCTGCTACTACATGCTAGGAAGAAAGGTAAGGGAACATACGATACAAGGAGTCACAAAGGTGTCATCGTAGGACAAACACAAGTGATTATGTACCAGAGGACCCGTCATAGACTTACCTTTACTGGTTCAGTCTACGACCGGTTCCCTGGTACATACAAGAAGCAGACCAGTAGTTAGGGTTATGTGTTATGTGTGTTTGTCTTTGTGATGACACCTCTGTCAAAAGGAGTCTATTATGCGTACAGCACAAGATGGGGTCATCCATTGTGGTATGTGTAAGGGTGAAAAGACATATCAGCGATCAGCCCGTCTCACCTCACCCCTGCCCTCAAAGCGGAGTGGTATGGTTCAGTGAACCGTGGTGAAGGTTTACGCAGCGTGAGCCCGTGTGCTTCGGGTGGAATGGAAGTCAAACATGTCTTCCTGTGTTGTATAATAGCAAGTGACTATGTGTGTACACCGATACCTCTGTGTGTGGTTTCTGATCATTTTTAATGCATGGCACGATGTGACAAACTCCATGAAAACAAATATTTACCAAAAGTTGACCCACACACACACACTTCAGTCACTGTCACTGCCTACATCATCCCATTAAGAAGAAATCACTATGTGGTCTAATCCCAGTATCATCCGCAGGGGCAAGCTAAGCTCCCTCTCCCCCTCTCCCCCTCTCTGTCTCTCTCTCTCTCTCTCTCTCCCCCTCTCCCTTTCTCCCCCTCTCCCTCTCCCCCTCTCTCTCCCTCCCTCTCCCTCTCCCTCTCCCCCCCCCTCCCCCTGATTGTAAAGGAGGCTTTGGAGAAACTGTTTGTGTCTCGGACCACCTATTCCCTCACCCAAACCACATTTGTCAGTCATGGGCCTCTCCCCGCTCCTAACCGGAGCACGGCTGTCTGGATGGTCTTCTGCTGCCGCTGCCCCCCCGTCTCTCTTCATCACTGTATTAGCCTGTGGTTAGAAGCCTGTGGTTCGCTTTCCACAGGACTCCCATTCAAACCAGGGGCACTCAAGCAAGGGCAATGGCGAACGGAGACGTAAGATGATATAACCGGGGCGGCTGAGAGCCAAACGTCACAGAGAGGTTATCGTTTACTGATATAGTCTATGGTGGGTTCAAGTCTGACTCATCTTGTTTGAAAGCACAAAATGCCAATGGTGACAATATTAACATAGATTGCCGTCACTTGAATGCTGAACATGTTGATTCGTTCAGTATATTTGCCTCAAAAATTATGAAACGGGGCAGTACAATATGGAATAATTAATTTAGAATATCAGATTTTCTCTATCGATAATCCTAGTAAAAATTGAAAGGCCCTTTGTCTGTCTACTCAGACACAGCAGTGTATTATCTGGTCCGGTGCTCTTAAAGTATGTCTTGGCAGGCGTTCCTCGCCTGTTCGGATGACCACGTGATTACTAGGGCGGAGAGCATTTCCGGTGGCCATGCTGAATCCCAATCAAGGGGGGGTTGCGTCAACCCCACTGCCCTTTGGCCAATATGTGACGCAGAGGTCACATATTGATTAGCTGATGGGTTTATCATGATAAAAATGTGACCATAACCCATCAAGTTCAAGTCTTACAGCCTAGGTCCAAATACATAGTACAGATGATATGTTAGACAGAGAGACAAACGTTTGCTAGGGTCATTGTCGACCCACCTCTTTGGCACTCCTTATCTTCTCCAGGAAGGTGCGGAGCTCCTTGGTCTCTGAGTAAAGAGCCCGGCACACCGCCTGGTAGTGAATAGGAGCATCTGATTGGCCGGGAAGGTGGGACGTGCAGATCTGGAATGGAGAGAGGAAACAGGAAGTGAGAGTGAGAGTGAGAGAGGGGGAGGGGGAGGGGGAGGGCTGTGTTCAATATTCTGGGGTTTAAACGTTCAAGAACATAAAATACTTGGAAAGTCAACATACTAGAAAAACAGAAAAAAGAGCCGTTTGTAATTAAATTACACAAAGAAATTGCTCTGAAATGTTATTGGCACACAGACACAGACAAGCATCGTGTATGTCCTTGTCTCTGGACGATGAACGGACGATGAACAGAAGGTGCCCAGAGCCAGCCCTTGGCAGGGTCTTGGCATCTATTCTCCCACACTGCGCAAAAAACCTTTACAAAACACTTGGAAGGACACATAAGGGTGGGGCAGGCCGTCCCACACACTTCAGAACACCCTCTTCCCAGATATATGAGGATAAGCAATTGTGATTGTACTTTTTAAGATGTATCTATGCTAAAGAGACGTCAGCGATGCAAAAGACTGAAGGAAGGGGTGGAATTTACATAACCAATTAACTGAATTTGAATGCACCCTTTATTTTTAGTTTGTCCACTGTCAATGTTGATGCGGACATGCCATGGTAAATATTGTTAATGAAAACTAGCAAAATAACGAATATGAAGTGTCTTAAGCATCTAAGTTGACTGAAATAAGAATAAAAATGAGGCCTTGCAAAAAAACAACTAGCTGCCACTGTGTTGTGTGTTAACATAATTGACTAAAGCTTTACTAAAACTACAGAGAACATTTCTTTAGTTTAATCTTTGTCACTTTGTCTTTTATGGATGGTGGTTCGTCTGTCCTAGGTGAATTCATTTTGGTTCTTATTACACAATACTTTTTCTGAACTTGTGTAATAACTACCCCATATAAAATGCTAAAATTAACACTGAAACCAATAAATATTCAAATAAAAATAAACTATCAAACCTGCCGCAACAATTAATTTAAATAAACTGGACTCACAAAAAAAAGTCTAGAAGTCTAGACAAAATAAAAAAAATATTCGTATGAAAAATGCTATGCTAAACTATATTAACCTTGGGACCAACACACCCACACCCCTGTGTGTGTTGGCGGTGTGTGTTCTGGTTATGTGCGCAGTAAGCAGAGCAACTACCAGGTCCACCAGGCAGCTTCTCTGCTTCATGGGAGGACAACGACAGACAGCTCCTAGTAGACAATGACCCTGATCTACTAAAGAGCCCTGGGGTCACCATAGCTGCACTCAGAGGGTATGGGGGTTTACTAGGGTATGGTGGGCTAGTCTGATATCAAAACAAATATGTAAATACACATTCCTGTCAGGGTAGAGTGTGTGGAGTGTGAAAACAATTCAGATGCGACGTAAAGACCACTCAGTGTTTGTTTGTGCTTCTGTTAATACAGTTACACTAAATTAATAGCAGCATACATAATAACGCTGTACCTGTACCTATATGCACGGTGGTGCAAAATTGCATGTCAAACCGCATGTTAATCCGCATGTCAAATCGTATGTCAACAACCCTTTCAGAACCGGGTGTTAACCGGACTCCCTCTCAAATAACGCTGTACCTATGTGTACGGTGGTGCGGCCTCGCGCTGTCGCGAGGTGTAAAACTCACAGGTGATGGCTGCGGTTAATACAGTTAATAAATGAATAGCAGTATTCATTTCCACCATGTACTTTTCCGTTCTAATTCACGGTTCTGTCTGATCTGGTGTGTTGCGGTGACTGGACTGGACGCCTTGGACTCTCCTCATGGCTAACCGGCCGGCACCACATCACCAATTGTGATGTTATTATGGCACCCATTGCACTTCTGACCATCCCTGGAAGAAGGGATCCCCTGCTATGCGTTTCTTCTCAAGATTTTTTCCTTGCTAATTCTAGGGAGTTTTTTCTTGCCCTTGTGGGGGCTTGAGTAAAGGGGGGGGGGGGGTCATAAATAATTGGCCTGTTAAGCCCTTTGACTTGACTGTAATGGTGATAAGGGCCTTATAAATAAAATGGAATTGAATTATAGGGTTAAAATAACATACCCAACATAACCTCTAACTGTAACTCTAGGTCTAACCTCAAAAATAAAACCTGTGTGTTCAACAATATTACAACACCAGCGTTCAAACGAGAGTCAATGCAGAGCCCTATCAGCGCCCCATTCAAGCGCTCTGTCAACGTACTCACTCGGCTGGAAAACAGGCTACAAAAGTCAACGGTAGGTTCAATTCTCAATCCCCAATGGCGTACACAAACGCAGATCTCACTCATAAATTACAATATAATGAGTTCATCATTCTTTGTACGAAGAACCCTTTCAAGATGCAGAACTAACGGCCCAGTATGACCCAGTATCCCCAGTACCGCTCCGTTGGGGCAGTACTGACAGCCCAGTATGACCCAGTATCCCCAGTAGAGCTCCGGTGGGGCAGTACTGACAGCCCAGTGTGACCCAGTATCCCCAGTAGAGCTCCTGTGGGGAAGAACTAACCGCCCAGTATGACCCAGTATTCCCAGCAGAGCTCCGGGCACGACGGGACAGGGCTCACCTTGAGCAGGTCCCTGTAACATCTGGTGCCAGGGGCGCACCCGGGCTCATCCTCGGCCTCCTCGTCTTCCTCGGTGGCCTCGTAGCCTTCGTCGTAGCAGGCGTCCTTCTCGGCCTCCGCCATGTTGATCATGTGGTTGATGAGCTGCTCCAGCGGCGCGCTCAGCTCCCGCTCCTCCGTCTCCTTCAGGCCGTAGTCCAGGGCGTTGTACACCATGATGCCCAGGGACTCGATCACCTTGAGATCATACGTTTATTAAGCTTGGTTTAGATTAGTTATTTATCATAAAACATAATGTAATCACAATAATAATAAGGGGGGAAAATGCATTAAAAGAAATTATGAAATCATGAAAATAAAATTCTGAAGAAAAGTGGACCACACACCATAATAACAGATTGAAAGCCTGTTTATGTAAGTTCGTTTTTAAAAGCTCAACAGAAACCAACAGAGGCAAATGAAAGATGAAAGGGTCAGGGGTAACATTGGAAAGGCCTTGAGATCACTAGGGACAGACAGTAGACCCTGATCTGTACTGAAGATGTGTTAATCCTTGTCTGACCACTAGGGTTATTACGTAACAGTCTACTGCTACGCTGCAGGCAGAGGTTTGTGCTTGGGAAATGTATGGCTGAGGGTAGAATAACATATAGGGGCTCAGGAAACAAGTAGATTTTGTCGAGGAATGGCAAAATGTACATAATTAATCATTTTGATTAGTGAAACAAGTTATTTCATACTTTTGTTAAAGTAAAAAATACAGAGGAATTAAGAATTATTTATCACTCATAATTGTTTACTAAAATTAGAAAATAAACTCAAAAAACAATAAAATAAGGATTTAATGTGAATCTCCTACACAACATGCCAGTATGGATTTGTAATGTGTGACTGAACATGCTTTGATGTCCTGGGTTTCTGCCAAACAGCTGTACCATAGAACATACCATACAGTTATCCTAATAACCACATGACACAACCATTCAGACAAACACCCTGAGCAACACTCAAAGACGTCTCACACACACACACACACACACAGTCTCTCACAAACACACACGCCCACCCCCAGGGGCAGCAGATTACTGAGGATAGATCATGTGATTAACTGACGCATTAAAGAAAGAAAAGATAACTTCATCGTCATTCTCATAAGAAAATATGTGTTTTGTGTCACATGTAATCTCTGATTCAAATATTTCTCTGTCTGGAACTAATGGGCTTTCATGCCCCCTTAAACGCACGCGCGCACACACACACACACACACACACACACACACACACACACACATACACACACACACACACACACACACACACACACACACACACACACACACACACACACACACAACACACACACACATCGGCAGTATGCTCTCCCTACTCTCCCTCTCCCTCCCAGTAGAGTAGAGGAAGAAACACACACACACACACACACACACACACACACACACACACACACACACACACACACCACACACACACACACACACACACACACACACACACACACACACACACACACACACACACACACACACACACACACACACAGAATTCCAAAGAAGACTCATGCCACACCTTTTGAAGATGACTCAGTGTGTATGGATAAACATAGCCTTAGTTCCTTACTGACAGGATGAACACATAATATCCTGCTATAATTGCCTCGCCTCTTGCACATCCTATTAAAACAGGTTGACGTTTCTGGGACATTTTTTTTTCAAGTGAAAGTTGGTGATTAAAATGCAGAGAGATCATTCGAGCGCTCCATCAGAGCAAAAATAGGCATATCTATTCCTCTCAACTGTATAGGATTGCAACACTGTATTTTCATCTGTAGTTTAAATACAACAAACATCCCAGCCTTCCCCTCTGTGGATCACCTTATCCTATACATTTCAATGAGCCCACAACCGTCTCGCCATCTTGCACCACACGTCCAAACAACCAAGCGAAGTCTGTGGCACATTCTCTATTGAAGCGCTCAAGGAATGCAAAACATTGCAAAACATATAGTGCATCATTTGTAATAATTTGTTCATACACAGAATATATATCTATCTAAATGGACTCTACTAAAGAGAAGGGCGGTGTATCAGTGGGGGGGGGGGGGCTGGAGCACCGGCACATGACCCCCAGATCAATACGGTGGGGGTTCAGGGCTGGGGCTATGAGGGCTCTGTCTGAACGCCTGAGGACCAGGTCCACCACTACCACCACCACCATGAAACGTCTTTGTCTGCAGGACTCCACACCCACTGAAACACAACCCCTCAAATCCATCCAGGTAGGCATACACAGCCAACACACAACCGACACACACGCCTCTGCCAAAGTAAACAACGGGCAGCATGAGTCGTAAATACTCGCTTGGAGTCTCCTTGTACTGGCCCTGCCATGCAAGAATGAAGTCAAGTGCTAAAAGCACACAAGGAACTGAAGGGATATTGCAGCTCAGACGCTTTAGTGTCAGATGTTAATAGGTAAAGGGTTTTGTTTTTCTATTCAAAATAACTAATGAACCTCAGAAATATGATGGTATATTCCTATTTCTTGTCTACCTGTGTATGCATTGGTACAGCCCAATGCATACACAGGGCGTAATTCAGTCTAGAACTTACGGCCACAAAAACAAATAATCTTTTGCATGTTGGAATTTGCGATCCATATACAGCCCAAACCTTCGGTCAAATCTGAAGATAAAGTAGAAAGAAACTAGCTGTTAAAAAAAAACGTTGCGAGTGGATAACATCTCATCGCATTCTGTTTGTCATGCTAGACAAAATGACCGCTTAGGTTTGTGATGCAAAAATCCATTCTGCCCATCTCTCTCCCATCCTCCCTCACTCAAACACCACGTCCTGAGAAAGGATCACCTATATCAGTGTAAAGACATCTAAACCAAATGTCCAAAACACAGAAAGGTAGCACAGCCTTATAAACTCTCTTCATCGCTTCTCTATTGACGTAAGTCAGTGACTTATTCCCATCAAAAGAGCCAAACGTAAGTGAATGGAATATGCGTGATGAGCGGTTAATCTTTGGCTGTGTGGAATGCCATGCAGCTTAGTTCACACTTCCTGGGCTTAGACTACACCACGGGACGGCAGGGCTGCAGACTCCAGAGGGTTGGCTCACAACCCAAGTAGAGTGTGTGTACTTTAAAAATATTAGATCTCAACATACTTAGGTAACAAGCATAGGCTGGCATGTGTTGTTATTTTTGGTCAAAAAGAAAATAATGACGGTGGGTGACTCAATGCAAAATAACAGGAACATACTGATGATTTTGGGCTGACTTTTTTATAAAGTACACTCAACGTCACTGTACTTTTTGTTACAGCCACTGCATTGTTTTGTGTTATCACGTGCTCCGAGTTCACTGGTTGTGATGTGACACACAAACACAATAATCAGTCATTCACAGCTGCTCTATCATCCAACACGCGCACACACACACACACACACACACACACACACACATGTACACACACACACACACACACAACACACATCACACACTACTCACACACACAAACACACCACAAATATTCATCAAACCCCCACAACACACACAACTAATATACACACACAGGTAACGACACACGTGTACACACGTGCATCAAAAAACACAATTCTTGAATTTTAGTATGACGGTGGATGCTAAAAAGTGTTCCAATATATGTAGAAACAACATATGCAAAATATTTTTCCAGTACATGAGGATTTAGGGGTGCCACCGCACATCGGTTTTTGTTGGAATAAAGTGGTTACACAGTGTTTCAATTGGTCGCCATGGAGATCTGAGGTAAACAATATTACAGCTCAAGAAAACTGAGGAGATCTTTCTGTTTGAGGTGATCTTTCTGTGTTGGGTATGTATTGTTACATTTTACTATCATATCTGTAGTTGTGTCTGTGTATACTTATTTATCATAAGTCCTTTAAATCATGTTTATAGGATTTGGAGCTTATTACATCTAGGTAACGTTAGCTAGCAACAGTTTGCTAACCACAGTTAGCTATCTATATTAGCTAGGCTATTAAGCTTAACATCAACAGTATTCTAGAGTGGACAATGTCATATTCAGAGTATAGATGTCTCATGTTTATTGAGAGTAGCATTGTAGTTGTTACAGTAAATTAACATTTTACATACAAGTATATTTGCAAGCACAGCTAGCTACTCTGGTAGTGATGTAACAGCAAGTTAATGGTGAAGTTAAGGACTATGGTACCAGCAAAAATTTGAGGCTTATGCAAGAGAATGGTTTATCATAATTATGTGATATTAAGTTTGGTAAGATATGATTTTAAACACTATCCTTGAGCTTGTATCCTTTTCATTCTCAGGCACTGCACAACCCACCCCAGGATCTAGCTCTCCTAAGATGCTGCCCTCACCAACTGGTCCCTGCCAGACTAGCAGTCGCAGCCTGGTCTTTGGTCTGGGCCCTAGCATCACCAGTGAGGATGGCATCATCACCGGCGCCAAACTGCAAACTGGTCGTCAGATCTTTCGCCGCATGCTTGCCAAGAAACCTGGTGCAAATGGAGTGTTGTCGCAGTTCGAGGCAGCCAAGGTTGTCCTGGAGCAGGTGTGGCCATTTTTACAAGAAAGCCAACATCCCAATGGTGAGCGACAAGAGTGCGTGCCATAAGATGGTAGACTTAGTCAATGCCAACAACAAGCTGCGGAAAATCTCCCAGGGCAAGCGCTCCAATGAGAAATACAGCGAAACAAATTGGAGAAAACGGAGTGCAGACTTGATGCCACATTTCCGCTGTGGCCTCCAAATTTTGAAAAGCTGATTGATAACCAAGAAGACATAGCTTTTTTGGCCAGCATGAAGACTGACAGAGTGGCCACATTTGGTGTATTGGACAAAAAAGCTGCAGCCTCAAGGTGAAGCGGCGAGAGGAGCGTCAAGCTGCCGCAGCAGCCAGGCAGTCCCGCTGTGAAAAGGAGCTGGAGGAGATGACGGCAATGTCCATCTGGGAGTCGGAGAGTGATGAGGAGTCAGAGGAGGATACTAACACAGTCTATCCACCATCTGAGGGGGAACCATCCCACAACAAGCATAAGAGTGGAACAAACGTCTTCATTCCACATGACACCCTTAGCCGACCAAGTGTCGTGTCACTGGCTACAAGGTTGAAGATTTCACCAATGCAACAGGCTGCCTTCACGCGTGGCCTTGTTGCAGAGTCAGGCGGTGAATGTACACATCTCTCTGCATCTTACGCAACAGCTGACCGAGCAAGATGCAAAGTGCTGGAGACAATCAGTGAGGAACAGCACAAGCAGTGGACACCCTCTCCATTGTGCACCCTACACTGGCACAGCAAGTTAACACCGATGCTCATCAATGTGCGCCAGTTGGAGGAGCGTCTTACAGTGGTGGTTGGAGATGCAGAGCGGCTGAAACTGCTTGGTGTCCCGGCGTATAAGAAAGCAGACCAAATTGTGGCATGTGGAGTGATCATTGCCCGGTTGACATGCAAGTTGCTGCAGGACTGGTGCTGCGCTGACCAGGTTGTCAACATGGCATTTGACACCACTGCGTCAAACACCGGCCATCTCACAGGCAGCTTGCATTGCCATACAGCTCTCACTGGGCCGACCACTGCTTTGGTCTGGGTGCCGGCACCATATCGGTGAGGTCCTCCTGAATCAGGTTTTCACAGACCTGAAGGTGGAGACATCACGGTCGCCAGAGGTTACCTTGTTCACACATCTGAGAGAGAAATGGAACCTGTTACCACAAGAATCCAGCAGCCAATGGTCCCGCTACATTCCTGGCAACACTGAGCAACCAATCCTGGGCAATTTACGTGCTGAACTTGTCAGGTGCACAAAAGAAGTCAAAGCCCACAAGCGAGGTGACTACCATGAGTTTGTGCAGCTGTGTCTTTTGGCAATTAGACTAAAAATTGCACATTTTTTGAAATTTTGCCAAAGTTCATGTGTTAGGTGGCACCCTTAAATCTCAATGGAATTCCTCAAAACCTTGCAAAAGTCTTTTTTTATGTTAATTGGAACAAAATGCCATGCCAGCCAAATTGATATTTTGAAATTAAAATTTCCCATTCAAATTTGATGCACCCTAACACACACGCATCATACATCTGTCCTGTTGTTTTCAATATGAAACACATCCCAAATATTAATAAACCCCCAAACCACATAAATAATATCAACCACATCTCCTGTCACGGGACATCTCAGGAGTGTTTTAAGCCCTCTCCAACACATTGTTATGTTATAACAACTCATCTATGGTGGCAAGCTGCTTAGCGGGGAGTTAGAGACAATGTTTCACCTACTCTGCTGCTGCGTGCAGTTGGCGTGTGTTTAATTCAAGATATCTTTTCACAGTGCTGGGATCTGGAAATTCCATATAAATATGTACAATGTACTACACTTCCAGGTTCTTAACACAATCCCTCTGACCATAACCCACTCACGATAAGGTCAATCATATAGCAGTAGAAATAAGCCGACAGAGTGAACATATTCATTTTCATCGACGTGTCTTGGAAGCATTGACTGTAACATACACAGTGGGCAGTAGAAGTCCTATTTGGCCTTGATGAAGTCACTCACAGCTATCACAACAGAAGACAGCTCGCTGTGAGGGATTGCCACTGTCAATCAAACATAACTGCTGTCACTAGGACTGGGGGGAGGGGGGGGCGTGAGATTAGGCAAATAAAATGTAGAGTAAAATAGGCTGCAAAGGCTATTGTTGTTTATAACTACAACAGAAAGACAATGGCAACAAACCCGAGACAGAGGATTATTTTGCTTACTTTATCTTAAATTCCTTAAAAGGGCCTGTTGGCTATTGTTCTATTTTGACAGACGTTTAGGGGACACTGCTCAGCAGAGCAGCATGTAGAGTTTATATTTCATTAAGGATATTGGTAAACAACACAACACAACGTAGCAGAATTTCTGGCAGCCACTGTTGCAGAACCGGCATGTTATTTCTCTGGATTAACAAACCACACCCTCAGCTCAAGTACTACCAAGATACTGACAGCTCGGTCACGGCTAGCACCCCTAGACTAAGTCATCTGTCAACATCATGATGTCGTGAAGTGATCTCTAGGGGCACGCTAAATAGAAAGACTACAAAAATAGAAAGTTTGTGATGTGATCTCTTTCTTGTGATTTAGCTCAAAATTGAACGTTCATAGACTTGAACAATAGACAAAAGACGTGTCATGTCAATATACTTTTTTGGACAATTTTTACCTGTAAAAATATAAGGTTTCCTAATCAATGGATGTTTGAAGTATTAAGCAAAAATCCATGTCCCACTAGCTTCACAGTCCAAACTTTTCCTCTGACAGGCCTCCTGCTTTTCCATTTAAATATCTTTACCAATTTCCTGACTTTGTAACAACAAGGCTGAAACCTATGAGCTGAAGGTAAGGTTGTGTTTGGATGCTGTTCACCCTTAGCATTGTGCTTGTACTCATAAATGAACGGATGTTACCTGAAGGAACTTGATTCCTCTCGGGGGTTCCTTATACCTAATGTGTTATGTTTGAAGTTTGTTGAAAGGTCAAATTGACAAGGAAAATTTGTCCGGTTGGTGCACCCAATCGTCGGGAAAACAGGAAAACATTTACCGGGGGCAGAACACAGACACAAACACAAAGAGAAGCGGATACAAGGGCAAGTACTGGGGGACATGAAATACAGGTGGACTTAATCAGTCATTGACATAGATGGACATAATCAGTAGCTAACACAGGTAAAACACATTACACCGGCAAAGGAAAACAGGAAGTAGCAGGGACGAATCATGACGATTTCTGACTAAGAAAGAAATATCCTTGTGCTTTGGTTGTGATTGCCTTTCCCCACGTTTACTATCCTGTTTTATTCCCTTCCAATATTTATTTTGATAAAGAGTCACAAATGTGATGACAATATCCCCAATATATATTATTCATCACACTGTAGTTTTGTAATAATAAAATCCAATGCGTTTACACAGGAACACTTACCTCTGTTGATCTGCAGGGGATGGATTTAGCTGGGGAGAAAGAAAATAAAAAGCTGTGTATATATACTGTATATTTAGAACAGCTTATGGGTCTCATGGCGACTAGGAATGAATAGGAAACACTGTGAACACAAATAACCACCCGCCTCTTAAAACTTAACAAGCACACAGTAGTTATCTAAATAAATTCATTTTGCAAAAGACTAAATTAACTGACTCCACAATGTGCTCTTCTTTTTCTTTAATCACGCTTGCTGCAGAAGTTGTTGATTCTGCCTACACTGCTCACCACTTTGACACTTGTTTCCTGTCATTAAAAAGTCTAAGGCAGCATCTGACTAACATTGATCCCTGTGTGTATTTAACGTCCATGCATCAACAGGGGCCCGACCAAAACCAAAATCCTGTTCCCCAAAACCAAAACGATGTCGTCACACACTGGATACTTCGGTAACATGACTGAGTAGTTCACCAACGGATGACCCTCTCAACAAATGGCAGCATTGTATTGTGACAGACTGCAATGTAGAAGTTAAATTGGGCTGAGAAACACATGACAGCAAACTGCATAAGCATACCGCGGTGTGATGTTGTCGAGCATGGAGAAAAAAAAACTGCTTTTAAATATTGTTAAAGGGTCATTGTAACACTATGCACACTGGCTCTATGTTGTTAGGACCTGTAATGCTATATGAGTTATGGATGAGGATAAATGAAATAAAGATCAAGGATGTACTGAATGATGTATAAAGATATATACACTTATTGTCTGGTTTGATCATGGTTCTTGCATTTAAATGGAGGCAAAGATAAGACTATTAATGAGCTTCATTGGTCACTCTCCTGGAAAATCTCTAGGCTAGGAAATAATCAATAGTTATTATTGTCTGCCCATGCTACATAAATATGGTGAACGTATTGTCATAAACCCATCAAATATTTGTATCTTCTACTCGGTACAGGGTTTGTTGTCAGGACCCTAGAATCCGAGGACCTCAGGAACCCTCAAGCCCTGAGAGGGTGGACCGTCCTGACCCTTTCCGCGGCCCTCCCCGGGGCCTCCGGGGCCTGTCCTGGGCCTGTTGGTCCCACCCAAAGCTAGCATTTTTCAGAAGAAAGCGAAACAACAATAACACTGTCCGTACAGTAAGGACCCTTAAACCCTAACCATTCCCTAAAACCACATCCATTACCCCAACAGCAATATCCATAAATATGAAAATATTTATTAAGAGCAAGTCTTTTTTAAATAATTGTGTCCACCGATGGGTCACAGAACTTAAGGTGCAGTAGCCCTGGTCTAGATACACAGGTCAAGATCAATGACCCAATCTCGACATCAACACCATGCCACCTCGACCAAATCTTGCTCTAAAGGATTAAGCACATTAAATAGCCAATGTCCAGCAGAAAATGGCCTGTATTCAAAATAAGGGACCATCCTACAACGATTCACCAAGACCCCACGGGGTTCTGGTGAGAAATCATGACTTGGTTCATCTCTATAGAAACTGACACCAGTGGCAGGTTGGCCTCTGATAGGGAAGCTGTAGTTGTAGGCTGAGGATAGAAATAGGTAAATAACATGTGTTGGCTAAAGGCATAGGCTATAGCACTAAAGCGTTTAAATAGCATGCTCCTAGTTTTTCCTCTCCTTGATCCATTAGGCCAAGAGGTAGCAATCCAGACGCCTATAGCCCAAAGGCATTTTTTTCGTTGTTTTATTGTAAATAGGAAGGCCTGTGCACGATAATAATCCAAGCATCAAATCTGATATTTTCTTATATCACGTGCACGGTAAGACGAGTGTGCCCGTATAGATAAGCCTCTTCTCGCATGTATTACCTTGTGAATCCTCGTCGTATCGGAAGCGAACCAGTCCGTCTCTCTGGATGATCACGTCCCCGAGTCCCTGGATCTTCCGCGCACGGTGCACCACGGACGCCGTCCCGAGACCCGCCGCGGAGGTCCTCCTCCCGGGTCCCCTCGCCAGCGTGCTGCAGCACTGGTAGCAAACTGCCCATGCCTGCTCCTCATTGATGGGCTGGTTGTACAGCGCTAGAATCGCCTCCAGAGATAGATCCTCTCCTTTATCCTCCATGGTCGCTCCATCCATCGCGGTGCACCCGCAAGACGAGCTTTGCAGGAGTCGCTGGTCTCGTTGCAACGCTGCCCTGATCAGCTCGGCGTCGTCCTCCGCCATTCTTGCATTCTTCTCTCAACGGCTATTAGGCCGACGACGAGACGATACCAGTGTAGTCCTCCAGACTCCAGGCGACGTGAGCGAGACCACCTGGTGGCATTGATGCGCTGCGCTCTCCTCTCCTCCGCTCAGCAGTGGGTGATGATGATGATGACCGTTTCCTCGCGCGACGCCCCTGCGTGCTGTGTTCTTGGTTCGTCATATGACTGTTTGTTCATGGTCTAAAAGGCTGTCCCATTCCAATTAATTCCGAGCTTGGTTGGTACACCCTGCATGAGCACTCACATGATCGCTTTTGCACTCCTTTACTCGTCCACCATGCACGTCGGACACATTTTACCCCACAGCAAGCAGTCTATTCAGACAGCATGCAGATTGGAGACGTTCCTCGAAAGCCTTCTCTAACCACTCTGAGATTAGAATAGAAGTTATACTGTGGCAAGTTTAATGTGGCATTTAGAGATTGACATTGATGAATTTTATTCAATAGATAAACTGGAATAATATAACCAGCCAGAGGTGGGCGTGATAAAGAGCCAAATTAGTGGGGCTATCCTTCGCTAATAATTAACTCCGCATTTAATCAAAATCTAATTGGTATGACATTATGTATTTCATGGCGTATATTATGTACATAGTGCCCTCTGCTGTTTGAGAGGCTGAACTTGTGGTTTTCAAGCTAGTTCCTTTATGGGAGATAGTCCATAGAGAGAAGTGGAAACTTTCTACTGCACGTGAGAACACAACCACCCACCTGCACCCACACACAACAAATAAAAAGGAACTTCAGAGCTAGTGAATCATGTGGGTAATCTTCATATTTATTCATGTACAATCAATGGCAAACACAATACTTTCACAATAGATCTCTTTAACATCAAATATACAGAACATGGGTACCACCTCTTTTTTTTCCATAAATGTTTGCCATGGCAGGCAGAAACACATACCAAATGCATCACACACACGCACACAAACACACACACACACACACACACACACACACACACACAAATAGAAATCTCCGGAATATCAACTTGGAACAAGCAGCTATCGATAAGCACAAACACAAAAGAGGAATGAATGTAAATGTAAAAACACAACTCTTCATCTGAAGCAAAATGAAATCCACAAGTGGTTCTTAATACATGTCAGGTCACGGTGGAATTAACAACAACCAAGTCATAAAACAAGATATTCAGGTTTTTATTATTATCTTATGCGTCAGAGTGGCAGCCATTTTGTTTACGGGTCTTCCACCACAGTGAAAGAGCATGCCCAGAGTATTACACGTTAGACTAAAAGATGAAGGAGGAGGGACTGAAAGCACACACACACAGAGCCCAATTACAAGGATGAAGGGGGAGTTGTTTTGGGATATATATATTTATATATATGGATTTTTAGAAATATGGTAAACAGGTTTAAAATGTGCACTCAACGTACCAACTACATAAGATAGGCTGTGTTACAGTTTGAAGTCCAATAGGTTGCAGTCAATCTTGTAGTAAACGTAGGGGTAGTACTCCTGCTGGCTCAAGTTAAGGCCGGGAATGTCCATCGCCGACTGCGGAACAGACACACACGACCCGTGATCTCATTCATCAATGGGGGAAGCATTTCAACATGATGGAAAACATGATCTCAGCTACTCAGTAAACCGCAACGGTTCCTCATATTCAGGGGAATCGGTAGCTGCACAAGTTTGTGAAATATTTCCCACATGCATCTACGCTGAATTCCAATAAGTAGAAATGAGATGGGATAGGGAAAACACCTTCTTCTGCTAACTGTTGTTCCTGACCAAATCTATATTCAAATAGTTTTACTGTGCATTATAACCTCACAATAAAACATAACCACAAAATACAAACACACAATGAAAATATGAAACAAAATATCAATATAGTAAACAAAAGCAGGCCGACTCACATCGATGATGCCGGCGGCACTGCTGTCCAGGTGCTTGTAGAGCTCATTCAGCACCTCCCTCAGCTTTTTCATGGTCTTCTTAGTGGGCTGGAGGAGCATGGCCTGGAAGTTGACCGGTAGGCCGTACCTGGAGAGGCATAGTGGCGTAGCAGCTTAGCAAGAACTAACATTAACACGTCGGCAGGCCTGTCTGATCAAAAGGATCTACTAGGTTTGTTTTGTTTTTTTAACCACAGGGGTGGTGGACCCGTCAGTTGGCACAGTCATCAAGAATGTCATTACTTTAAATTGTTCTTTAAAGAAACCATTTCATTGTCATCTCGTATTTTTATTCCAAATTAGACATGAACTTTTCTGGTCATTCCTGTAATTTGTGATATTGTGTTATGAATAAAATTAATAAACTAGGTCTCACACCTGCTATACAGCATGGACAAATCCATCACTACAAGGCCATATGTACAATTCACATGATAATACATAAATAAATCAAGGGTTTAGTTTAGAACAATTCTAAACTAAAGGCGGTACCTCAAGACGGACTCGACGAAGACCCGTAGTGCTTTGATGTGGACCCATGCGATGAAGGCCTCACTGAAGTTCACCTTCAGCCAGCGCACTAGAGGGCCCTACAGAGACAGAGGATCCATATTTAACATTAGGATTGATTCCTAGAGTGTGGTCAAGGCCACAATCAAAGCAGAAAGTGAAATGAATTAGTCTACTCCGGGCTTTGGAATCGACTCCAAATAGTGGAATCGACTCTTCAAATTGAGTGGGCTTGTAAGTTTTTGTTTTTGTTTGAATTCAACAACCTATATAAAAACACACCAATCTGTGTTTGATTATTTCAGTCTGATCCATTTCTCATGACGACGGAAAAATGCGCGATGTAATCTGTCAATCCTCCATGCTACTGAATGATTAGTGCCTTCGATCTAGGTACATTTGTGCCGTTCTCTCTGTGACACAAAGGGCCCGTACAAACTGCTTCTTCTTGTCTGTGGAGAGGCGCGTCATCTCCTCTTTGTCAGCCTTCAGCTCTTCCTCGTTGTACTGGAAGTCCCTCATGGTGAACCTGGAGACATGACGGTAAAAGACAGGTCAGAGGTCATCTGGATCATTCCCGTTGACTACCTTCACCATCACTTTAGATTGTACATCAGAAAACATGTAACCTTTTAAAAAAATGTAGCAACATGTAACGACATTAAAACAGAATGGTTTTAATTTCGGAGACCTGACAATGGCCATGAGGACTCAAGTGATCCAGTGTGGTGATACGTTTTCTGTGGGTGCAGTGAGACATGGCCCTTACTTGTTTTCCCTGGCCTTGTGTCTGAAGTCATCGAGGGCCTTTCTAAAGAGGGTCACACTGAACAGGCCGCTGTCCTGGTCCTCAAACAGCAGACTGGGAGAAGCACAGATGTCACGTCAATAACACTTGTGCAAACGTATAGACTTGCACTATACAAATAACCCACAAATGACTATAGCATAAGAATAATGTTGGCAGATGATCCCTAAAGTAGTTCACCCTTCTTTTAGCATACCAGGAGAAAATGTGTGCATGTCAGCCTATCATATGACTACATCACACTAGTTTTTTCAACAATACCAACATAGAGAAAGTGAAGAAACAAAGCCCTAAACAGATGGATCATGTTTCTGCCACAGTCCAAAGATCCTGTTCCACCATTGGGATGCCAGAAGAGGAGGTCCCAAAGACTTTTTTAATGAGCAACTGCTAATAAGCATCTGCATAGCGAGGGTGTTGCTAGGCAATGTCACCAGTAGGGATGGAGGATCTAAGTGAAAGAGCAACGGTTTGACGGCTGCCAAGTGAATTCATCAGTCACACCATTTTCAGTGTGGGGCCTGACATGGTAATGAGGTTTGCATGCGCTTCTTTTTTTGTCCTTTGTGTTGATAAAGAAATTGATGGGTTTTCTGGTTTTAGGGAGATGGGGGGTATAGATTGCAGGTTGGAAAGGAGATGTATAGGTTGTAGAAGAGTTATGAACTCTGAAACATTGCTCTCAAATCTCTAATCTTTCTGAAGCATTTCTAGATGTCAGAATCAGGATTTTGCAATTTATGTTCCGTCACATATTTTCTCACGTCTGGTTCTAAATAATACATAACTAGGTTACAAGCATTAAAAAATCTCTGTTTTGTCAAATCACCAGCATACCTGTACCCACGTGTAACTTACTTTGTGGATCGCGGCACGACCATCTCAGCAAGTGTTTCATACGTTTTCTGCCAGTCAGCATATCCAGTCCTACCAGACATGAGAACACCCATTAAAACAGAGCTCAGCTTTAACCAAACCAACCATACATTCAACAGACCTATATTTATACATTCATGCCTTTTTGTTTCACAGCTAGGCTAAGTTCTTACTTTGGAACCACCACCAGCATAGTGATGAGGTACTCTGAGTCAATTACAAAGTCTTCCTTTTTAACGATGTCTGCCAGGCTTCTGGTCAACAGGCTCCCCCTGGTGGTATAGGAAAGCATAGGTCATCACCGAAATTGTAAATATCATCAACAGCCCTCACATGCCATGTAAAAGTCCCTTGAGAACACACACACACAAAAAAGAAAACACTTACGCATTCTTCCTCTCGAGGTTCTGCAGGTTTCCCTTCAGGTTGTTGTAGGCTGAAGCCCTGGCCTTCAGGTCGTTGTCAATCTGAGTCACTTGCTGTGGGGGGGGGGGGGGGGGGGGGGGGCGGAGAAATGGGATGAGGTTGCAACAAGGCATACTTTCAGCCCTGCTCTCACACAGACACATCATGATGTATCCAAAGCACAAGTAAAAAGCAACCTAGCAGCATGAATCACACGTTGACCATAGAGAGGTTAGGGGCCATCCGTTTAAACACTGCCAGGTCTCCAGAGTTCATTTTGTGTTGAGTGGGAGCGCTACCTTGGAGATGATCTCTGAGATGTTTTTTAGGGACTGTTTAATGGGATACTTGGCCATGTCCCACTGAAACCGTGTGATGTAGGTGACAAGGTCCACTGGAAAAAAAAAAACACGTAGGAGGCGCAAAGAGGAGATTTATAAACCAATGGTACTCAAACCAAGTCTTTCAGGTCAGAATGAACTAAACAGTCTTTATGTAAACAGTATTTAAGTTTACGTACAGCAAAGGCTTAATATTCTTTGAATAAGGCATATTTTTTCAACTGGGCCACTCATCATAGATCAGCTAAATTTGATGATTTACATTCAAACAAATCCTAAATGATTGTAAGCATTGAGATCCCATATCATCTCAATGGTGTTATATGTGCAGGGGGTTGGACTACCTCCATTGGCCAACAGGTTCTCCTGGACTTTGTCTCGGCTGTCCTCCAGCACGTCGGCCATGTACTGAGCCACCTTCTTCAGCACACTGTGAAGAGTCGAGAGAGATGTCAAAACCCTCGGCATTAGCACAAACACACATCAAAAGAGTTCACAGAACCCCGCTATAACGTATCCAAACCCCTAAAATCAATACTAGATTTATAAGCAGACACACATTGTGCTCCAGAAATAGTATGTTTCACCACCATGCCATAGCCACATGCCTCTTCATAAATCACCGTAGCATACATCATTGGAATATCAGCAAATAAATGTTGTTACAAGGACACGCATTTGGTTTGTCTAACTACAGCTTTAAAAGAGAGAGCTGATACTGCTCTCTATGTAGCTTCAATGGCAGCCATCACTACTCGTTCACGAAAGCAATCACTTTTGGTCATATTTATTTGATCAAGGGTTTACGAACTGCCTAAAAAAAGTAATCCTCCTCCCTAAATCCATATGGACTGGGTAGAAATATACAGGAAGGACATCCACATTTGAAAGAAGATAGGTCAACACATTGTTTAGAAGGACAATGTCGGTCATGAGAAGCAGGAACGTGAGATTACAAGGAGTCTCACAAGGTCTCTTGTGGATGGGGAAATGATAAGTGTTGTAAATTTAAAATCCCCTTTAAAAGTGAAACCATGATGTAATTTTTGACTTTCTATCTCTGTAATATCCATAGTGAAAAGATTCAGCAGTGCAATCAGTAAATTACTGTGAGAGAGATTTCTCAACTTTTCCAGAAGACTACATATCTCTGTGTCAAACATCCGAGAGGCCCATTAGTCATGAGCCTAAAATACTTCTTTTTTTTCCCAGACTGTGAAAGATGCCGCCATGTCACCCAACTGTAAATTGCAAACTTTAGCCTGCGTGCCTTCTTAGCCTTAGACCAGTGTGAAATTCCTCACGGTTATAGGGGAAGGTAAGCAGAAAATAATAATAGGTCCAAGCTTTACATCAGAGGATTTAGTGCTTAATCATTTAGTGCTTCATCAACAGTTCAAACTACCCATATACATCAAACATATTACATAGGATGGAATCACAAAGAGGACACCAACTCAGACAGAGGGTAGCGGGGCAATGTACCTTTCAACAAAGCTATCCAGTTTGGCCAGCTCATCCGACAGACCAACCAAGACGTCCAGAGTCCCAACCTGCAACAAAAGGAAAAGAGCCCATCAGCACAAAAAATGCTTTGAAGAACATCTCTGGTCCAATAATGTTAGGCCATTTTGAAACAAGGTGTTGCATTTGAACAACGGTATCGGAGTTTTAATCAGCGAGTGGTGACCACCAGGGGATCCTTAGGACGGCACCTCTTTTGTCAGAAGGCCTTCATGCATTAGGGTTAGGGTTACAGTTCAAGGAGAATTAAGACCACATGCATCAAAAAGGTGGGGTAATCTCATCTGGGTCTTGCAATGAATTACCGAAGCAGTAGCCAACCGAGAAACTGTAGCAGGGAACACTTTATCAAAGCAACATGTAACCTTACCATGAAGACATAGTATTTATTATACACTAGAATGCTTTAGACCAGCGCTGCTCATCCATCATGGTGTGTTATGATCATGGTGTTGAATTCGTTTTACATCTAAATTAATTGTTGAAACTGTATACAGTGGGTGCTGCTGCTAACCTTGAGATCGGGGATGTTGAACTTGTGGTTGGTGGAAAGGTTGTTGGTGCGAGTGGTGGCCACCATCATGTGGTCCCAGGTCTGCTGGCATGTCTTCTCGCCAGGAGCCGAGATCAACCAGAACTCTGACATGTTTACAGTGCTCCTTCCGACCAGTTGGCTTGTTGAACTAACAGCATGTGAGACAGGAAGTCCGTTATAACCATATTTTGTGCCATTAATAATTTAATAGAAATACCACTGTATTCCTCGATGTTATGCAAAGCACAGAAGACTCAGAAACTGTCATGGGCAATAAAACACGATTAGCCCTGTTTCTAGATGACATATTGGCAACAGCATTAACGGTACACCGTGTATGAAGTGATTGTAGGACGTGTTTACCATTTTCAGCAACCATTGAGATTGATAAACAACCATACACTGCGGGGTGCAACGTGAAGCTGTCAGAAACCAGCTGGTCAGTAACTACACACGGAAGGATTACCTGCAGTAGTGACCCAAGGTACTAGCGACAAACACAGTGTGTTCGTTGTTGGTTCACTATTTGCACTTACCTGAATAAGAAACCAACAGGATGTTTGCAGGAAAATATAGAGTATTGGTTTTTTTAGAGCTTGCAAGTATTCATATTTGCCATTAGTCCAATTCTTGAGATCTTGTCATAGCAGCATTAAGTCACCTGACTATTCCGTAAAACAGGAAGGCCTCTCTGCGCATTCAAGCATGCGCACTCGTAACCTACTAAGCTCACTAGCGTCCACCTCTGGTTGGGATGCATACTGCAATCAGATACCGTTCCATCTCCACCAATGAATTTAAATATTAGACATCTGTAAAAAGTTGGTAAAACAAATTCCCAAAAGTTTCAAAGTGAATGCATTATTTTGTGCCATTAATATTGGTAGGCTGAACATGTTACCTTTCCCTTCCAAGAAGGTACACATTACGCTGTCTTAACTTTAGTGCGGATGTAGATTTATCTGACAGCAGCTATAACTGTTCAGGACACCAACGGCAACTACAGTCAGCATTGAGTCGTCAGTCAGACTCAAGACACATTTGACTTTCCAAAATTGGATAAGGTGGACTCTGGTTTCCTGAACTTGGGTGTCTCCTCATGGAAGTCTTGGAAAAATGCAGCCGATGGGATATGTTTACAGTTCAGTGGGTCTGGGGTTCATTGTTTCCAACACAATGCTTGGTCTGAGTGGAGCCAACCCTGGAGATCAAACAGCGGGATTGATTTTTGCCCCTATGGCTGGCCATTGGCCAGTCTGCCTGATGTTATCACCGCCTGCGATAGGTCTTAATCAGCCATTTTGTAGAGGAAGACGGCTGTCCATGCAACTCATCAGTTGTCACTTTTAAGCTTCACAAAATATTGCACGTGTGTTTTTATGTAGTTTATTACAATTATGTATGCTATGTTTAAACTATAAATATCCATCATATTCATTAGAAAAAAAGAGCTTACATCGGAATATTTTTGCACAGTGTTTGAAGACGATGGCTCTGAAGAACGTTGATCATTTACAACTATACAAATGTACAGAGTATATAATTATTGTCCAGCAACACCAAAAAATCTGTTTGATTCCTAAACTCAAAAATAGCTGCACCTAAACACACATACACACACACACACACACACACACACACACACACACACACACACACACACACACACACACACACACACACACACACACACACACACACACACACACACACACACAACACACACACACACACACCACACACACACACACACACACACACACACACACACACACACACACACAAGATAAGACAAGACAGACAGACAGACAGACAGACAGACAGACAGACCACGACAGACAGACAGACAGACAGAACAGACAGCACACTACAGACAGACACACTCACACACCATCACACACACACACACGCACACACACACACACGCACACACAAACACACATGAAACATAAACTATAACAATATGAGATATTTTAGGCGGTCCTGTTGATCAGCGCTAATAATACAAATGTATGAAACCCGCTGTCAATGAGTGATGCCATGAGCAAAGTGTAATGAATTGGGCCCTGATTATTTGTGGCAGAAAGAGAAAGAGGGGTGAGAGGTTGGACATGTTTAACATTCTGTTACTGTTTGAGTGACGTGGCTTATCTTCATATCTCTTGACCCCTTTGAAACTATTGTTACAATGACATGAACAGAGAAAGCCTACTCAAACAAATATATATTTTAATTTATTATCTGGCTTATCACATTATTTGACCCTGAAGTTCCTTCCTTTATTATATATTTGGCATTAAACAATTAAAAGTTATGTTGGTTTTTCTTAAATATCTTTTAAGACCCCGGAGGTTAACCTTTAAAGGAATTTACATTTGCACAATCATGGAACTTAGACGGCCAATGGCTTTCTCTAACCCTGCTTAGCATTCACCTCAGAACTCAGGAAAGATGTGTTTGGACTTCTTTCTACTTAGCAACATTCTCTCACAAAAGAGGTACAAGAACCAGGTTTTTAAACGCACACTGCATTACAACAAGCACAATAATAAGCCCTGTTACATAATGCCGAGAATTAGCATAGAGCAAATCTATGAATCTTATCTAATTTATCATTTAAGGGGGTTATTTTCTCATAACTAGTCAAATAAAACAGAAATAAAGGCTGTTCCTTGCCTGGTGTTACCTTTGTATGACATGATTCTGAGTGTTTCGATTATTTGTAAGCTTGAAAGTACGCCTTTCCATGGGCTTTGGTCCTATGAACTGTATCTGGAGACCTCGCTGAGCCACAGTGTTGATGTAATCTTTTGGCAAATCTTGTAGATGAGAATTCAATGCAGTCACTGAGCCCTTTTTCCTCCCAGTGGGCCACACACACGTCTGGGCCGCCCGTACCCGGCGGCTGCTGGAGTTGTTATTATGATCTAAACAATGAAAATTAAACATTGGGGTTTGCCGGCATGCCAGTTCAGATGTTATGTGTGATTAGACTAGCATATACGTAACATTTACTGTCAGAATGCAGAGGGACAAAACACGGAACAGCTTTTGTGTCGTGGTCTACAAAGACTTCCCATCTAAAGAGGTTACAAAGGACCATATGCAGCACTTGTATGAGTGAGGCAAACAATGCTATTGTGTAGGACTATTTTGTCCTTTGCATTGTGGAGTTGCTTGAGATTTGAACCCTCCTTTACTGATGTCCACAGAAATTTGCAATTGGTATGCCTTACAAATGCACAGCACTCACAAACAAACAAAATATTGAATATATGTGTGTAGCTTGTAAATTGGATGGTTCCAAGACTTTGTTAACTGTATAAAAACATTTTATTTTAATGTTTGCTGCAAAGCAACTTTTGTGTGTACCACGATTTCCCAGCTTTTGCTTGGCTCTCTTCAAATATGCTAAAATATATGATTTGTTTTATGACTGTGATTATTAAATAATAACAATGATATTCTCAGTGTCATGTTATCCATCGTTTAAAGTTTAAGTGTATCAAAAATTTGAATTCCATTGAATTTATGGAATTGCACTACATTTATACAGAATATTAGTAGTGTATTGTGTAATATAAAAACTGTAATAAGAAGGACAATATCGGTCATGAGAAGCAGGAACCAGAGATCACAAGGAGTCACATGGTGCCTGGTGGATGGGTGAATTGTCAAAGAAGTGTTGAAATTCTACTATTCTCTCTAAAGTGAAAAGATTCAGCAGTGCAATCAGTAAATTACTGTGAGAGATTTCTCAACTTTTCCAGAAGACTGTATCTCTGTGTCAAACATCCGAGAGGCCCATTAGTCATTAAATGTATAGCCTACTTAATCACTCTGAATTAACCAGTAACTCTTATAGATTATATTTTGGATTAGGCTTTGACTTCTTAAGGGAAATGTAGGCTATTCGTTTTCCAATGACGAAGCCTAGCTAAAGATGTTGTCACTTTTTCATTCCAGAGCCGTTTTGGAGTCTTGCCTGAAAACTTTCTGTCTGTTTAAACAGTAGCTCAGCCCTACCCGCCACCATCACGCGCTGTGTTGTAAAGGAGAGAGAGAGAGAGAGAGAGAGAGAGAGAGAGAGAGAGAGAGAGAGAGAGAGAGAGAGAGAAGAGAGAGAGAAAGAGAGAGAGAGAGAGAGAGAGAGAGGAGAGAAGGAGAGAGAGAAGAGAGAGAGAGAGAGAGAGAGAGAGAGAGAGAGGAGAGAGAGAGAGAGAGAAAAAAAAAACGTCTGTGGTGTTGCCGCCTTCAGGGACCGACTAATATCTTCACCATTTCAAAACAAGGGCAAAGTACGGAGGAATCCAGTGGAGCTTAAATCTGAAGACAAATGTACACCGCTTCACCATTGAGGAAGACTGGGAAGATGCTGAATGCAGCCGCAGAAAATTAATTATCTGGAGACTACTGGACAATGTTCTGACATTGCCAGAGGAAATTAATGAGGAGACAATTCAGGTATTTAGTTGAACATTATACTGAACTAGTTAATGCCTTTAATTAATAACATTAATGAAGGCAGAAAATCAATCTCATGATATTATTTTTTGAATATTGACATTAGAAAAGTGAATCTATTTCCTCTTCATAATACATTTTCAAGATTGATAAGCAAGTAGAAGAAGACAAATATATGTGTTTGGTTATCTGCTGTCCTCTTTTAAGTGTATGCTTTAAGTTCATAACCTTTTTTAGCACCTAGTCACAGCCCAACAAAAATACATGCATGCAGATTTACATACATTTGACTATATCATTATTATTATTATTATTATTATTATTATTATTATTATTATTATTATTATTATTATTATTATATATTATATTATTATATATTGATGTTGTGATTTTTTTTGTTCAGTTAGTTCTACTTCATTAGTATTTGTGTTATGGTTAATATTAAAAGGAAATACAAACTATGGGCTTGACAGCGCTGAAAGCGTTAAGCCCCGCCCACCGAGCCGACTTTCAAGGCATATTTGATAGAAAGGATCCAGAATTGCAGCCATATTCCGGTCTACAGCAACGCTAATGACGGTCTCACTTCCTATAATATGTGTCCGCCAGTTAACAGTCCCTAGATGTAGAAGAATAAAAATATATGAATAACAACCAAACCAACCACAAGTACGACAAGGGTATTATGTAGAAGTGACGAATAATTGTATAAAGCAATGTCCGAAAAATGTTAAAGAAACGGATATATCTACTATCTATATCAGAAGTCCCGCCCCCTTTCCCGACTCTATCCGCTAACCCAAGGAACTGAAAGTCCCGCCCTCTCTCTCTCGGCCGAAACGCATATTCGGAGCATCCGGTTCAAGAACAAGAACTGGGTTCGACGTTTACGCCTCCGGTGCTTTCAAACATCCATGGTGACCGTCCAGAGCTGGTTTAAAAAGCAGTCGAAGTAGCTCATTTTTGCCGCGATCAACGACGTGCATGGCAATAATTATTTCATTCTTTAGTAGCCCCACTACTCTTTAAAAATTCCGCCCAAAAAGAAAAAGGGATCCATCCCCAGCTTTGGGCTTTCTGCACACGTAAGTAACGTTAGACGCTGTTAGCTCCAGTTGTCCTCCGTTAGCATGTTGTTGATATGAAACTGGCTTCGGCTGGTTTGATGGCCAGATGGGTGCCTGGCGTCCAACGTGCGGACATTGTTATATATATTCTATACATATACATGTTGATCGATGCTGAAAACTATCTTCTCCAGGTCCGATGAGATGTGTTGAAACACAAAGGCCGTGGTGACGCTCGGCAGGCTGCATAGTTGTAGTTTCACGGTTTATAACGCGAACCTCATGTTAATGGGCAGAAATCAAAGTAAAGAACTCACGTTTAACTCACTCAGCACACAGTTTAAAATTAAATGGCTGTAATTATCTACCGAGTTACTGGATTTACATACGTGTTGCATGGATGTTTTTAAATAACAAGTGAATATGTGCTACTTTTTATTTGTTACCCCGTAGGACTGTTCAAATCGTCAAACATATTTGGTATAACTCTTGGTCCAGTCATTAAATCGTTTACCATCAACGTGCAATGTGCATAGATCATCTTTCAAAATACGTGTGCTTTATATAGCCCTAAACTCTAGGTTTGTTTGCAGGCTTACAACTACCCAGAAGGCTTAGGGAAGGCTCTCTACCGAGAGCCGTTTGACTTCAACGCCGAGCCACCTTGGGATCCCAGCTGATAGTGGATGAGCTCCATCACCGGACTCCTCCACGTATGTATCTCATATTATGTAGGCCGAATGTGTCCCACAATTTTCTAATGTGTGGATATATGGTTTCATGTGAAAACATATATTTCATGTTTAAATGTTGAGTTACTTAATATCAAATGGATGTGATTAATTATACGTGCATTTTCCAACCCAATATTGAATATTGTCTGCTTTTTTATTTTTTCCCCCTCTGTCTTAATTCATATTTAAACTATAAAATAGTCTTTAATCTCAACTAACTAATTTATTATTAGATTTGACATTTCTTCACCATTTTGGAGGATAGTCGCCATCATAGTTTTAATTCAACACGCTGTGGGTATTCCCTGATCAATTTAGTCAGACATTGATGTTTGTAAATGCTCAGTTATGTTCTGTTCCACGATTCCCACAGTGAACTTTCTTTTTTACACTTTCAATAATTTGGTTCCCATCTTGGTTCAATTGAATACCCAGTCAGACAACTTGTTTCTTCGCACTATCCCTACAGCCACACACACAGATCCCTAGAAAACTACACAGTCACTTCACATCTGTTCCTGAGTGGACAGCTCTGTCCTGCTGACGCACTGTGTAACATTATCGACGCTGCCATCTGACGCTGAGGCCGCCTCCATTGTGCCTTGGTTAATGCCATCAAAAGCAGCCTTTTACGGGTCACCAGCACAGGGATTATGGGTGATTGTGTGGGGTAATTGGTGGTAAAGTAAACGAACTCTGTGCCCCAGACTCTGTGTTTTCCTGATGGCCATTCGGATGACTGAGCCTCCTCAACACACTACAAGCGCTAACACCGCTGGATCCATTCTGTGCTCCGATCTACTCGCTGAAAAATGGCTTGTCTCACTCACATCCACCAGAGAAACAATTTAAATAAAAGTTTGAAACGCCCATGACGATATTAACCGCCCTGATCTTGGAAATATTTATCTTGTTATTGATATTTATCTGTTTTTTTTACACAGTTGTTTGCATCGAGCACCCCAAGGGCTGAAGAAGGGCCAAACCAGAAAGACCTGGACCTCTCCGTATCACACATGTTTGTTGGACAAGCGGAGGTCATTTGACAAGATGAAAGGACTATATGACGAACCGCAGTACTCCATCGACCTGCTGGACGGAGGCACGCTCCTCCAGCATGTTGTCGACAACCACATCTCTGAACAGTCCCTGGTAATGCAGTTGGAACATTGTGGCACTTTGTACTCAAAATGTATTTACTACTGCGTAGTAAATAAATGTATTTAACGCATTCAGAAACAGGATTTGTGTTTCGCTAGAACCTGTGATCAAATTAAATGAATGTAGTAACTCTCACGTATACTTAGTAAACCTTCATTTAAGTATATTTCCTTGAAGAATATCACTGACTAGAATTGGCTAACACTGCATTTATTTTGCATTGGTCCCTTAGGCCGACAAGAATGCGTTTTTTGTGGCGGATCTGGGAGTCGTAATGCGGCAGCATGTTCGCTGGCGAGCCTGTGTGCCCCAGATTCGGCCGTACTACGCTGTCCGATGCAACAGCAGCCCGGCCCTCATCGAAGTCCTTGCCGCCCTTGGAACAGGATTCATGTGCACAAACAAGGTAACCTAGTTGTGGGAGTGCTTGTCTTACTTGTGTTCTATCTGGTCTGTGTTTGGCTGTTGGCTGTATACTAAGATCTTTACAAAGGGCAGTACAAAGGGTTGAAATGTCTCTGAGAACCCGTAGGACATTTATAAATGAGTCATACCGGAGCAGTCAGAGTTTGTCAGGAACGACTTTAATGTATTTTACGCCTGGAATAAACCATTTCGGCCAGCTGCCAAAATCACTTTTGATTTGTTTGGATCAAAGGATTGTGCAAGGTTGTGATTCTTGTGGTTTCGTTATACGGTAACCAAGCAACACCTGTTCATTCAAAACGGCGCAGCATTTTTGGCCACGCTTCCAAATACACGTTCCAAACACAAGTTCCCTTGTGTTTTTGTCTTGGTATCGTACTACGATCATGGTACCCAATGGACCGCCCACCTGTGCTCACACTGGTTCCTGCCAGATCTCCCTTCTACATTGCCATAGTAACGCGTATGTCCCGTCATGCTTGTCTACCCCTGGGGGATTGTTTCAGTCCGAGCTGGAGATGGTGCAGAGCCACGGCGTTCCCTCAGAAGACATAATCTACAGCGGCGGTTGCAAACAGCTCTCCCACATCAAGTACGCCGCCAAAAGCAGCGTGGACATCCTCGTGTGTGATAATGAGGCGGAGCTACGCAAAATCGCCCGCTGTCACCCGCGTGCCAAGTAAGTGCCTTCTAAAAGACCAGAAGGATCGGCTTTTAACGACCAGCACCCATCATGTATGTGTTACAGAGTTGCCATGTGTCCATTATGATAAACCTCAACATAATCTGTTACATATTGTTATTGTCTGTTTTGCTACATGAATGAGGATGTTGTTGACATTTCTACTGGCAATATGAAAATGGCAGTATGCTTTGAGGATTCACAAGCTCTGTTGGCACATAATGAAAACCGCTATTTTTCCCTAAACCAACAGCCACTGAGATACTAAGAAGTAAATGCTGCCATCCGTTAATAATTTGTCCATCTGTGCGGTTGATCATGCTCACCGGATATAAACCGGAACATTTTCTGCTGCTGCGGATGTTCTGAGAACGTGTTTTTTTTCGATGGTGCATTTTTCCTGGTAAAGAGCTAAAAAGATCAGCTCATTGAATACAAGCTAAGGCATTATTTTGTATCCATAGCCATTTGTTAAATTCAACTAAACCATCTTTTTGGTATACACATTTTCTTAATAGTATATCTATTTGGTATTATTTTATTCCCAAGGCTGCTGCTGCAGGTGTGGACGGAGGCGTCCGGCAGAGGGAAGGAGATGAGCATGAAGCTGGGCTGTTCCCTGAAGGACGGCAGACGCCTGCTGGAGAGGGCCAAGGAGCTGGGCGTCCAGGTGGTGGGAGCCAGGTAACACCTGCTCAGGACACATGGACAAGGAACTGGACAAATAGAAACCCCAGCCCCTCGAGGAAGTAGAATCTGGCACCTGGCACGTCCTCCCTGATTCTCATCAGCCTTTGTCCTTTTTTTAAGAGATATCGAGAGAGGAGAACTATTGGACTTTCTTTAAGTAAAGGCTGTGCTTGATCTTTCTTATCTCCATTGCTTTTTAATGCTCCTAAGCTGGTACAAACACCCAGGGCCGTCGGACTGCGGGTATAAGGTACACAGTTGTGGGGGGGCCCAAGGCAGAGGGGGACCCATGGAAATAAAAAAAAAATATTGTGTCTTTAGAATTTGCTACCATCCCCAAGTGGTAGGAGCCGCACACTGCGCTCGCGGCAAATTGCCACTAGGCAATTCTGTGCAGGGGGCTGGTAGGGGGATTTCAGCAGTACCTCCTGTATTCAGGGCCCAGAATTTGGTGCTACGGCCCTGCTCACACCTAGAATCCCTGCCCTCTTAACAGGTTCAACATCTCCAGCTGTGATAACGAGCAGGCATACGCTAACGCCATCTCTGACGCCCGGTGTGTCTTTGACATGGCGGTGAGTTATCAAAAAGTTTTTGTATTGGTTTATTTATTTTTTATTTCGATGTTGACCATATTTATATCAATATGGTAAAATGTGTACTTATTTGTATTGGATTAAGATATCTTTTAGATTTATTTTAATATTCATATTTTCTTAAAGATCTTCGATTATACTACTTTTCTGGTCTTCATTTCTTATTAATGACTCCCATAGAGCAACCTGACCGCAATCACAGCACAAAAAACGATGTAGATTTTCGGGGAACTCTTCCTCTCGCCCCCCCTTCGCCAACCCTACTCCGTTGTGATTTGTTACCTTCCGGAAGAGCATGCTGCAGCATTGCCATGCATGGAAAATCCGGATTGTTCTACGTAGATGAATCCCGGAATTTTGAACAAGTGAATCGCGACCGGTGTCCCTAGTGTCACCCCAGACGGTCAGCAGGGAATACGTCTAAATGCATGTACGTCATTATTTGACACTTTAGTATGGTTAAACATGACTATAAATCATTACAACAACGTTCATAGGTCATTAAAAGTCGAAAAAGCAAAATAGGGGCTCTTTAAGGTCATACATATGCCAGTAGATGGCTTTCTTTTGTTCATGGTGTTTATCCCATTCCCCCAGGAGGATATGGGGTTCGCTATGAACATCTTGGATATTGGAGACGGGATCAGTGGCTCAGAGACCCAGGTCAAACAGGTCAGTGGGCCTTCCCTTCCCCGTGTGTGTATCTGTTTATCTGTGTGTGGACATCTAAACCCACACTAAAAGCAAAGGCCATCACTATCGCCTAATGAAAAAGGTGATCAAATCAAACTTTATTCATCGGGCGGCAAATGCATATGAGAGGTACGATTTTAAAAAAATCAGGATGATTAGAGTAATTTAGGAGAGAGCTAAACAAAAATGTTTTTTTTCATACATTAAGATCGATTGTGTGTGTAAATAGTAGTTCATTAGTATTGCATGCACGAATATCATTACATGACATTCATGTAATGCATCAATCAATGCGACGTCCCTGAATCATGAACATGTAATTCTCTCTGCTTCAGATCAACAGGGCTGTAATGTCCGTGGTTGACTTGTACTTCCCTCCTTCCACTGGGGTCTCCGTCGTGGCTGAGCTTGGCGGCTATCTGGTGGCCCCTGCCTTCACATTGGCCGTCAACGTCATCTCAAAGGGTGTTGTAGCACGCGATCTGCAGGAACACCACCGAGGTCAGTAATGACTTGTTCTGCTCTGAGATTCTTCAAGAAGAATGAAACCCTAAAACGAAATTGGAGACCCCTGGATGAATTCAATATCGAGCATTTTAAAGGCAATCAAATTCTGCTTGGGTCAAGTCAAAGAAAACCAGTTAAACAAATATGGCTTATGGATATATATCCGACCCAATATACAATTAATTACTTTCTATTAAAGCTAGGATGGGGCATTTGATTATAGACCCATTTTTGTCATATTTGTGGAAATTCTCTTAACATCTCTACAGCAATCCATAAAAAATAATGATATCTGTGATTATCACAGACCTTTAATAAGCCTGTTGAATCATTTCATTTGGCCCAAATGAATTGATTGGATAGCCTCCCTGTCTTACTTGCTACTTACCTAGATATCTGCATGCACTCTTTCCCCCGTGCATCCATTGCACATGACCAGAATCTTCCACAAGGCTAGGCAGACCTATTGCTAAAGCTAGCAAGCAAGTCATGTGTTTTGGGGGAGTGGTAGACTGGGTAGCCCCGCCCATTCTGCTGGCGATTTGAGTTCGCCCCGCACAAGGGTCTGGAGAAGAGCAATACATTTCTTTCTGCTTCCGACACGTTTTTGCGGGAGCCATTCAACAAGCTGGCTTTTCCCCCAGGCCCGTTATTGGCTGGTGACGACAGGAAAGCAGCCAATTGCGTATAGAGTCATTTGTACTAGGCCCATTGACCACGCCTCTTGTTCTGAAGAAAATGACGGCAGTTTCCCCAGACCAACATGCAATCTACGATTGAGCTTAGTCTGGCAATAGTCAGTGCTAGGGGAGTGGCTCTTGAGGGAGGCCAGAAGAGAGGGTTTTTTTTTAATGGTTGGACACATTCAAAGTATAGTTGTCTCTAGCTTGTTTTTCAAAACTGCCTCCACTAGCTTCAACCTCCTGTCTTTGTCTTCTGCCCTCTCGCCACAGACACGCCGTCTGCCAATGACGAGCCAGAGTTTCAGTACTACATCAACGAGGGCGTGTACGGATCCTTCTCCTGCAAACTCACTGACTCTGTGATCCCAGTGCCGTTGGTTCACAAGGTGAGTGGAGGAAATGACCTCCCTAGTGAGGGAAGATCTTTCAAGTTCTATGCATCTGGATGGTGGTCCTTTCAGCAAGGTTAGGTCCATCTGCGTCACTTGAAGGCAACTACCCAGGCTGTATGTATCCTACAAAAATACCATTAATATTATAGTACTCCAAACAGCACTAGGAGTGTTCAGAGAGCTGATGCCTAGATTACATATCTAACATGGCCTAGGCTTGGATCAGATGATGAACGTAGTATAAAATAATAACAACAAAGAAAAATTATTTACATAGAACATTCAAATGGAAAACAAATGGCGGCAGTGGAAGTAGAAAAAAATAGAGACTTGTAGAGACTTGAAAGTAATCACCAGCAACCTTGGTGGGATCAGCAGAAACAACATTTTCCAACCGGCAGCACCACAGAGTCCTCACCCTTCTACCCGGTCTCCCTCTGTGTATTGCCAATGACCGTGCTATAGCAATCAAAGTACCTTCTCTTTTCGGTCCTCCCAGAACATCGCCCCAGATGAGCCGATGTTCAGCTGCAGCCTGTGGGGTCCATCCGGGGACGACATGGACCAGGTTGTGGAGCAGTGTGTGTTGCCTGAGCTCCACACGGGCGACTGGCTGGTCTTCGCCAACGCCGGGAGCTTCAGTCTGGGCCGGCCGATGGCGGGAGGCGGGGTCAACACGCCCGCTCCCCCCGTCCACTATGTCATCTCCACCAGAGACTGGTAAGAGTTCCAACACTAAAGGAGAACCAAACACTAAAACAACTAATTGTGCATGAAGAGTGAAAGCCGTCAAAGTACACGCAGATTAGAACGTTTTCTGATTGTTGCGAGTGGAGAAAACTGAACGGCAATCCGCCCCACCCTTAAATGGAAAAAAAGTATCTACCAGGAGGGGGCCAGAAGGCTTTATATTTTTTAATAGGGGGCTGGGACTAGCTTAACGAAATCACATGGTGCTTCGTTTTATAGAAAAATAAGCAAGAGGTTATTCCTTTCTTGTTTTAGCAGGGTTAGTGTATTCAATTGTAACCAGACATTGTTTTGTTTCCATCTCAGGTTTGAGATGCAGGATACTGGCGTCACACAAGAGATCAACCTCAAGAACTTCTCTCTGGTCCCTTATTTCTTCAAATCCTGCCAATCAGGGGCTGCCTTCTCTGTCCCAGCTTAGTGATTATTCTGGTATTCATTTTGGAAGGACTTAAACGGACAGTGTGGCTGGAATTTGGCTGGTTTTGTTATAGTTCGCAAACCCAAAGTATCTGTCGGATAATTATGCAACAAAATGGACGAGTCAAAAAGTTAACTGAAAACGTGGCGTATCCCGTTGTATTAGTGATTGATTTAAATTTGTCCTGTTTGCAAGATTTATTTCCAGTGATTGTACCACATGCATTCAATTGTGTATTTATATTTATGTGTATTTATAAATTAAGGGGTTGTATATTTGTTTATTTTGTCTAAAAGCCTGATTCCAGTATTGCATCTTTGCTTAGTTTTCAGCACTCAGTAATTTCAGTTCAGGGCTTAAGGCATGACACTGCTGCACAGATCAAAGTGCACATTTTTCTTCCCACTTTTGGTTGCAGTAATCTGTATCCAATTGTGCCTCAATGGTCAAACATTGTGAAGAATTAACGCGTTATGCAGCATGAGAGCTGTCTCTAGGGGACGCCATGGCTGTATACTGCTTGCTGCTCATTTCTGGGCTAGAAGCGAGAAGGCTCACTGCTAGGTGTGCACCAATCAACTGGTGTGTTTCAGAGTGGTAACCCGCAGAAGTGCGGCGTGCTGTCTTGGCGAGCTACCATACTATCGGAGGACCGGGCTGGTAATTGCTGCTACCTCGACCTTGGCAAACAATGTTTTTTTTTTTATACCTTTTTTTTAAAACTAAAGAATGTGCTGAAGGTGGCACAGAGGATGTGAAAAGAGGCCTAAAAATGACTGATTTTTTGAAGGAAAGGGACGCTTTGTAGAAGGAATCTTTAATCTTCCTATAACTCTTAACAAGCTGTATGCCATGTTTAATATTTATAATGGCTGCTGGTTGAGCGTTCTTCCTTTCTCAATGACGATTCCTTGGAGTTACCATTATACCTAGTTTTAACTAAACATGTTTATCCTTTGTGATCCAAAGGACAATACACGTTGTTAACCTGTAGCTGTGCGTGTCATCAAATTATCATTATAATTAAAAACCTCACTGGGTTGATTATCAATGGCATCGTCCTGTGTTTTATTAATGTTATGTCTAATATATATCGAGATATCTATACATCTCTCTCTATATATCTAGTCCCCAATTCTGGTGCATAGTAAAAATGTGATATTTTGAAAGAGTCGCATATAGATGCACGTAAATAGACTACTATGGAAACATTACTTTTATTCTGTGTAATGAAAACAAATGTAAGAGATATCATTACAAACATTAGATCATTCACAAGTATTCAGTCGATTAATTAGTAGTTGTACAAATGTAGAATAGAATGGGCTATATCTCAGGTCTTAACATGACTTGCATGTATTATTGTATTATTCAACCGGAACAGTAAAATATAGCTATACGAGATATACAGTATGTGTGTGTGTATCCGTCTATATATTTGATGTCAAGTTAAGATTGCACCAATGATCGTCAACGTCAGCTGTGCCCTTACAGAGAAACGGAATAACCCCAATCGTGAAATACAGTAGGCCTACATGATATCTGACTGGCACGCAATCTGACGTGAGTGGCGTGTCTCCCCTCACATTATACCTCAAGACTAGGGTAACGTTAGCCTGGGATTGGTCTTGCGATCTGGGCTTAACTCACTTAAGCATGTCAGTCGTGCAAATTTGACCCCATAGTTGGCTTAGCGTGGGCCCTTTTTAAAATGATCGCTCACGATTAAGATTTTGGAATGATTCCATCCAAATGGACCACTTTAATCGCCATGCTCGACTCTCCACAAGTCGCCAGAAATGCTGGACAGTTTCTCGTTCCACAATCGGTGTTCTGCCAATTTATGCTTACATGCAAAGGTTATCAAAAACCGATGGCCCGTGTGTGAACGGCGATTGCGGGTCAGCACACTAGCGTGGGTGATGGCTTCCCTCAGACTTAACACCTGCATTTTTATGTGACCCGCAATTTTCATTTTTGTATGCTTCCGTCTTAATAAAATCTTGAATCTGAATCCCTACTTAAACAATTTGTTAAGTTAAAATAGTTTGAAAACCACTGTCCTGGATGATCGGTCAACTGAGGATGTACTGCCAAACAACAAAGGGCATTCAATTAAAAGTGCATCAGAAATGAGGATTACATTTTACATTATATTATGATGAGGATGTGGATTAATTTTAATTAGGCTTAAATTAAATCACCCTCAGGGGTGAATAAAGCACCACAGACAATTTAGAGTTTGATCCACGCGTAGGCTTACCTGTGTGAAGCCTCATGTGCATTCAGACTGGACTTGGTGGGGACAAACTTTCCGCAGTCCCCCTGGGGACCAACATGCCCACAACTACCCCTCTCCGGGTGCGATGACTCGAGCAGAAGGAGAGTGGCCTGTCACAGGAACAATGGGCGGCGGTAAAGGTGCGATGGGTGGCAACTTGCTGCCACCAGGTGTCACCGCTGATGGCTGAACAAAGTAAACAGGGAGAGCCTGAGTGGTCAGACGGCCAAGGGCCCCACGGAAGTATATGGCCGCTCATTGCTCTCCGTATCTCTTTGTGCACAGTGCACAGCATGTCATTGCCCACAAAATGGAGAGTGAACCTGACATTAAATCTGATGTGAGGGATGAAAAGGCAAAAGAAGATGCCCTTGAAGATAACATCGAGATAGACTGATAAAGAGAACCAAAAACTAATTCACTTCTATTCTGAACCTGTGTTTAGACGGAATTTATGGCCATGACTTTATTAAATGATCATAGGATAAGAGGCTAAGAGGTTTGAGTTTGACAGCAGTGTCAGGGTATCTTGCGGAGGTCCCAGACAGCCATGTGGCTTCATTAAATGTCAGTTGTCTGGATCTCCATGCAAAGACTCAGAGAACAAAGGGGAGGTTGTAGACACACAATGGATTCATGCACACACAGGCAAAAGGGGAAGGCAGTGGTCAGTCTGGAGGGCATGCTCTTCTGTGGTGGTACACATACAAAGGAAACCCAGATATGTATTCATCAGAAAAAGATATGCATTGAAAGAGATGGATCCAAATAGCCTGGCCCCAACATACTAATTGCAAACTTGTCTTGAACCTCTCTTTTCATTTTAGAGTTCCAAAGGGGGTCCACCACGAGATGCAGATGAAATTGCCTCTGGACGCAAGGCCTATGACCAATCACAGCAATGAAACGGATGACGCAGCGCAGAGTGATGGAAAAAGTGCAGTCGTACCAGGCAGAAATCTTGTTTTGTATGAAGCCAGACTTTATCCACAGAGCAATGAAACATGAGCTTGTGAGATTTTTCTGGTTCCCAGGCTAGGATCCAAACTGCAAAACAAAGAACACTGTGTTGAAACAAGGTGTTACAAACAAACATATTTGCTTTGAGAATTATTAAATACGATATAATTAATTGACTTTAGTTAAATATCAGTAAATACAAATGTTATGTGTGTTTCAGAAAACCAAACTAACCCAAACCCTTTTATTAACTAATCTAATCTAATCTAATCTAATTTTATATATAGATTATATTGTGTTACATCATGTCTTTTGTCTGCTCATTTATCTTGTGTTTACTTTTATGTTAACTGTCACAGATTTATTTCTTCTTTTTGATGCAAGTTCTTTACATTGCGGTGCTGTAGATCACGTATGAAGTGTTAAAGAGCTATAAATTACGCAGATTTCATTTAAATATTTTATTTGTATTTTATATAAAACTCCTATTTGTACTCTAACACAGCACTTGAAAAAAAAAACATATTTGCTGGCCAATCCTTGGTTAACTCATACATCCAAGAGAATAGCATGTCATACAATTCCAAAATAAGACGAAAACCCACCTTGATTTGGAGCCATGTTGACTGTCCCCAAATATGTGCCATTATCAGATGTTCTAATTGCATGAGTTAATTAAGCATCTAAGTATTGTTTATGCAATGCACATGTGAATCCTGTTTTGCCCTGTGTTGAAACAATACTGCAGGCAATACTTTGACCAAGATGATTGCCATGCCTAATCATTCTGTTCCCAAACCTCCATCAATGAAACTGACTTTAATTAATTCATGTATCGCTTAAAAAAGTTCCCTTAGATCCCAGAAATAAATTTCCTCCCTGGAGCTAACCAAGAGACTTTAATACTCTGTTTCCTTTATGCTCATGGAGCCATAATCCTATCAAGCTCAAAGGAAATATGAGTAGCTAGGCAGAAGATTAGCAGTTTTGGGCCCTAAGCTTCACATGAGCAATTGGCAATGGACACATCAGTCCCTCTGCATGTTCCTTAAATATATGTCAGTGTCCAGGGCAACTGTAAGAGGAGTTATTTAAAAGCCCTTAGCTAATGATCGTGTTACCTCCCTGGGAATAACCTCTATCTTCAGAGGCCTGAGTGACAAGACATGGTGCTGGTCTAATTAGCCTGAAATAATTAATGAACTCTATTCTTCATTATTCACTATCTGGTCATATTTAGTTGAACCTTGTTCAATGATAATTCCATTATAGATTATTCAATCATTATTATCTGAACATATTGAGTCAAACTCCTGGTGACCCTGACAAAAATAATTGCTGTTTACAGCCAGTAACTCTTTGATGGCCTAACAATGACCAAGGTAATTTGATAACCAACTGCCCAACTTGCTAAAGTTAGCTCACACATATAAGAGGTCCTGTTTGTGTTAACCCTGAGTGAGGCTAGACTCGCTCAGCCCGAGCGAAGCCAGCTCGAGCAAGGCTAGGGAACTGTCAACAATCTCATTATCTTATATTCAGGCCTACAGGTTGAGGTTCTTTATACGAGGACTTTTGTATCTGAATAGCATCTTTGGAAAGAAGTTCCACTCATTCCAAGGTTAGATATTGCTAATAGTTTTGTCAGACTCATGTTACTTAATTTACAGAGAACATTTTCAAATTCATTAGCTTAAACAAGTGAAGTTATGTTTGAAGAGAAGTTCTTGATTTGTCATTGCACAAGCACAAGTAGCCTACTGTATAATAAAATGTGATCGCTACATTTACCCATCACTAGCAGCACCAGGAGCACTGGGGAAGCCACAGTGCAGGGCCCACGGACCGACAAATTGGTGTGTTCTCATTAGCAATCTCTAGTGGCTTGACCTGTTGCTACAGATGGCTAAAACATTCTCAGATGAGGGGCCCAAAGTGGACCAAAATAAATCAATTAATGGAGCAAAACCCTATGCTTGAGAAACTTGTATTTCAGATTTTTTTAAATGGGGTAAATCGCTGCAGTAGAAAAGTTACATAGTGCAGCCTTAAGTATTTGGCCTCATTTTATAATGTGTTGACAGTTAAAACATTGAAGATAACGTGAAGGTAGACCTGCCTGTTATTTTCGTTGGTGGCATGTATGCTTAATAGTGTATCCACCACCAGTATACTTACCTCTCGTTCAATCATGATTGCACATCTCATTAATAGAGGTAAATCCTGCCATCTGCTGGTTAATCAAAAAAATATTATTATTGGATTGTCACGCGGTCATAATTATACAACAAAGAATAATGCAGAATCAAGAAGAATGACGAGTATTCATTTTTCCATAAAGAGATTGTATGAATAATTTCCTTTCAAAGCTCATTTAAATTATTTATTGTCCTATTAAGATAATTTCAGTATTTACCTCAGATAAATAAATATATAAACAAATGTGGGTCATTAGCAAGCTCCGTACTTGCTAAATAACCACAAAAATGTGGTTATTGAATTATAATATGCAACATTTAGATTTAGGTCAAATCATTAAGTGAATTATATTATTTAATAGGAAATCTGACGGAGAGGTTTTAGAACAATATAAGACTGAATGAGCGTTATCAGCTTTTGAAATATATTACTGCAGAAGGTGGGGTGCTGCAATTTGCTCAAGGCAATCTCATTATGGTTTTATGCTGCAGGATTTCACAGTGTAGTCGTTTGATACAAACTCGAACTCAGTAGTCTGCTACTAGACAGCTATTCATGTCATAAACTGAATCTACTGCCTCTGAAATACTGCCCTGGCTATAATACTGGTATTATGTTTCCTACTCTGGCCAACTTTTGTTGCGCACCCTAGCTGTTGAATCATAGCAAATATGAGGTTTTCTTCAATTTTTGTGACTGCAGTTTGATCCTAATCTAGTAGGTAGTAGGCTTTGACATAGCCTTACCTATGCCATATATTAGGCTACCAGGTGAAAGCAAGAAAGCAAACAATAAAAATGCAACTTAACGTTTACAGGACGAAAATCGATTAATCAAATGGCCCTAGAGACTATAGGCTTTGTACTGTTAATTACTAGTGATAATAATTAAATGAATACATTACTACAGAATTTCGCCACCATAATTCGTCAAAGTAAAGTTTGAAACTAAAAGGACCGCAACTGAGGCTTGTTATTAATCATTACAAACATTAGTATGTATGTCAAACTAAGAGAACAAAGAATTTGGAGTTTGAATGTGGATATTTTGGTTACAGTGGCATAGCCGTTCCCTACAACCAAGCCAATCCAATCTCCTGTAACACAGTTCCTGTAGCTGCTGCGGGTCCAACCAACCAGCAGGGCTGTTACATGTGCGTTCATCAACACAGAAAGAAGGACCCTACTAGAGTTAAGATGGCGGCATGAGGGTGAGGAGGCTGTGGATCTAAACTCGTGTCTTTCGCCATAAAAAAGTCATATGAACCTGCATCTACACAGAAAAAGAGAACATAACAATTCCCATACAATTCATGCATTTGCGTGTGATTTTGGATTGACCTCATGACATCCATACACTTCGTGGTCCACCCGTTGCCCGGGACCGAGGATCAACTGAATGACAGGTAATTGTTGCAGGCCGCGAAAATAAGTCTTACAACTAATATTTGTGTTTGTAATGTGAATTGTCTACGCTCCCGTGTTTTCCTGATGTATGACACTGTCATTGTGTGAATTCTTGGAAGTATTAATTGTATGAACCCCCCCCCCCCCCCCCCCGGGGTTGAAACAAGGCCCCGGCATCTTGAACAATCCTCGTTTAGCTTGTTGTAGCTAGAGTCCCGTCAACCGTAGCGAGCAGCGGCAAGCGTCAGTGCTAAGATCAGCTAGCGTTCGTGTTGAGAGCCCCTAGGGTCAGTGTTGAGAGCCGCTAGAGTCAGTGTTGGGAGCTGTTGGCGTCTGTGCTGAGAGTTGCTAGCGTCAGTGCTAAGAGTAGCTAACGTTACCCTTAGGAATGATTGGCTCTCAGTCAAAGTTGAGATGGACAATGCGGATTGGGGGATGGGAGAGAAGAGGGGGAATATAGGTCAATAAACACCAAGTCATGTTATTATTTGGCAGGGTTTTATACCCAGTCTTAATCAAAAGGGTTGCTGTCGGGCTCAATGTTTGTTTTCTGGGCGTCTTTGTTATTACCAAGTGTAACGAAGTAGCTAACGCCAGCTAGCTGATGGTAGCTGCTAATGCTAACAAGCTATCAGCAATCAAATGATGGAAGGCTAGCACCACGTCCGCGTCAATGGCACATTTATCACGATGTATTGCTGTGCACTTGTGCATTTCTGGTTTTCAGTTTTCCACAATCGCACCCTAGACAATTAATTAAAGAAAACATACAGTACATGATATTTCGTATCATGCTCGAGTCGCCATTTATTTTGGCAAGTAGTTGACATACCGAGACATAATTTTGGATGTGCGATCACAGCAGGACACTGGTTTAAAGTGACGTTGCCGTGCCTTTTCTTGTTTTTGCATAGATTGGGGTTCATGGCTGATGTATAAGATTCACTATGTCACCTAAATATGTGACACACACACATTGTTTTGCCGCTTTTCTAAAGTATCAAATTACGGTGGTGATTGGTTAACAGTAAGACGGTGCTTATGTATGCCTTGGTACGACCTGTATTTTGACACAGGTGACTTTAAGTTAGGCTATTTATACTGCAGAGATTGAACCATTTAATGAGCTGCTCAGCCTGCTCTACTTAAAACAAAGAGGTTGAGAACATAAAATGCTAAATATATGAATAATATATATAATATACACCTAAACCTTTAAAATCTTTGCTGACCTTATTGACTTCATGCAGAATTGGTCTACTACCACATTTGTGCATTATATATTATAACGGAAAACAAGAACTTTCTATAAGTCACTTAGGTGGCCATGTCTGTTAGGTCTTTAATGCCACTCACTGCGCTATGTCCATGTTCGACATGTGCTATTGGCCACTATATTTCCTCTGCAGTTTTAACTTCCAGAACTAATAGTGGATGTAGGAGAGGATTGTTGTATCTACATATGCTCATAAAATATGAAGCATGTTGAATTGCTTAGTTTGCTTTCTTATTGGTCACATTGACCTAACCAGTTGGGATTCGTTGACCACCATCTATTATAATATATTGTCCAGAACAGAATATTAGAAGAAGGCTAATTAAAGGCTCAGACTATTGTTTGATGCGGTATCTTTCTATGCTATGTTGGTTGGGTTGCACTACATTTTCCCATGCTGGAAAGTTCCTGAATGAGGATTCCATTCTGTGAAGTTTTGGATGATACTTTGGTGAAATTTTCTCTGCTGTTGTTCTATCTATCATCCTATTTAGATCTAATGTGGTAATATTTCACCATTTCAAATTCTGTACACGAACAACATTATTCATATCCTTAGGTCTTACTAAAGCAAAGCATTTTACTAATTTAGAGGGGAAAATTGAAGTAGTTCAATAAATTAGACGGTCCGGTGCTTGACCTGTCTACAAGATGTTATTATATTTCTTACTTCATATATTTTATATTTGAATTGGTAACAAAAACAAACATACCAAACTCATATGTTCACATGCTGACTAAAGCCCTTTAACACTTTAAAGTCATAAGTGGTCTTTTGGCCTTTAATGCTATGAGTGTGATGAATGTGATACATTTATTTGCTCCATCTTTCCCCCAGGCTCCGTGAAGTCTCAGAGAAACTCAACAAATACAACTGCAACAGGTGAGCTTGTTAGGTTATCAAGAGTGTGAAAACTATCCGGTTTTCCACCGCGTATTTATTATCCAAAACTTCCGTTTTCTTTCTTTTTTTCAATGCAGTCATCCACACCTCAGTGTTCTGGAACAGTCCACTTTGAAACAATGTGTGGTTGGACCAAACCATGCTGGATTTCTGCTCGAGGTAAGGCTGAGACATGAACCCATTCAAATGTAAAGGCTCAGAACTCATTATGTTACCTTTTGTCTGTCTCTTATCTGAATCTTTTACTGAAACATCAGCTCACAGATAAAATATGCATACGGAAGAGTTTCTGCCGGTTCAGCAAGGAGGCTTGCTACTAAATCATCAAATAAGATGATAAAATCCAATGGCCTTTTCAATCAAAATGGAAAAAATTTAATTATTAGAATTTATGACATGTACGGCAAAACTTTTCCTTCTTGGTGGCCTCTTTTTGTGTTAAAAGGTTTGCAGCACAATGCAAACCCATTTGAAGGACTTATGGCCTCAAAGCAATTTTTGGTGACGTCCATATCTTTAATGTCATACAATGTTTGATAATGAAGAACATCAATCATTCTACTGGCACAACGTCTTTTTAATCAGACTGCTGTTCAAAAGATATATCAGTGCATCTCTACATGATGTTATGATAAAATGCATCACCCTTTCTCCCCAGGACGGACGTGTGTGTCGAATCAGCTTTGCTGTCCAGCCCGATCGCTTGGAGCTCAGCAAACCGGAAGGGAGCGATGGGTGAGTGATGTCTTAATGTTGGGATTCTTCCAGTGTTCCAGTCTTGGTGTTTCCCATGGCTTAGTTGTAATCTATTAGCTTGTGGAATTTGCTGTCAAAGGATGCATTGTACGTGCTTAGACTTAATGTGGTTGGCTCTTCTGTGGTTGTAAGGCGTTGCTATTCTATCTACACCATGGTTTACCATCCATTACAAGGCTCGTGTACTCTTGATGGCAGACGCCCATTATAATAATAGTCTTCATGCCCATACAAAATATTGCTTCTGTACTGCAGAATAGGGAGACTAGAAAATGCAGTAAACAAATGGTTACATTCATCCTCCATATTTGGAGCATACAGCTGCAAGCTAAATCTCTGTAAAATGAGGTGCTATTCTGGCACTGTTACACTCTCTGCTAAAGTAAGCTTTTCACCATTTGCAAGGGTTTGTGTTTGCTCTTGGCAAGTATCTTTTGTTGAATGTCTGTCTCTTGAAAGCCATAGACTTCCTGCCAGCAGAGCAGCATTCAACAGTGATTTCAGCGTTTTCAAGGCCCCTTTAGCTGCCATCCGTGCATGTGAATCAGGCTTGAGTGTGCGATAGTGGAGCCGCCTGGTCTCAGCTTTTTCTGCAGAGCACATGTTTTGTTGCTTGGCGCAAAGTTGCAAAAAGAAAATGAGACTGTTTCAAATGGTAATAACCTTGCCTTCAGCATCCTTGTGGGCTGCATGAAAGCCTATGGGAGAAGAATGGTTTATTCGGAACGTGGGATTGCTCAACAATGCACAATTTCTTTCGTTTTTTTTCTTCCTCTATGGCGCCAGTGCGACATCTAGTAACCCACCCTGTGCATCCTTCTAATGAGCTCTTTTATTCCCATGTGCCAGATTTAAAACTTTGATCATGTCGAAGTCGGCTTTAGTGCTTGCAAGATTTTTTTAGATTATTTTATTATTATTATTTTTATTTCTTTATTATTTTGTACTATTTTCATCACTTGGAGCTTGGATGTCCTTATTCAAAATTTGTTTTAAATTTACTTTGCTTGACACTTGCATTAATACAAAAGCAGAAATATTGGAGAACGCAATTGCAGCCCAAAAACCCCAAGATCCTTAAAAACGGAAATGTCTCAAAGGCGGAAACAAGTTGCAGTAAATTCTGATTCCCTAGGGTTTTGCTGTGCTAGTCTCACTATACGCCTCCTCTCGCGTACTACAACCTTGGCTTTTATGTGGAATTTCAATTACTCAGTTGAAATAAGACATCAGTATAGTTTTGGTCCTATGTTGGGCCCATGATAGGTTTGTCACTGATCTCTCATCTTTTGTTTCCAGTTCAAAGTTGAACAGTGGTTCAGGGACAGGAAGGAGCTCCAGGCCAGGCAGGACCAGTGATCCACCCTGGTTCCTTTCTGGTTCTGACACACTGGGCAGACTGGCAGGCAACACCCTTGGGTAAGTTCTGGCAGAACCCAGCTAAAGCAAAAATATTCAGTGCATGATTCTGGCACTACTGGTTGGGTTTTTATTGCAAACTGTTGTTTTTATTGTTCACCCTTTCTTAAATAAAAAGCCATATACAGACGAAAAGGAATGACTAAAAATGATCCAATAAATGGGATCGTTTTTTGGGAAGCTATTTTTCCATAGAAGAATCTATTACTCCTCCAAAGCAGTGTCTGGAAATGCTAAAATTGGTTTTCATACTGATGTATTATATATAACTAGTGCATGACAAATGCAGACCACACAATGATTTAACCTGTACTGCAGCTCTTACAAGTTAATCATCAAAAAGGGCAGGAGAGAGATTTGAATCATAATCATTAGATCCGCCCCTGCAAGTATCTGCTAAAATTAGGGGGGGAAATGGCCAACAGATAATGACTACTTTTCCTTTCCGAAATTGCAACTTTATTCTTTTCCCACCTAAGGGTGGGTGTGTGTGTGTGTGTGTGTGTGTGTGTGTGTGTGTGTGTGTGTGTGTGTGTGTGTGTGTGTTGTGTGTGTGTGTTATGTGTGTGTGCCGGTGTGGTGCTCTGGTGTAATTTGTCCGGGCGTCTTGACTGTGGCTTTGTGTGTGTAACAGGAGTCGCTGGAGCTCTGGTGTAAATGGAGGCAGCGGAGGAGGTGGTAGCGGTGGCGGAGGCTCCGGGGCAGGTGGCGCAGGAGGAGGGGGCAGCAGTGGGGGTGGTGGTGGTGGTGGTGGGGGAGGAGGGGGCAGCAGTGGAGGAGGTGGGGGCACCTCGGGCAGATCTTCGACCGCTGCCCGGGACTCCCGCAGACAGACCCGGGTGATCCGCACCGGCAGGGACCGCGGCTCTGGCCTGCTGGGTAGCCAGCCGCAGCCTGTCATCCCTGCTTCAGTCATCCCAGAGGAACTCATTTCTCAGGTACACAGCCGGCGTTTGCGAGTAGAGCTCTGCAATGTTCTGCTGCCATTATATCTTGCTCTTGGCAGCCATTTTGATAATTTCTTTTGTTAATGAATAGGAACAATATTATTGAGCTTTTCCTTTTGATGGCTGCAAATTGCATGTTTTAGTGTGATGGATATATATTTCATCCAATATTTAAGATGCTGAAGTCATGTGCCTTAAAGAGATACGCAAGGATATGGATGGCGTAAGCTAACCAATTTCTAAACAATATTATGTTGTCGAGTAGTCGTATATATATTCTTCTTTTATATATATATATATGCAAAATATTTTCCATTGATAGCTTTTGTTTACCTTTTTTTTTTTTATTTAAAATTATTATAAGGAATGCGAAAAATACTCCCATTTGTATTGCACCAAGCTTTTTTTTTACCTGCTTTTTAACTGTTGAGGTACAGTAGCTGGATACACTACTGGATGCTATACAGTTATATCCTTTGGCCACCTTTGGCCAAACAAGAGACCAATGCAGTTAAATTGCATTTTAGCTTTGGCATGGGTTAGTGCAGGGTTCTTGTTATTCGCCTAGTGTGTAGAAATATTGATCAAACGATAGCTCTATAGAGAGCAGTGCTGCTGCCTGAATGCTAGACACATGGGGCCGGTGTTGACGTCTTTAGTTCCCCACGTCCGATCGCTGTAAGTCATGCGTGAATATCAGTTGACTATCAAATGTATTTGTTACTTCAAAAATAACACTCTCAGACTCTCAAAGTACCACCGAAGTGCTATTCTGCTAGAAATTTGACCTTCAGTCGATGTCACTCAAGCTACCTTGGCTAGCCAGTAAATGTGGCATACTAACCTATTTTAGTCTTAACAATGATGCATCCTGGGGAGACGATAATAACAGGGAAAGCATGTGCTTATAACAACAAAAAATGTGGCTACTCGTCAAACAAAAACCTTAATCAGCCAAGAGCCCTAAGACTAATTATTCAGCTAATAGACTGAGTGGTCAGTCCTGGTTTTTCATTATCCATTCCCTACCCCGATTGTCAACCATGACTAACTAGAACCACCTGCAATGTTTGCATCCCTTCTGTTCCATCCTCCTTTTTGTATGGTCGTGACTGCACGGAAAACTAAACTGCTTGTGTCCTTCGCCCGACTCACCCCCCCCCCCCCTCCCAGGCCCAGGTGGTCCTGCAGGGCAAGTCCAGGAGCGTCATTATCCGGGAGCTGCAGAGGACCAATCTGGACGTGAACCTGGCAGTCAACAACCTGCTGAGCAGGGATGACGAGGACGGCGACGACGGAGACGACACGGCAAGCGAGTCCTACCTCCCTGGAGGTGAGTGAAGCACTGCTAACCGGAGCCGAGGGGAAGGGCACATCTGCTCTGCACTCACTGGCTGTGGCATGAATAGCCGCCGGAAGGCTCAGGGGATCACTGAACCACGTGTGCCCTCTTGTTCCCCTGGTGTTCTGCAGAGGACCTCATGTCCCTGTTGGACGCAGACATCCACTCGGCGCACCCCAGTGTCATCATTGATGCCGACGCCATGTTCTCAGAGGACATCAGCTACTTTGGATACCCCTCCTTCAGACGCTCTTCGCTCTCTCGCCTGGGCTCCTCCAGAGGTAATGCAGCAATACAGAGCGAAGCCGTGAGGCTTTGGAGGAGCTTTGGTGGTTTTCAATTCTGTCTGTTTTAATGGAATGGATTTAATGGCTTTGGGAAACGCGCACCCCACCACAGCAATCATCGGTGAACAGCAAACATCGCTAATTCAGGATGTTTCTGTATCCAAAGTACGATACAAGCGCTCTTTGTTGTATTTAGATAGTTGTAGGGTATTTTCCTCCATGAAGACATTTTTTATTCATAATTTCCTATTTTCTTTCATTGAAATCATGGATTTAGTCATCCTGGGGGGGATCTATCAAGCCTGTCTTTCCACTTGGTCTCTCTGTTGAGCTTGTAGGTAGAATGAATGTCTGGTGTTGCAGTGCATGGCTAAAGTACCTTGTGTGTGTGTGTGTGTCCTCTGAGAAAGGCCCGCTTAGTCCTCCTGTCTTAACCCTCCAACAATGCCTTCTCTGAAAGCCTTACTTTCGCTCCTCTAGACCACCTGCACGCTTACCCTCCCCCGACCCTCCTCTCGTCCACCACTCTCAATTTATTCCCCCCCAATCTTGAACTTCCAACGCTGCAACTCAAACTTGCATTACTTTCACCTTAAAACCAATACCCCTCACCTCCGACTCTCGTATCCTCTTAAAGATTAACAAGTCTGTTGCCGGGTCCTTCCCAGAGTGGCTTACTTTTATCCCGCTGGTGTGACCTTATTGCATACCAGTTCTCCTTCTTCCCTTAGAGCGTGACTCGGAGCTGCTGCGTGAGCGGGAGTCCGTCCTGAGGTTGCGCGAGCGACGCTGGCTGGACGGGGCCTCGTTCGACACCGAGCGGGGCTCCACCAGCCGCGAGGGCGAGCCCAGCCTGGACAAGAAGAGCATCCCTGTGCAGAGCCCTGTGTCCCTTGGGGAGGAGCTCCAGTGGTGGCCCGACAAGGTGGGTGTATTTGTCTGCATAAAAACGGTGTTTCGCTCATAAACGAGCGTGTAATGGCTACTTTGACACAGAGCTGTTCTTTTTCCTCCTCAGGATGGTGTGAAGTTTGTGAGCATCGGGGCCTTGTTCTCTGAGCTGGTCGCCATCAGCTCCAAAGGAGAGCTTTACCAGTGGAAGTGGAGTGAACCCGAACCTTACCGCAACACACAGGTTGGGAAATAAGGCCTTTTATAGGTGGGATGCATTTACAAGGAGTTGGCAAAAGGGATAAATACTGAATAAACTCCACTAAAGGTTAAAATATTTTAAATCCATGTCTAAGCTTTTTATTTATTTATATTTATCTATAAGGTTACTCTAGCCAACTCAATATATTTTTGCAAGTCGGTTGACTAGTTTCTACTTGGCCTCGTTTGCACTTTCAAGAAAATGCTAACCCTCAAATGTAATTTGCCCAAACAGAACCCTTCAGTTCATCACCCGCGTGTTTCCTTTCTTGGCCTGGCCAATGAAAAGATTACGCTGTTGTCCGCCAACAGCATCAGAGCCACCGTCGCCACAGAGACCAACAAGGTAAAGAAGGCTGATTCTTTCAAGAAACCATTGTGATATCCAATTGTGTTATCTATCCTCAAGGTGTCAAATTAGTTTAGTTAGTTGTACTTGGAATATTGGTAGGACACTGGCAAAACACCTCAAAATTATGCTTTTGCCATGTGTGCTTGTAAATGAGTTAAACCATGGATGTGATCCCGAAAATCTCTCATGACCATCAGCCATTCCTATCCTCGGCCCAAATACGGTCTCCATCTCACAAAGTTGTGTTTTTCTGCAGGTGGCCACCTGGGTGGATGACACACTGAGCACCGTGGCGTCCAAACTGGAGCACAGCGCCCAGACCTTCCCCGAGCTGCAGGGCGAGCGCATCGTGTCGCTGCACTGCTGTGCCCTCTATACCTGCGCCCAGCTGGAGAACAGCCTCTACTGGTGGTGGGTGTTATACATAGTGCATAGTGCCGCCGTCACAGGGCCGCTTCCTGAGCGTGGCGCTCGGCCCAGCCCAATCATACCCCTTTTGTTTCCGTGTTCCCAACACTGATTCAGTTCCCTGCAGTGAGTCAGTGTTTTTCATCCAAGCTTCGTCTACTTGGCAGAAACATTTATGAAAAGGAAATCTCCAGTTGATTGAAAGCTTAAAGGCTTCAATCGTTATAGTATTTCAAAATATTAAGTTGAGTGGATGCCAGTGAAAATCTTTCCAAAGAAATCTTTTTATCTAAACTTCTTCTTTCACACTCTAGACATCATGGTACCTTGCAACTGTAATGATGAGTGTTGAGATCACAGGTTGCAGAAGTGCTACTGCATCAGAACTCAAGTTGGGTCCTATGTGTTGTAACACATTTTTCACAGGTACCTGGGAGGACCTGGGAATTACTGTGACACTATTGCTTGTGTCCACAGGGGAGTCGTGCCTTTTAGTCAGCGTAAGAAGATGCTTGAAAAGGCCAGAGCCAAGAACAAGAAGCCAAAGTCCAGTGCTGGCATCTCCTCTATCCCAAACATCACTGTTGGAACACAGGTGAGCTCAAGCAAACAGCACGGTTGGGGACAGTCGTCATAGATGGAAAACCTGAGCATGAGCAAGGAGGGCCAGCCCGAAGACCTACTCTGGGGGCCAACTCTTGATGAGGAACGAAACGATGAATGTAATAATACCCAACAGTTTAAGCAAGGGAAGTGAATAAGAATGGATAAAAACTAAAAGTGCCTCAGGTACATTTGTTTAAGAAACAGATGGTTGAAGGGTTAAAGGACACTGTACAAGAGCCCCACCATGGGAAGCAGAGCCTGCATCCTGGTTAGAGTATCTTGAGATCAGCATGCAGTGGCTGCTGGGAATATGAGAGAAGAGCATTAGCCTTCTGAGTGACTCCGTCGGTAAGGAGAGGGGGAACGTGGAGGCTTATGCTGATGATCTTTGGCTCACTCTCATAGGGTGGCTCAGTTTATTTTTATCCTTCAGGCTGAGGCTTCCGAATCAGCGGATCAGTGTAGAAGTTCTGACTCAATAAAAGAGGAGTCAATCGCATTCATTACAAATTGTATCCACATTAAACAGCCTCAGACTACCTTTCTTACAGATTATGTCTGTATGCATGTATTTGGAAGGGATGAATCCCTATTGGACTGTATGGGGTATGCTTTGACAGAGGACACAATGTTAGAAAAAAGTAATTGGACTGGCCAGACAGTCCTGACCAAACAGTTTTTGTTCTTTTTTCTTTCTCCTCTCAGGTGTGCTTGAGAAATAACCCACTCTACCATGCCGGTGCAGTGGCCTTCTCTGTCAATGCTGGAATTCCCAAGGTGGGCGTCCTGTTGGAGTCCGTGTGGAACATGAACGACAGCTGCAGGTTCCAGCTGCGCTCACCAGAAAGCCTCAAGAACATGGAGAAGACCGCCAAGACCCAGGAAATCAAGTGAGCGCATGATCAAACTGCATTGCATCTTGGGAATGGGTTACTTGGGCAGGGTTTTGTTTTCAAACCATTTATTTAGTTTTTCCACTATTGAAGTGCCGCATTCACGTACCGGTAAACAAATCAGAAAAAGGGTTCCAGATTGGTCAGAAAAGAACCTGGACCAATTGGTCTAAACTCTCAATTGTCTCATAAAGAGGCAGGCACGTATTGCACACAGCATTTCACTCACTGAAAGCTGACGGATGGAGTATAAATCTCAAATCTTGCCTACATCATCTTTATAAAGTTCTTGTGTTTTATTGAATCATCAAGAAATGTGATTTCCTTGTCACCGTTCTTAACACACTGCCACTTTAACACCACTCCGTTTTTCTTCCCCAGAGCGGAGAGCAAGTCGGAGCTGGTGAAGACGGAGATGGGCCCGCCCCCGTCCCCCGCGTCCACCTGCAGTGACACCTCTTCCATTGCTAGCAGCGCCTCTCTGCCCTACAGTATGTCAGCAACACCCTCCTCCTATTTCACATTTTATCTCCGGCTCTTATCACAAACGCGCACGCCCAGTTTTAGTTCGCTGCCCTCGTGACTCCTTTGACTTTGAAGCAGATGGCGCAGTGTTCCTCTTCTATTGGTGGCCCTTTTATGCCCTTATTTCCTGTTACAGCACATGTCAAGATGGGGGGTCATTCATTTTGGCTTGTCTAGTACACACTTGCCCTATTTCTCACACGTACACGCACGCGCGTATGCATGCACACACACCGACATTCACACGTGTTGAAGGAGATAAGCTTCTTAACTGTCATTTTATATCTGTTTCAACCATCAACACACCCAAACCTAACTCCAGTAAACGGCAAGAGAGACGCACTAAGAGGCGGGTATGTGTCCTCCTTTCAGAACGAAGGCGCTCCACCCCCGCTCCCAAGGAGGAGGAGAAGGTCAACGAGGAGCAGTGGCCCCTGAAGGAGGTGGTCTTTGTGGAAGACGTCAAAAATGTCCCTGTAGGAAAGGTGAGTGAGCGGATGCCAGCACAGGACTCTCTCTAACCCTGCATCTCGCTGCGTTTTGCACCATGTGTTTTATTAAATACCCATAGGGTTGGGGGAAATCAGGATTAGCATCCGGAAGTATTTCTTCTTCCGGACACTACTCTTGCATCGTCGGATTGACTCAAAGATGTGTGTGTGTGTGTGTGTGTGTGTGTGTGTGTGTGTGTGTGTGTGTGTGTGTGTATGTATGTATGTAGTGTAGTATGTGTGTGTGTAGTGTGTGTGTGTGTAGTGTGTGTGTGTGTGTGTGTGTGTGTGTGTGTATGTGTGTGTGTGTGTGTGTATATATAACATGTGTGTATATATATATGTATATATGTATATATATGTATATATATATATGTATATGTATATGTATGTATGTATATATATATTAGGGATGGGCAACGATCGTCGAATAGTCGGAGTCACGTAGAATATCGAATAATAAATGGGACTATCGTTTTTTTCACACCAAACGCGACATTTGTCGCCCGTTCGCGTTGTCGCCGGAGTTTTGTCGCGCCACAAATCATAATCTGTCGCTGTGCAAGTTTTGTCGAATTTGTCGCGCCACAACAAGATAACCACCATTGGCATGTCTTTACCTTTTGTGGAAGAGGGAGAGACGTCGGAGGACCCAACGCAGTCTATTCATAATATTGTAATGTCCTCGTGAACGCGCTCGCCTGTGCTCGGCGAAAGTGTGGCGCGAATAATCAAAACTTGTCGCCGGTTTTCGCTCGCGAAAAATTCGCCCGATACGCGTCTCTACGTTCACTTTCTATGGGATTTGTCGCCCCGTCGCGTTTGGTGTGAACGCACAATTTGCACGGCTCTTCTCATTGCTGTTGACCGCTCCGTTGACTTGCATCGGCCTTCTCAACTTCCGGTGGTGAATAGCGTCCTCGGTTGCTAAGCGACGTCAACGTCTTTTGGGGACTATTTCTCTGCTGATCAACACCACGAATGCTAGTAACAAATAAATTGTAAAAAGACACACCGTGTGAAGTTATATTTTTGATGTGTCTGCCTCTCCCTGTGTCATTGTACGTGCGTGTATCCGAGGTGCGTGCGTGGGGGTTCTTGATTGAGCGATTTTCGAATATTATTCGAATATTTCTCAGCGAATATCGAATAGTATTTTTGCCAGAAATGCCCATCCCTAGTATGTATGTATGTATATATATATATATGTATGTATGTATGTATGTATGTAACAGTAATGTCAATGTCCATCTTATCCAGTTTCCACCAAAGATGAGTTCCAGTAGAGTACGCCTTATTGTCAGAGGGTGCTATAGTTTTGTTCTGTTCAGCCTCTCTCAAATGGAAAAAAAAAAACGAGGGCGGACTAGTAGAACCCATGCCCCATCAGTTAAACCAAAAATCTGAGCATCTGATCACAATTTTTATGGTATTGGCACTAGTTTTCACATTGTGTCGTATCTTGACCTACCTGCCAGGTCACGCCCTAGTAGCATCCTGAGGTGCTGCTTGAGCCACCCATCTCTGGCCCCATGCATCTTCTTTTTCCCCTAACCTCATACCTACTCATTATAACCCCATGCATTGTTTTTATTTATTTATTTTGTACGTATTCCGTCTGTTGGCCGCCCAGGTGCTGAAGGTGGACGGTGCCTATGTTGCGGTGAAGTTCCCCGGGACGTCCAGCAGCGTGAGCAGCCAGGCCACGGCGGTGGCTGCCGACTCTGACCCGTCCTCCCTCCTGCAGGACTGCAGGCTCCTCAGGATAGACGAGCTCCAGGTAGGCCCACATCCACTGTCCCGGAATAGGGCACTAAACGTGTCCTCCTTAGTACTCCTCAGCTGTTTGTGCTTGTCGTCTACTTTTGGGAGAAGCTGAGGCCATTCAACAGTTGTTTGGGTTTTCAAAGCTCTTTCTCTAACCCTTCCTGCTTTTGTGTCCCGATAGGTGGTTAAGACGGGCGGAACTCCCAAAGTTCCTGATTGCTTTCAACGCACGCCTAAGAAACTCTGCATCCCGGAGAAAGCGGAGATCCTCGCTGTGAATGTTGACTCCAAAGGTATGTCTTGCCAACAAACCTCTTCAGTTGCCGGTAACATATCTTTTCTTTCAGCATCCAAAGCATTTAATAAGTGTTTTTGACCATGGAACTCTGAAATCTTGCGTTACCCCAGGAGTGCATGCGGTGCTGAAAACCGGCAGCTGGGTCAGGTACTGCATCTTCGACCTAGCCACAGGCAAGGCTGAGCAGGAGAACAACTTCCCCACCAGTAACCTGGCCTTCCTGGGGCAGAGCGAGCGCAACGTGGGCATCTTCACCGCAGGACAGGTGAGACGAGCTCTATGGTGCGGACACACAGTGAATAGTGTGGATCGTTGCGTCATTGACGGATTGTAGCAACTGAATGGAATTCTACTGCATCGGTGCATCTGCAAATATTCACTGCATATGCAAATACCGTCATACAAGTCTCAATATGTCTGAACGACCATACACATGCGTAGCCGCAAAGTTAAACTTGCCAAGTAGCTGCTCTATGTGGTACAAGCGCATGACTTTTCTATGATCTTCCTTGCAGGAATCTCCTATCATCCTCCGGGATGGAAATGGTACGATCTACCCGATGGCCAAAGACTGCATGGGTGGAATCCGGGATCCAGATTGGCTGGACCTGCCTCCCATCGCTAGCCTGGGCATGGGGGTGCACTCCCTGGCCAATCTCCCCTCCAACTCTACCATTAAGAAGAAAGCTGCTATTATTATCATGGCCGTCGAGGTTGGTAGCACAAGCATTACTAGTCGTTTGCTAATTAGGGTGCCAAGCACAAAGTGCAAAGGCAATCGAATTGTTAGTTGTATTATTATTAGTTATTTGTTGTTCTACTATGCAAGTGGTTATATTTGCATGGTGGTATTTGCATGGGAAACTAGGTGAATGACCTACTGACATTTGAACAAAAATGTATTTGGAGTCCCATACTAAGAGGGAAAAAAACACTGCTCTGCACTAAATTTGTGTTCTTGTGTACTTTGCTCCGTTTAAAATATACGATTCGCTTTCTTGTTTGTTCCACAAATACAAACCAAGAGAGAAACGGAGAGCCCCAGTCGCTAATTCCTACTGTTGGTCGGTGTGTTTCAGAAGCAGACTTTGATGCAGCACGTCCTGCGCTGCGACTACGAGGCGTGCCGGCAGTATCTGGTGAACCTGGAGCAGGCCTTTCTGCTGGACCAGAGCGGCCAGGCCCTGGGGTCTCTGCTGGGCCACCGCTGTGACGGCAACCGCAACATCCTCCACGCCGCCGTGTCGGTCTGCTTCCCCGTCAGCAACAAGGAGACCAAGGAGGAGGAAGGTGAGCAGGAGAATCTCGACGCCGTGCGGCAAAACCCTGCTTACAGGCGGGCGGCACGAATGAGAAACGGTTGTCGAGGGAATGGTTCCCAATCTATTCCTCTTCATTTATTTTTATATTTTTTCACCATTAACAATCTCGCTACAAAGTCTGGTAATAATGGAAAATAAAGGCTACTGAAATCCAATCCCCGCTTTGATACAGTCCAATTATATCTGCTCAAAGTGCCTCCTCGCTCTTGTTCTTGTCTCCATGGTAACTGCTGGTGCGGTGTCGATCCCAGAAGCTGAACGGTCTGAGAGGAACACGTTCGCAGAGCGCCTGTCTGCTGTAGAGGCCATCGCCAACGCCATCTCTGTGGTCTCCAGCAACAGCTCTGGCAACAGGACCGGCTCCTCCAGCAGCAGAGGGTAATGCACTTGATTATAGGGCTGCACAGTAAGCAGAGAGAAAGCTGTCTCTTTAGTTTTTGCGGCTGACATTGCGCATGTTTGATTATTTTTGCTTCTGTGAAACATACATTTCCTCCCACAACATCCCCATGTGCAAATGATTCAGTAATCCTACAGATCTTTCACCCCAGGCGACCGCTGTCCCTATTTTATCCTTCCGGTCCATAGCGGCAGAAGGGAACCATAGTTTATAACTAGGGATGGGGATCATTAATATTTATCTATCGATACCATTTTCGATACTCCTTAACCATCCGAGTCTTTATCAATACCACTATCGATACTTTTCTATTAATTGGTGGAAATACGAAGCGTTTTTAGTGATGAGGAAAATATTAAGGAAATAAATAATTGCATTTTAAATTAAATATGAAATTCTTAATAAATTTTGACATCAGTAGTTTTAGTTATATAAACTAAAATGATTAGAGCACTATACAACTGTATTAGTAATACAGAAACATGAGTAATTACAGTATTACTCACGTTTGTCACCAGAAACTCAATTTACCGTTTCTTTGGCCCAATCCCATTTCTTTGCTCACTGTCTCAACCCTACATCTCACCCCTAACCCTACCCTTACCCTCATTGCTCATGCTCATTGCTACCCCTAACCGATCCCCTACCAAATGGGACAACCCTACCCTGTGACGTCATCAAACCTGGGAAGATCTGGATATCATACGACATGAGCCCGGCAGCTCCCCGACCGCGGGCCGCCCGGTCCACGGCCGGGCTGCAGAGCCCTATTACGGGCTCGCTGGACCGGCCGTGGACCGGGGTCGGGCGGCCCAGGGTCGGGGAGCTGCCGGGCTCATGTCGTATGATAGCCAGATCTAAGGGACGCGAAATTACGTTACAGGACCTACGGGACATAAAACATATTGAATGAACGACGGGACTCGATAGTGGTATCAATAAGCCCAAACGTTAATGGTTTTGAAAAAAGTGGAACCGGGTCACTTGATGGAACCGTGTTTCGATCCCCGTCCCCAGTTATAACCGTGACGCTGTTATTCCAGCTGTATTGAACATTGGCATGGCTTCATATAGACCACCCCGTTCTCGCCCTCCAGGCTTCGGCTGCGTGAGATGATGCGGCGTTCTTTGCGAGCTGCTGGTCTTGGTCGCCATGAGTCCGGCCCGTCCTCCAGTGACCACCAGGACCCGGTGTCCCCACCTATTGCCCCTCCCAGCTGGGTGCCCGACCCTCCCCCCATGGACCCTGGTGAGTACGGCCAATCCCACTCCACTCCTATTAGTAGAGCACTGAGGTGTAGTGGTTTGTTTTGACACACCCGGTTTCGGTCGTACCTCTGCTGCCAAGGACTCTCATTAAAAGTCGACTCTCGTTATTTATTTCTGTTTAATGTTTGTTCCGACAGATGGTGACATTGACTTCATCCTCGCCCCAGCCGTGGGCTCACTTACTACAGCCGCCACCGGCACCAGTCAGGGTCCCAGTACCTCAACCATACCAGGTCAAAGCCCATGGACTCTCCCCCTCCACCCACCGCCTGCTCCCCATCAGCAGACTATTTATCTTCAGCAGACTATTTATCTTCAGCAGACTTGTGGGGCATCCTGTCGAGCCAGACATTAAAGCAGTCTGTCTGACGCCCTGCGGGACTTCTTGCTCTCTCTCGTCTCACAGGTCCGTCCTCGGAGCCGTCTGTGGTGGAGTCTAAAGACAGGAAGGCCAACGCCCACCTCATCCTCAAGCTGATGTGTGACAGCGTTGTTCTGCGGCCACACCTGCGAGAGCTGCTCTCTGCCAAGTACAACTCTTTCTTTCTTTTCCATTTCATCTTCTTTATTTGACCCAAATTTGTCTTTTCTTATCCCAGAGAGCACAGACGTCGCTTTCTTTGCAAGCATCACTACCAGACAGCCCACGGCTTGTTTTTGCACCTCACAAGAGTTGACCAAGCATGTGTGTTGTCTTTGTTCCCCAGGGACGCCCGTGGAATGACACCGTTTATGCTGGCGGTCAGTGGGCGAGCCTACCCTGCTGCTATCACTGTTCTGGAGGCTGCTCAGAAAATGGCCAAGGGTAGGTCACCCAGAGCTCAATGGCATCATGGAGGACATAAAACAGGCACACAGTACCCCATATTTAGTGTCTTGGGTATATACTACACAGGACTCCTTTGTAGTCTATACAAAACTACAAAGAGCTGGCCCATGGTAATAGATGTTCTATTTCGAGAGCTTGACAAAGGGCTTGTTCTCCCTCATTATATAAAACAAATCCAAAGGCTTGTTAAGGATGGTTCTAGGTAAGGGAAGCCTAAACCGCGAAGCCAGAGAAAGACAAAGCACTGTTTACATAACGGCTCAAGCAGCGCAGGTTAACCATAGGTCAGCTGCATAACAGCCTGCGGTAGCCGTGCCATAACAGTGCCTGTTCTTGTGGTCACAGTGGGCGACCCGGGCATCGTGGAGAAGGAGGACGCAGACTCTGTGTTCATGGAGATGATCTGCCCATCTGGGACCAACCCGGACGACTCCCCGCTATATGTCCTCTGCTGCAACGACACCTGCAGCTTCACCTGGACCGGAGCGGAGCACATCAATCAGGTGAGTCCCCTGGGAGCGGGGGGGGAGCGGTGGGGTACGTCACACTGGGAGAACAGCAGATGGGCTGTTTCTCACTCTGCTCTGCTGAACACAAAGCAAGTCTTTAATGGATTCTGCACGGGGTTGTCGCATTCTGTGATTTAATTCATGACGACGTTCATTCTTGACTTCAACTTTTAAGATCTGAGACACAGATGGATAAACAAGTATTTTATTAATCTCCAACTCTTTACTAGATGACCTTATGGATCATGTAAAAAGTAAATCCTAATTAATTCGGCCTCAATGAGATGTTATTGGTGTAGATGTAGTTCCATTTTCTTATTGTTGCACTGTATGGCCCATCTCGTCCCATTCATGATGGAACACAGATCGGTGCCTCACGTGCCCATTCATCAATGTCTGCAGTAGAAGTAGTTGTCGTTTCTAAAGAGTAATGACTGTTATGATTGTTGTGGATCTCCCTCTAGGATATTTTTGAATGCCGAACCTGTGGCTTGCTGGAGTCTCTCTGCTGCTGTACAGAGTGTGCAAGAGTGTGCCACAAGGGACACGATTGCAAGTGAGTGACAGCTTTATACTATTTTCTTTTTTCTTTTCAAGTTTTATGCACGCTGTTTGCACATATTTGATTTAACTGCACGTCTTGTCTAGATTCTGTTTTAATCGTCCCTCTTCCTTAGACTTAAGAGGACTTCTCCCACCGCGTACTGTGACTGCTGGGAGAAATGCAAGTGCAAAACACTGATCGCTGGCCAGAAGGCGGCTCGGCTGGACCTTCTGTACAGGCTCCTCACGACCACGGACCTGGTCACCACACCAAACAGCAGGTAACACCCCACCTTCATAACATACTCGGGGACATGAAAGGAATTCTTTCAGTTTTTTGATATTTGCTAAATGAAGGCTACTTTCTTTTAGCATTTAAAGGCTATCCGTAAAGCTACATTCTGAAAAGAATACATTCTTCGTGTTTTTACCCATCTTCAGTGTATAGCGTTATTTGCTTGAGTGTATGCATCCCACCCCCTCCCAGTTAAGAATTATTTCCAGCAGACTTTGCCCAGTTCATTCAAAGTAAAGCTGTTGATCTAATTTGGGGCGTGTTCTGACTATGAAACAGGAGCGCCCAATGGCAGCCCTGTTGAAGCACAACCAACAACCAAGATGTGTAGATGCTGCTGATGTATCACACGTTTTGCTGCTCCTATAGTTTGTATGTCTATACAAACGGCAGACAGACCTAACCTTTGGTCTCCAGAGCCATTAATGTATGGACCCGTTGATAACGCAGCACGGAAATTGAAAAGGAACTGATAGGTTCCAGACTAAGCCTTTGTGAATTTGTATTGCGATGTCGGGGCTCAAGGCATGAACTCATTAGCTTAGAGTACGCCTCATGCTGGTGAGTTGACTTCCCGACGTTTCCATCCCTAGGGGAGAGCACATTCTGCTGTTCCTGGTGCAGACTGTTGCCAGGCAGAGCGTGGAGCACTGCCAGTACAGACCGCCACGCATTCGAGAAGACCGGAACCGCAAAGCAGCCAATGCAGAAGGTTTGGACATTCTCTATCCCCCATTTCTTAGTGTCTGTAATCCTGGCTGGTATCATGACTCCTAAATCTTATTTCTCCTCCCTCTCCCAGACTCTGACATGCCAGACCATGACCTGGAGCCTCCGCGCTTCGCCCAACTGGCTCTAGAGCGAGTCCTGCAGGACTGGAACGCCCTCAAGTCCATGATTATGTTCGGCTCGCAGGAAAACAAAGACCCGTAAGTACCGAGCCAAACGACACCTCCCTGATGATGGAGTGGCTGATGGGCAGAAGCAATCAAAGTCCCATTACACTAATGTCTACCCACCTGGAGAAAATCAGTGCCACTTCTGAGTACTGATTTGACTTTGGCCTTTCTCTGTATTTTATTGTTGCTTTTGCTCTGTTAGTACAGTGTTATGAGTTTAGGAAATAATGAGCGTGAGGGACGTGTTGTCAGGGGAGCTCATGCTACTGTGCCGTGTCTCTGTTTCTCCGACAGGCTCAGCGCCAGCAGCAGAATCGCCCACCTTCTGCCTGAGGAGCAGGTCTATCTGAACCAGCAGAGCGGCACCATACGACTGGACTGCTTCACACACTGCCTCATCGTCAAGTGTGCTCCTGACATTACTGTGAGTCTCACCGCAGGAGGATAGCCCCTCCCTCTCTGCCCACAGCATGCAGGATCCCATCTGGAACAACTACTAACTCGCCATTTTAGTTTCCTTGGAAACAAGCTTCCATTGAATTGCACGCTTATGTTTCGGTTTGCTTTCTTGTCGATCATTCTTCACACTTTTGAGATTAAAGTCCATTTTATAGCCTTCTCCCCTTAAGAGCAAGGTCCATCTGAACAAGAACTTTCACTGGCAAAGTGAGTGCACCTCTACTCCGCTGTGTGTGTGTATCCGTGCACCAACACTGTCCCGTTTCCCTGCCAGTTTATCGACACTCTCCTGGGAACGCTGGTGAAGGAGCTGCAGAACAAGTACACGCCCGGCCGCCGGGACGAGGCCATCGCCGTAACACGGAGGTTCCTGCGCTCCGTCGCCCGCGTCTTCGTCATCCTCAGCGTGGAGATGGCCTCTTCAAAGAAAAAGAAGTACGGGGAACATATATAACATCTATAACCCTGTTTGTGGTGGTGACTTCTGGCTGATGGGCCTTTGTTTTTTAAGTCTATAGGTCAGATTCCTGCAGGGCTCCTGACTGCCACAGTATTTTATTTTGAGAATTTGTATTATAAGTACTTCGCTTTCTTATTAAAGATCAATGTTGTCACTTTATTACCAATTAAAAATTAGTTTTACCAACTTTGGTAATGTTTAAATCTGAGATGCAATCATCCACTTTTTGTTTGACGGTAGTGGAGTCCCCAGTGTCAAGAGTAAGTCTGCAGCCCTGAGCCACTCCTAACTCTGCCATCATCCCCTCCTTTCTGTCCACTCAGCAACTTCATTCCCCAGCCCATCGGAAAGTGCCGGCGTGTGTTCCAAGCCCTTCTACCATACGCCGTGGAGGAGCTGTGCAACGTGGCTGAGTCGCTGATCGTCCCTGTGCGCATGGGCATCGCCAGGCCCACCGCGCCCTTCACCCTGGCCAGCACCAGCATCGACGCCGTGCAGGGCAGCGAGGAGCTCTTCTCTGTGGAGCCCCTACCCCCGAGACCCTCCCCAGACCAGTCCAGCAGGTACCCAGGCCTTCCACACCCATGTTTGTTGTCACTTCGTCTGATATGTGTGCTCTTCGTTACATGTCCTTTCTGTTATTGTTGCTAATGAAGAACTTTTGCAAAAACCGGAGTTGCCTCGATTTTGAATGTATCCAACTGCAAAATATCCCACACTTCACACACTTTAGGCACTCACACATGACTATCTGGTTGGCTTTAGCAATTAGGTTGCATTGTGGAAGACTCCAGTCATATGCAATGAGTGTGTTCAGGTAGTTGGGTACACGGACAGCTAGTCCAATAATTAAATTCGGGACAAATTTAATTATTGGACGGGCTTATTACATGCCAGTGACAGGATTATTTTTTTTCATCTTTGTCAGGGCATTTTGTTTTGTGCCTGCTGTCGAATATTTATGACAAAGAAATATGACAAAAAAATGCTTCTCAAATAAATTGCCTACCGTACCTTTTTAATTGTTATCGTTTTACCTCCTCGCTCATTAGTGAATGACACTAGATGTATTCTTTTTTTTTTAAAGATATATTTAATTCCCATCCCAGATGTTCAATCCACAGGCTGTACGGAGCCTCTTCATTAGCAGACTCACAAGATTAATGATTTTTGTGTTCGTTCGTCCTCAGCTCCAGCCAGACGGCATCCTCCTATATCATCCGCAACCCCCAGCCGCGCCGCAGCAGCCAGTCCCAGCCCGTCAGAGGGAGGGATGAGGAGCAGGATGACATTGTCTCTGCAGACGTGGAAGAGGTTAGGGACGCTCGCATGTCATCAACCTGGGATATGGGTTTTCGCTTTAGAACAGTGTGGCAAATAAACATTTCCTGATGATTGAAATAGACTGGCTTATTGACATTATCTATTTAAAAGTGGATGGGAATCAATATTTGAATTAAGGAGTGTATTCTAGGCTCCATCTATCTGTTTTTGGATTGGAGGATAAATTACAGCATTATTGTCTTGTAACGGCTCTACATCATGAGCAATCTAACAGTTAGCTCTTGAATTGCTTCAATCTAAGACATTATGAGCACAATCCTCCTTGAGTCACACCTTCCACATGGCCGTGTGCGTTTGCTTATTTCAGGTTGAGGTTGTGGAGGGTGTGGCCGGGGAAGAAGATCACCATGACGACCAGGAGGAGCAAGGAGAGGAGAATGCAGAGGCTGAGGGCCAGCATGATGAGCATGACGAGGACGGTAAGGCGATATGGAAAAATGTTTTCTCAAACTTTCGGGAACATAATGTAAAGTACCACAATATTCCTATGAATTCTAAATACCCTTCTATGTAATAGGAGGTTTAATACATGGACTTTTATGCAAATTTAGAATAGTATTGACCAAATCTACTAACTCTGACATTTTATGTGTGGTGAAAAGGCACACCATAAGGGCAGGGCTGATCCGCGTTCTCTACTTCCTCATTCGCAGGAAGTGACATGGAGTTGGATCTGCTGGCGGCAGCAGAAACCGAGAGCGATAGCGAAAGTAACCATAGCAACCAGGACAACGCAAGCGGCCGCAGGAGTGTAGTCACGGCAGCCACAGCTGGCTCTGAAGCAGGTTAGTCGAGACGAAAAATAGACCTTACATTTGTTGCATTTTTTCAGGATTTGGGCTTTTCCATTGCATTGGCCAACCCATAGTTATGCTTTCAAAACTACTAGTCATTATAATCAATCACAGCCTAATTCGATTTTATGTGGAATTCATTTTAGGTTTTGGGCATTACTGATTCTCAGCAAATGATGCAGCAAACAACTTGGTCCCTGGCTCAATCCTTAATGTATTTCATTCGCAGGCAGTAGGGTGTCCCTGGCATTTCCTATTTTTGGTATGGGCTCCCCTCTACTTCAATGCATATACAGTATGTTAGGGCAAGAGTGATTTTTGCAAAGTGCTCAGTTTCCCCTCTTGAGAATTCCTGCGAATTAGTATTCATCCTCATTGTTCACCTTTTGTTGTATCCATCATTATTACTAAGTCAAGTCTATCAATCTTCATCTTTTCACCTCCCTAACCAAATAACCAAAATGTCTCGCTCTTCAAAACGGCTTTCTTTTTACCTTCACCCTCCATCTAGAATAGCATTCAATACTAATGTCCTTTTTTGACACGCCCCGGTAAGTTTGTTGCTTTTGATTCTTTCCTGCAATTTGACTTTCAAGATATGTTTATGGATTAATAACCACAATTGCGAGCAGTGTTTCCTCTTCATAAATTGACCCACCGGTGCAGTGAGGTCGCTTGGTCGTCTCCGCTGTCGCCTGTCTGTCTTCGTCTGTTTTGGCCTTGTGGTGGCGTGTGTGCGGTTCACTAACCCGCACTCGAGTCTGGAGAACGATTGCTGTGTCGTATGAGTAAAATGAAAAGGAGGAGAGCTGACCGGACCAACTCATTAAACTCTTGTCCTCTCTTCTCCTTCTCCTTCTCCCCCCTCCCCCCCAAAGGTGCCAGCAGTGTGCCTGCCTTCTTTTCAGAGGACGACTCCCAGTCCAACGACTCAAGCGACTCTGACAGCAGCAGCAGCCAGAGCGATGACGTGGAGCAGGAGACCTTCCTGCTGGACGAGCCCCTGGAGAGGACCACCAGCGCCTCCCACGCCAACAGCGCCGCCCAGGCGCCACGCTCCATGCAGTGGGCCGTACGCAACGCGCCCAGCCAGCGGGCCGCCGGCAACGGCCTACCCAACACCTCCACGCCGGCCGGTACGCGTGTGTGTGAGTGTGTGTGTTTGTGTGTAGGCCTCTCAACTGTTTTGATATCTTAGTGCAGGTTTAAGTCCCAAAGTGCTTTCATCAAGGAGCTTTTTCATACTAGTTAGCAGAGATCCCATTTCACAAGCCTGTTTCAAGGGATTAACATGCATTCCCCTGTGTCGACAGCGAGCTCCACGGGCCTGATCTACATCGACCCCTCCAACCTGCGGCGCTCCAGCGCCATTAGCTCCAGCGCAGCGGCGGCGGCGGCCCTGGAGGCTAGCAACTCCAGCAGCTACCTGACATCTGCCAGCAGCCTGGCCCGCGCTTACAGCATCGTCATCAGGCAGATCTCCGACCTCATGAGCCTCATCCCCAAATACAACCATCTGGTGTACTCCCAGTACCCTGCTGCTGTCAAGCTCACCTACCAGGACGCCGTCAGCCTGCAGGTGAGGCTCAACCTGTACTGTGTTGTGTAAAGGCTTGCCGTGGCTACCAGCATGTGGTGTGTTGTGTAAAGGCTTGTTGATACCAGCATGTAGTGTGTTGTGTAAAGGCTTGCTGTCAGGGCCAACATACATAGTGTGTTGTGTAAAGGCCTGCTGTGGCCACCAGCATGTAGTGTTGTGTAAAGGCTTGCTGTCAGGGCCAACATACATAGTGTGTTGTGTAAAGGCTTGCTGTGGCTACCCGGCCGCATGTAAGTGTTTTGTAAGGGCTTGCTGTGGGGCCCAACATGTAGCGTGTTGGAAAGGGCTTCTGTGGGGCCCAACATCTAGTGTGTTTTGTAAAGGCTTGCTGTGTTGTTGTGGTAGACGGTGGTGGTGCTACCACTGCAAAATTTAATTCATTTAAAAAAAAAGTATAAATACGAAGGGTAGTCCCGTGTGAGTCATCAGAGTGGAGTTGGTCACAAGACTGTTTTTACCAATTCAAATTAGGTTCTTCATGAAGAACAGAAGTATGGTTGACTTGATAACTACAGTAAAGAACGTTAGCGGTGTTGCATTAAAGCTTTTCATATTTTTTGTTTTCAAACCTGACAATATCGAAATACGAAATCAAATTACATCAAATTAAATGAGATGAACTACCTTGCAACCTGTGCACAATCTGCTTTTGTGCATGACAGCATTCATTCCATAGGGATTTATAGCCCCGTTGCTAAAGCTAGCGTGCTAGTCACGTAGGGGAGGGGAGAGATTTTTGTTCATCTTTCAATCTAGCTTTATATATGGTTTCTCCAAATCGCCTTCCCCAGCTTTAATGTCATTGCTGTATGGATGAGCGTCAACAATAAGGTTCTCATCCCCTGTGTGTGTTCATCCAGAACTACGTGGAGGACAAGCTCATCCCCACCTGGAACTGGATGGTGTCCATCATGGACTCCACGGAGGCCCAGCTGCGTTACGGCTCGGCGCTGTCCTCCGCCGGGGACCCGGGTCACCCCAGCCACCCGCTGCATGCCTCGCAGCACTCTGCACGCCGGGAGCGCCTCACCGCCCGGGAGGAGGCCAGCCTCCGCACGCTGGAGGGACGCAGGTACAGGTCTCTCTGGAGCAGAGAGAATTCTCTAGTCACTACCCCCGATCGCAAGAAAGGCAGGCAATTACAATCAAGTACATATGTTATGCATTTGTTTGCTGAATGTGAGGCACTTTGAACTCCATCTCCTGTAAGAGAGGATGATTTATGACTAGAGTATTAATATGATGATGTAATGCCATTCATTAGAAGTAATGCCATTCATTAGAAGTAATGCCTTTCATTCTTTATGAACGGGTTTCCCTACTACTGAAACGTTCTCCACGGTAATAATAACTTCATGGTTAAGATAATTGACCATAATATACCAGCGACGACAGACGGGTCCTATGTATGTGATCCCAGCATGCAAGTATGGTTGACCTGATTGCGCTCGTGTCGATGTCGCAGGCGAGCCGCCACCCTGCTCACCGCACGCCAAGGAATGATGTCCGCCCGCGGGGACTTCCTCAACTACGCCCTGTCCCTGATGCGCTCGCACAACGACGAGCACTCGGACGTGCTCCCTGTGCTGGACGTGTGCTCCTTGAAGCACGTGGCCTACGTCTTCCAGGCCCTCATCTACTGGATCAAAGCCATGAATCAGCAGACCACCCTGGAGACCCCACAGATGGACCGCAAACGGTAGCTGGGGTTCGGGAGGGGGGCTGAGTAGCACTGTGCAATGCATTGCATATTGGCAGAATTGACAAAGAAATTCTTGTAGTCGCAATTTTGACTTTGGGAAAGCTTGTAAAACATTAATATATGTATACTACAGTATTATTTAGAAATGATTTTGTTGATTATAATAGAATACAAAATGCATAAATAAATCCTATTTTGTATGCCTGTTACATGCACACTGTTAGAAACTCGGCAATTGTCTTGCTATATTTTATGTATAGCGCGTGCTTCAGAATATAAAAATTAATCTCAATTCACAATATTGGGCAAAATAATCACACAATTTGGAGTCTCAATTGCTGGTCTACCTCTAGGATGTCCACAGACTAATTCTTGGCTTTGGATAATTGAGACATGGCTATACTACAATGCCCTTGATTAAGTCTTTGGCATTACTCAATGTCAGTCGAATATACCCATTCTGCTTCTGCTTATCAAGTTTGTTATCGCACATCTACAATAAATATATTTATTTTGTGATGCAGCAGTGACGTAAATGGAGCCCTGTGCCATTGTCCCATGTCTCTTTGGGATGGTATGACTCACAAAGGGGTTATTTGTGTTCGCAGAAACCGTGAGATTCTTGAGCTTGGTTTGGACAACGAGGACTCTGAACATGAAAATGATGACGACACCAATCAAAGTGAGTGGCGCGGAATTAAATATGACTGTAATGAACAGGGTTAGGGTTAGCTTTGCTGGTAATGCTACATTTGTCTTTCCTTTATGGCAGCCATTTCAATACTTCCTTCCCTTAAACAAGCCACCCTCCCTTCGTTGCTTCTCAAGATTTCAACCTTGATGGTTAAAGTGGAAATGAAGCAATCAAATAAAACGGATGTCTATAGCACTAGTTAAATATTTAATTATACCATAAATACAAATAAAGTCGGAAATATGACCCATTATTCAGAATAAAGCACAAACAAGTTGCATTAATTATAAAGTTTTCTGCCTGTGCGCCACCATCCTTGTTTTCAGAATACGTTGACGTCACGAGAATGGTTGGTAACATGTTGTTTACATAGCGGCTCATACCCTCACAGGTAGCTTACTGCCTCAACAAAATGGATATGGACGAATGGGATAGACCCACCAATGAGGGCAGGCATCCAATTGCCTATGCTTTTGAGCAAGTCTGAGCGCACAGGAAACAATCGGTTGTGCTTATGTGGGGTTTGTGTCCCTCTGTCCACTGACATGGAGTGTCTGCTGCCATGAAATGAACCTAGGACATCTCGTAAAAAATTGATTATTTTGGCGATGGATTAGAAATTTAAAAGCATGGAGCGAGTTGGTCTGCAAACAAGAATATCTTCAAACAGTGAGTGTAGCCTACTCATTTCTCTGTTTCTCTAGTAGTAGAAGCTAGGTTTACCTCTCGTTCCTCTGCCTGGCAAGCGCGTTTCTGCGCTCTTTCTCTGCGCATAAGAGCAGCGCCCGGGTCCGATTTGACAGGTCTGTCCGTGTCTCCAGCACTAGCCACTAAAATTAAAAATTGTTGGCACAGCATCTGGCTTCAGGCGATTGGTGGGACGGCGAACAAATCTCCCATCTTCAGCAACAGCTCCATCTTCAATGTAATCAGCCGCTATAAAGTGGTCGCTACATACTCTCTGCCCTGGTCCCATTGGGGGGCTGAGGCGTTTCAATGCAATAACCATCTTCGGAGCAGTTTAGGCTTGACAGGAATGACATGGAAATTAACTGTTTTACCGCTCTCTTTTACCTGATAATATTCGTTTGAACAGCCAGGGGCAATACAAAATGATCCCCCTGTTCTTCTTCCAAGATTTGACATGTGTATTTGAAAGCGCTAACCATTCTGATGACGTAGCGCCTGCATTTTTAAAACATGGCCGCGCCCTAGTGACGAAAGTCGTTATCAACATGTCATTTTCCAGTGAAACTACTTGAATTTCAGGTTTAATGAAAATCCATGTATTTTCAAAAATGAAAAAGCAACCAAAAAATGGTCACAGTTCTCATTGCTTCATTTCCACTTTAAGGGAGTTTTTCCTGGCTCTTTGGGAGGCTAGGGTGTGAACGGTGTCATAAAATGTGGCCGGTGATGCCCTTTGAGACAGATTTTTAGAAAAGGAAAGACTTGACTCGAAACTACCTTGACTATAAAATCAGTCTTTTGTTTGGCTCTGATAAGAGTCCTATGTCCTTGCGCTATTAAATCCCGTCCTCTCTCGCCAGGCTCCACTTTGCAGGACAAGGACGATGATCCGGTTCCAGCCGAGACCGGCCAGAACCACCCCTTCTTCCGTCGCTCCGACTCAATGACCTTCTTGGGTTGCATCCCGCCCAACCCCTTCGAGGTGCCCCTGGCCGAGGCCATCCCCCTGGCAGACCAGCCACACCTCCTGCAGGTCAGACCGCGCTCATGGCTGAAGGTCACAGCGCCACTCAACTTGAGCTACATGGGCGTCCCTGAGACCTGTTTATCTTTGGGATAGTCATTTTGAAAGCACGAGAGTAAAAGGAATGTGTTTGGTTACCATATCATGGCCTTGCTTGCTAAGAACAGGCTTTTATGTGTCACGGTTGTTATGCTTGGAAAAAGAGAAAATGCTTGAGGTACACGTATTTCGGCTTCTGCACTGGATTCCTGGAAATGCATCGAATGGATACTCGCCTGATGATTCAACATGCTGTTATACTATGGTCAATACAGCTCAACATAAATCATGTTGAACAACTTGAATAAGAACTTCAATCCGCAATATTCACATTTTAAGAAGTGCTTGTTTCCCTTGCTGTGTTCTGAATGCATACATGACAAGTCTTTCTCTCATAGCCTAATGCCAGGAAGGAGGACCTGTTTGGCCGTCCCTCTCAAGGCCTGTACTCCTCCTCTTACATGGCCACCAAAGGCCTGGCCGAGGCCAGCATGGACAGGAACTGCCTGGAGGTAAACATGGGCTCCTCTGTACCCTCCTCCTCTCAGGTATACCACCCCTCACTCACTGTTCAAACATCACCTGCCCCGCTGTGCTCCGATATCCACCGTCCGCCTTAAATCTAGAGTAGAACATAAATCAAATGTAAAAAGGTGAATTGGCTTGTAGTTGGAATCTGTCAAGACCATTCAGGATTTTTCATATCCCCTCCATTTCCTGCTTGGAACTGAAGAATATGCGAGAAATTGTCTCTGGATATTGGAGCACAGCACCGCTCTGGGGCGTTTTTCCATGTTTCCATTCATCAAAAGTCACCTTAACGCAACAGATGTCCAATCTGGAGTGACTAAACCATTCCTCTGTTGCCCTGCGACGTGCCAGATCTTACCCACCAAGATGTCGTACTCGGCCAACCTGAAGAACGTCATGAGCATGGAGACGGGCCAGCGGGGCCCCGAGGACCACCTGGCAGCCGCCCAGGAGCTGGAGGCCCCCAAGCCGGGGCCCTCCCCGCACGACCTGGCCGCCCAGCTAAAGAGCAGCCTGCTGGCCGAGATCGGTCTGACGGAGAGCGAAGGCCCCCCGCTGCCCTCATTTAGGTATGTCCCGTCCGTGGTGGTGGGGGGGCTACATGTCACCTCATGTAAATCTCTTTCCGTCATCACGACGATCCACAACCTGATTTGCATTTAGTTTGCTGATTGAAAAGCCTTTGTACTTTTTTCAAGTGACAATACGTTTTTGGTATTTTTGGACATTTTCAGTAAGCTTTTGACCAGAACGTTCCCTAATCTCTCCCCCCCTTCCCCTCTGTCCAGGCCCCACTGTAGCTTCATGGGCATGGTGATCTCCCATGACATGCTGCTGGGGCGCTGGCGTCTGTCCCTGGAGCTCTTTGGGAGGGTCTTCATGGAGGATCGTGGGAGCAGAGCCCGGTTCGGTACGGCTGTTATCTAATGTGTTATCCAGATCAATACTTGGAGGCTGCTTTGTTTTGAGAGCATTTTAAGTACTTGCCATCGCCTCATGTCCCCCTCCTCCACCCCCTTCCACTGTCAGATCCTGACGGAGCTGGGCGGCTTCGAGGTGAAGGAGTCCAAGTTCCGTCGGGAAATGGAGAAGCTCCGCAACCTGCAGTCCCGGGACCTGGCGCTGGAGGTGGACCGCGACCGCGACCAGCTCATCCAGCAGACCATGCGGCAGCTCAACACGCACTTCGGCCGGCGCTGCACCACCACGCCCATGGCAGTGCACCGCGTCAAGGTCACCTTCAAGGACGAGCCCGGGGAGGGCAGCGGCGTGGCGCGCAGCTTCTACACGGCCATCGCGCTCGCCTTCCTCTCCAACGACAAGCTGCCCAACCTGGACTGTGTGCAGAGCGTCAGCAAGGGCATGCAGGCCAGCAGTACGTGTCATCACGATTACAACTCAAGTATGACCACATATGGAAACTAATATCATGGTGCTCAAATTTGGCGTACAATTTTCCTTTTCCCCTGCCGTGGTTTATCTTTACGAGAACCACGCTATAGTAGCATGCCTGAATGATTCAACGCGGGTACCCGTGCTCTAAAGCCCCCGTGCTCTAAAGCCCCCGTGCTCTAAAGCCCCTGTGCTCTAAAGCCCCCGTGCTCTAAAGCCCCCGTGCTCTAAAGCCCCCGTGCTCTAAAGCCCCCGTGCTCTAAAGCCCCTGTGCTCTAAAGCCCCTGTGCTCTAAAGCCCCCGTGCTCTAAAGCCCCTGTGTAATGTGGTGTGTGCGTGTGTAGACCTCATGCAGCGGCTGAGGAACCGGGACCGGGAGCGGGAGCGGCGGAGTGGAGGGATCCGGGCCGGTTCTCGGAGAGACAGAGACAGGTGAGCTGGAGGAACCATGTGGGAGATGCGCCCCGTCAGTAATCTACAGAGAGCGTCAACGTCAACTCCCCACTTTTACTAAAGAATTGTAACCTTTTTTTTATAGCCTATATATCTTTTTTTTTTTATGTTTATTTCTTTATTTGAGTAGGAAGTCAACAGGTACATAACTTCTTACGTTGCACACATCAAATAGAGAAGGCCCCTTTTTAGCGACTCGGATGAACAATGCTCAAAATGCAGCATTTTCAGCGGCTACCCGGTATAACCGAGATCTGTGTGTGTCAGGGACTCCAGGAGACAGCTGTCCATTGACACCAGGCCCTTCAGGCCAGCCTCTGAGGGCAACCCCAGCGAGGAGCCCGACCCCCTGCCGGCGCACCGACAGGCCCTGGGAGAGAGGCTGTACCCGCGGGTGCACGCCATGCAACCGGTAACCACCAACACACTGAATTAAAACAAACACAATCCAAAACATGGATAGAGCAAAAGACAATCTAGAGCCTGTGACCATAGTGTGGTATGTCTTTCCCTCAGGCGTTTGCCAGTAAAATCACAGGCATGCTGCTGGAGCTGTCCCCGGCCCAGCTACTTCTACTGCTGGCCAGCGAGGACTCTCTCAGGGCCAGGGTGGAGGAAGCCATGGAGCTCCTCATAGCACACGGAAGGTAAGGCATTGGCTGGATGTGCTGCGTCATTATAATGCGTTTAATGTTTGTCCATATTCTTGTCTGTGTCAATGTGACCAACGCTGTGCTTTCTGACTCTACTCTCCTACAGGGAAAATGGTGCAGACAGTATACTGGATCTCGGCCTACTGGAGGCTCCAGAGAAAGCACAAGTAAAACCACAATCTTATCTGTTAGGCTTTTAGGAATAAACAGACATTTCTCAACGTTTTGAGCTTAGTCTTACACCCAGTGTGCTCCTCCTCTCCCTGCTGTGTGACAGCAGCAGCAACAGCAGCAGCAGCAGCAACAGCAGGAGAACCGCAAGCGTCACGGTTCCACACGCAGCGTGGTGGACATGGAACTGGATGACCCCGATGACGGCGACGACAACGCCCCTCTGTTCTACCAGCCCGGCAAGCGGGGCTTCTACTCACCACGGCCCGGCAAGAACACAGAGGCCCGCCTCAACTGCTTCCGCAACATCGGAAGGTAGGCGTCTTCAGCGATCAGTTTTTTTAGTCAGGGGTCGATAACCAGGTACAGCACTTCAGCGCACCAGTGTCTGTTTCTGCGGACACGAGCTCGAGAGGTTTTACAGTAATTTAACTGGAAATACTTTATGTATAATTCATGAAAAGTAGTTCAGCTAAAAGGTGTGGATCCTTCTATGCTAGACATGACATCTGTAATGTATAATTACGCCTTTGTTTGTAGGATACTTGGCCTGTGTCTGCTTCAGAACGAACTCTGCCCAATCACCCTGAACAGGCATGTGATCAAGGTGCTGCTCGGCAGGAAGGTAATGAAATGAACAGTACTCTAGCCCCTCCATCCAGCACACATCTGACACATAGTTCTTTCCTTGAATGAGGAAACTAAATCATCCATTTCCTTCAGGTGAACTGGCATGACTTTGCCTTCTTCGACCCGGTGATGTACGAGAGCTTGCGGCAGCTCATCAGACATTCTCAGGCTGGTGAGGCGGAAGCGGTGTTCGCCGCCATGGACCTGGCGTTTGCGATTGACCTCTGTAAAGAGGAAGGTGCCGGACAGGTAACCGCTACATTACTTTTGGATGGCATCGTATGCTCTACCTTCTGGGATATCTTACTAAGGAATCTACAGGGGCAATCCTCTTACACAATTTATCGCCACCTGACTCATGAATACCTTTTTTTTTTTTTTTAAGCATAATTCTAATAAAAAATTTGAATAAATTCAACATTTCTGACCATGGGGATGGTGGTCTTTGGTGATGGTTTTGTTCATGTTGGCATGTGTTCACTCCCATAGGTGGAGCTTCTCTCCGGGGGCGTCAACATGCCGGTCACGCCCCTCAACGTCTACGAGTACGTGAGGAAGTATGCCGAGCACAGGATGCTGGTGGTGGCGGAGCAGCCCCTCCACGTGAGTCATGGTCACACTCACACAACCGGCATTGCTCAATCTCTGGAAGGTATCAGCCATGCAGTTAAAGGATGTGGTTTTATTGGTAACATTATTTTAAGACACTATTGATCAGCATTGGACACATCTGTGTCCAGGTACATTTTAAGGTAAGAGCTACTTGAAATTATACACATTGTGGGTGTAATAACCTACTAATTAAATAAAAACATCAAATGGGACCTCTAAAAAGACATAAGGAGCGAAGAAAAAAGTATTTTCTTTGTATTGTGAGAATGAAATCCCATTTTCCCTATTGACTTAGAATGGTGGCAGGTCTTTTTGCATCCATCCCGTGTGTGCCACCTTTAGGCCATTAGAGGACCTAAACGTTTGTCACTTTCACCAAAGCTTTACAAACATGATGTCATGGCTGCCACTGCAGACAAGGCAATAAACATGCCTTGGTAGAGGACTCCATTATTGGGTGTCGAAGTTCAATTCAAGTTGAACTTTGTGCTACTTTCCAAGCAAACGCTTGTTACAAGTGTTGCCAGACTTCTGACAGAGTGCAGCTATGCCATTCATTGAAAGCAATCTTGTTTGTGCCCTTTGGGCTCCACACACCATTCACATGGCGTGACTATACATCTATAACTCATGGTGACTAAAAGGCTCTGCTCTGTGACTGTCCACCCCCCCCCAGGCGATGAGGAAGGGCCTTCTGGACGTGCTTCCCAAGAACTCCTTGGAAGATCTGACAGCGGAGGACTTCCGACTGCTGGTCAACGGCTGCGGGGAGGTCAACGTTCAAATGCTCATCAGCTTCACCTCCTTTAACGACGAGTCCGGTATGCTCCTACAGCCTTATAATCGGCTTCATGTCTCTGGATCTCTTTTTGCCCCTCTGTTTCAAATCTGTCTTACTTTTTAGTTTGGTTCTAACTTGGTTCTCTGCGTCCACTAGGAGAGAACGCCGACAAGCTGTTGCAGTTCAAGCGCTGGTTCTGGTCCATCGTGGAGAAGATGAGCATGACTGAGAGGCAGGACCTGGTGGGTCTCCTTTTCTTTTATCCTAAATTCACACTGAAACCTTTAAGTTCAGTCATTTACGGTCTTGTATCCAAGTCACAATTGATCTGTATTTATTATAAGAGTTAGTGATCAGTAGTGACTCTATTTTGTTGAAACAGATCTGAAAAAACTTTTCCGTGGCCTTTTTCCAAAAGAGAAAAGTCTCCCCAGGGCTCGCCTTTCGACTACTAATTGTTTTTTTTCCTCTTTGGTCCTCCCCTGCTCTGCCTCCTATCAACTCACAGGTATACTTCTGGACCTCCAGCCCATCTCTCCCCGCCAGCGAGGAGGGCTTCCAGCCCATGCCCTCCATCACTATACGGCCACCGGATGACCAACACCTGCCCACGGCAAACACCTGCATCTCCCGACTCTACGTGCCACTCTACTCTTCCAAACAGATCCTCAAACAGAAACTCCTGCTAGCCATTAAGACCAAGAACTTTGGTTTTGTGTAGAGTGTTTCAACAGGAGAAAGTGTAAAACAATTAAAAAAGGAAAAAAAAAACATGTTTACCGTTGTGTAATATTTACCTAGCTCCATTTTTGTAGATTTCTTTTTTTTTTGTCTATACAATTTTATGAAAATTCGACGAAACTGTTGCAATCTTCCCTGGCGGTAATATACGTCTGTGTTGTGAACGCAGACTCCTTGTTCTTTTTTTTTTCTTTTTTTGTGTTTCTAAAGAGGTATACAGTCTGGAACATTCCTGTATTGGCATTGTAAAGATGTAAAGCCCTCAGCCCTGCTCTATTGGCTTAGAGACCTTTACTTCCCAGGAATTTGGCTGGACAGTAAAAAGTCGGCCAAAACCCAGCCAAAGATAACAGCAGTAGTATTTAAAAAAGAAAAGACACACTGTGATTATAATTTTTTTTTTCCTGCCCTGAAAATAATACTTGTTATTAATGACGGTTCACTTCTGCCTTTGTGGAAAGTCATTTTTCTTGTATAGGGGGAGTAGGGAATTTCAAAATAAACTTGGATGCAAAATTCTTTGTTTTTATTTTCGGGAAATGTTCCTTGGGTGTATAAAAGTGTTTATTAAATATGTATTAAATATAAACAAGCTTCAAACAAAAAACAGAAATAAAGTTAACATTAAAGTTTTTTTTCCTCGTAAACTTATGAAAGTCCTTCAAATGTAATGCAGTTCCAAGTAACAGTATCTATATAGTTTCTTTTAAATTGCAACTTTTGACACGTCTACTTTGACACGACATCTTTTTGAATGGTGACGTTTGACCAATCCTGAGAAGGGATTCTAAGCCCCGCCCATGTCATTGTAGCTGTCAATGCCAGTAGTTCTCCTGGTCGACAGGGAGCCATATGAGGTGAATCGGTTAACCTCTGACCAAGCTTTTCTATGGACGCATTGATATATTAGGATGTTAACTGACTGAAAATACAGAAGAGGTATTGTATATTAGGTAATGTAGTTTAGCGGTTTAGTTAGTCAAGCATTGGTGGCCAGCAGGGGATGACTTTTTTGTTAGCAGTCATGTCGAAAGCGACCCGTTATTTTTAGCTAGCACTGAGCTAGCTCAGCAGAAGCACCGAGGAAGCCTTCGCCTACAACTTGTCGGGGTTTTTAGAAAAATAAAAGACAGTATTCAGATGGAGAATTTCCAAGAAGCGACCTCGAGGCAGGTCAAGCTCCTAACAAGCCGCTTGAAAGAGGCGTTGTCCAGCGGCCTAGAGCTTCTCCACTCGGAGCTCGGCGTGGATCTGGGTCTGAAGCCGGAGCTGATTCCGCCATGGGTGATCCTCTTAGCAGCGTGCATCGGTCTGGTGCTCCTGGTGGCTCTGTGGGCCTCGGCCTGCGGCTTTCTCTTCAAGAGACGACCAGCCGCCGTGGACAGTGGCTATGGAGTGAAACCCGACGGCATCAAGCCCGCCGTCAAAACCGAAGATCAGAAGAAGAAGAAGAAGAAGACTGAGAAGGTAACTGTGCAGTCTCGGTCGCTAGCTGCCATTAGCAGGAGTAACGTTAGCTCAAGCAGGCTGGCGCCAGGCCTTGCTTGGCCTGATGCTGAACCCAAGTGTCCATCATTTGCAATACGACGTGGACGTTTGTTGATCTGTACCTGATTTTGTGCACTTGTTCGCTTATAGAAAGCCCAGGAGGCTCAGCCCAACGGGAGAGCGGTTCCTGAAGCCCTAGAGGAGGCCACAGTGTCAGAAGAGATTGTGCCACATCACCAGTCACCTCCACCGCAAGGCAAGACTGAAAGCGCTACAGAGGTAAGATTTTACGATAGCTCTTAAAAAACAAATCTCAGCTTCATTAAGATGAGGAACTATGCTGTACTGTATTTTCTAAAATATTTTTTTATCAATCAATTTTTCAATCTCAGCATTAACAAAGTCCTCCTTACACGCAGCAGTCCCTCCCTACCGCCACTGGTCACTGTCGTGTTGTAGTGATGTGGCCAGGCCAGCTGGCAGTATTTGGTTACCATCCTAACTTGCAGATGCAGCATAATCTTGGCGGCTCATTCCTAACTTGGGACACCGTCAGGTGTGATCAATTCATCAAATGCTGCCAGCAGGAATGTACCATCAAAGTGGGCATTTCTTTTTACCAATTTATAACATTGATTTCGGTTGTAAAGCCTATACAGATAAAAGGAATGAGGATCAGTTCAGGTTTAGACAGGAGTTGTGGATGTCATATGCAATTTCACTTATATATAGACAGTAGTGAAACCAACTGATTTGATTGGCTACTATGGCTCATCTTGAGGTCTCATGTACCGTTATGGCTGGTTTCGGCACTAGGTGCTTCTCTCTTCAACTCTTTTATAGTTTTGTATAGTTCCTGGAGATCATCTATCATTTTTCTTCCAGGTAAAGAAGTCAAAGAAGAAGGCAAAACAGGTGGTCAAAGTGTCCAAGACGGCGACTGCTGACGGAAAAGAGCCAGAGGAAGGTGAGGTGTCATGAATCAGAGTCACTTAGGATTATCTTACTTTTATTCCACGTCTTCTGTGGCCATTTACTGCTCCCTCTATAACAGTGTGGTTCCCCGTTAGATTTGTTTCTTTAAATTTGAAACTATTTTCAGAAAGTAGGTTGCTGCACTGTTTTAATGAATGGCCCACAGACTTAATTAAATTGTTAACAAGGTTTTCATAAAGAAGGAAACCACAGGTTCTCAATCTATCCCATTATCCCCTAATCCGTGGCATATTTTGGAAGGTAAAAACCCAGCTACTCTGCCCTCTGGGCTACTTCCATGCTAATTCTACACCGTGCGTGTGGGATATTTCCTCAGGCACGTGGGAGACGAAGGTCAGCAACAAAGAGAAGCGTGAGCAGCGCAAGAAGGAAAAGACCCCCAGCGACGGCTCTGCGAGTCCTGGAGGGGGCAACACCTCCAATGGTTCCCCTCAGGAGCTGCCCAAGCCTGCCCCAGTCCAGGCCCCCGCAGCCCAGAAGAAGAAGAAGGGTAACTTGACTAGTTCTTAGGCTAACCCTGTCAATTCACATCAAGCAGGAGTGGGACATGGCTGTCGTCGAAATGTGCTCCTTCAACAACAGCTTGCATGTGAATCACCATGTATGCTTCACATGTAAGCTTAGATTGGACTAATTCAAAGTCTACTTTTGTGTCTAGAGATGTAATCCTGTCTTAAACTCCTGAGGAGGTGTTGTTCTGTTCTGTCGTTCTCGTGTGGACAATAGGACCTATAAATACAGACCCTGGGGTATTTGTTCCACACTGGGGACCTTTCTGTTTGGCACCTGAGGGGTGTTATTGTGCGTTGCTGTGGCTCCTTCACATATTGTCTGATGTGAGAGGTTCTAATCATGCTTTCTATCAATACCCCCGAATAAAGCCTTTTCTTTTATTCCCCACCTTTTTTTTAGGTGAAATCACCAAAGTTAAAGTAGAGAAAGTCGAGGCTGTTGCTACTCAAGGTAACTATTCAAGTCAACTACCAGAATGATTTGTTTCCTGAATGCTATGGTATTTTTTGCTTAAAAACTTTATCATGGTGTCAAGTTAATTTCTTAATGTTATTTTAGCTTAATAGCGTGACAATATTCAGTCAACCAGTATCTGTGCCTCCTTTTTCATAATATAAAAACGTAATGCAAGTTTCACCAAATCTGACTATAATTAATCAGGTTTAATGCTATGGTGATAATGACATGACCATGACCGCTCTAAACCACCAAAAAATTATATTTAAGGCAGAAACTAAAATTTATGTAGTACTCGCAGTCTTTGGTTTTAGCTCATAATGTGTTCAGCTTTGAGCAGGGTTCTTGTATTTCCACTGCTCCACCAATTGGATCTGCATCCTCATCCTGTCTCCACCTCTGAATCTCTGCTTCTGTTTGTGTCTCTCCCCATCTGTATAGTAGTGAGAAGCAGCGAGCCGGCCTCCAGCTCCACCAAGGCGGCTGTCAAGGCTCCAGCCCACACAGCTGTTCAGGCCCCTGGCCACTGGGCCGCCAAGCGAGAGCCTGCCACGCTCTGGGGATCGGAGATAGATGGTAAACACACCACACAGTTGGCCTCTGAAGCTAGGCCTGAGCTGCCACTACATTGCGTTTTATATGAATGCTATTCTGGAGCCATATGTTGCCGTAGGATCATGTTCACTGTTAACGGTTCTCTAATTATTTTATCTGGCTAATATGGTATTTTTCAGCAGTGTTAATATATTAGGATAATGTTTTTGTATTCGTAGTTACTCTTTAATCTGCCCATTTCAGGGTCATGGACTGTGATTGAAAGTGGTATGAAGACGTCGGACCAAACTCAAGTGTCTTCTTTCTCTGGGCTAGGCGCTGCCGGTAAGTGGCAAAGGGTGGAATGAGACGACGTAGTGACACTGTCACATTTCAATTAGCTGGTAGCTTCAAATGACCTTAACATGCATGAAGTAAACACTGCGCAGCGCAATAGTGATTTCAATTATATTAGCAGTAAAATCACATCCTTGCCTTTTTGTTCACAAGGATCTTGCTATCGACTCTCATAAGGAAGTCTGAAAATGTTGATCCTGTTTGTTGCCAGCAGAGGGCGTACTTTCCCAAGCAGTTCTTTAATGTTCCGTTATTTGGCTTTTTCCATAGAACCTATTCCTGACCAGCCCTGGGCCGGCCAGACCAAGGTGGAAGACGAGTGGTCAGGCCAGAGTAAGAACCAGCTGCTTTATTTTTGTTCACTCTTTTAACTACCACGCCCTTTTTGAGGATGACCCCACAAAGGACATGTCTCAATATATGTGATGACCACATTGTAGCAGTGACATCATTAGAAATGTTAAAACCTTGTTGATATTGTAGATATTCTAATAAATCCTTATGCCTGCCACTTTTCCACATTAATAGCAAAATGTTAGCCTGCCGTGTAAGCTAAGAGAACAACAGTATCTCTCCTTCGCCGTTGACAACCAAAGCTGATCATAGAGTTAACGCTTCCTTCAGACGGCGGCACTGTGGACGCCAGCTCAGACTGGAACGCCCCCTCAGAGGTCTGGGGCAACTACGAAGAGCCGGCCCCTAGCCCCCCCGCAGCCCAGAAGGTGGCCCCACCTGAGCCCGCTAAGATTCATCTTCTAATGGAGGCCGCTGTAAGTGTTCTCCCACTGTCTGCGCTAGGGGCCTCGACTTGCGATACATAGAGGGAAATATTTCCTGCTTGTGGAGCTTCAATTGTGCATAATTCACCGTGGCCAAGATTGCTCGGATGTGTAGCTCATTTCATTTGGCAATTTTTGTTCCCTGACCAAAGCAGACCATCTTCCCAGGTGCTACTGAGTTTAACACTCTGCCTTACGTAGGCTAACGTTACCTTGCACTTCTTTTTCTACTAGGATGATGAAGACGATGACAAGGCCGACTCTAGCGGAAAAACTAAGAAGAGGAAGAAAAAGAAGAGGAAGGTGGCAGAGGAAGGAGGCCAGGGTAGCCAGGTAAAGCCACTCGTCTGTTGCCCTCCTTTCTGTTGCTAGTTAAAGGTGTTGAGCAGTGAAATGATTGTTATTATTTTGTCTGTCTTACCACCACACGTCTGTCCCGTGTCTTCCTGAAGGACTCTGAGGAGCCAGAGAAGGAGGCGGTCCATGAGGCCCCGGTGAAGAAGCCGCAGCAGCCTGCCCAGGAGAAGGCTCCTGCTGTCCAGCCGGCGAAGACCGCCACTGCTGCTGCTGAGGTGGGGGTTCCACGGAGCTCTGGTTGCTAGAGGCTAACGTTTACCACATCCGGTCCTGTGCTAGTAACCACATATGTTCCTGTGCTTGTAGCCGCTGCAGAAAGATAGATAAAAATAATTAATTATGCTCCTTGGTATAGAGGTTGTAATGAAATGTGGTTGAGAGTGGTTAATCAGAGAGGATTAACCCTCATTACATCTTTAAATCAAAGTTTGGAATATTCAGTATCAGTATTGAAGAATGTGGTGAAAGTTATGTATGATGCATTGCCCTGTAATCACATGCAGGCGAGAGTGGAGCGACCCGTGAAGGAGACCGTATCCCAGAAGACCCCTGTCACACAAGTGCCACAGAAGCCAAGTGAATCGGAGCCCACTGCTCAACAAAGTAAGATGTCCCTCACTCTGCCTTCCGATTTGACTTTCTATGTTACAGTTCAGCCAGCTACAATGACTCCAAATGCCAATTTATTTAATTGACTAGTCGGGTCCAGTTGAAAGTGCTGTAGGCAAGATTTGAGAGTCGAAGAGAGCAAGAGTTTGAAAAATAAGTGTTCTATTCATGCACCTTTTTGATTAATGGCTAAAATGGATTCCCTGAGTCAATCAGTGAAGAGATGAGATTGGTCAGAAATTACCCAGGAGTGGTGTATAATAACAATTTTGTCATGCGAGGTAGGTGTAGTCAACCGGAAAATGTGTTTCACACAGAATTTCCCGCGCTAATTGATGATGGACGGCAATGACATTTCTAACAACTCTAATTGTAGCTCTTAAAAGTCACCACAGAACTTTCTATTTTTTTGTTTTTGTTTTTGTGATAAGTCAGGCTGAATTATATGCACATGCCTGATATAGATTGTATGCATTTTGAATGCTCCACAGAAAAAATTGAGGAGAGCCAGGCTCCCAAGCCGGTGAAGAAGAAGAAGGCAAGGCGAGAGACATGAGAACGAGTCCACACTACGGTCCTCTGGTTGGAAGGAAAAGTCCCTGTATTCTGTTTATGCAACAAACAAAAAAAACACCTTTTTATGAGCAGAACTTTGTACTAAAACTCTACATGATGGACTTTTCTCAGAAACAAAACTTAAAAATCTGTACTTCAACCCGCACCGGCAAGGTTTGGTGGTTGGTTTGGAGCCTTCAGAACTAAACCGAGGTTGTGGCCCAGCGGCTAATGTTATCCTGAGCTAATCCTGATTTGATGCGCTCAGATTTTAGAGTCTTCTAATTCCGGTGAATCAAAACATTTTGAATGATGAAGGAGTCGTACTGTAATTATAACAAATGTAGAAAATACTGATCATGTTTAGATAACGCGCTGTTGCCGGAGGACAGCCGCGAACGTAATTAGGAAGAAAAACCGATTGGTCGACAACACGCGTCAAGGAGAGACCACTCAATTATGTTGTACATGCCTCTTGCTTTGCAGTCTTATTATTTTTACCGGTACATTGACCACTTTCCTCTAAGAAAGCACCCTTCAGGTCAGGCAAATGGCATCTTTGATGGGGCTCCACCAATGAGTTATACATACATATAACGGTTACACGTGAGTTTCGGCTGAAATGTATACATTTTTATCCAAAAAGAAAAGGTGGAGGGCAAAGGAACATCATATATCACCTCTGGCATCTCGATCCGTGACTGTGTTAAAGGTGTCACTCAACTCCATCCGTTGTGTGTGTGTCCTTCGTCTAAATGTCGTGCCGCTGTGTGCTGAGACCTTGTTTCCTATAGCCTTGGCATTTTACTGCGTGTAATCTTTGTGGCAGTGCCATATAGGTACTTCTGATCATAGATGTACTACCGTGGCATAGTCATCTTCTCCATATCTGTCTGCCTGTGGTTCATTCAAAAGTCTTTCACAACCTTTTGTAAAACCTCTTTGTAATGAAAGAAAAGCAAAGCCATATGTATAAAAAAAAAACTAAATAAATGCCTGTTGGTTTTTGTTTGGTTAACTACATTTTTGTGAAGATTATCATTACTGTATACCGAACATATATTGTAAAAGCATTTTTTTAAAAGCAGCTGAAACGTGTTGCTATGGTGCAGTCCCCCCCTTTATATTATGTGAAATCTAGGGTTGCGTCCACTAACTCCTACTGTCCCACTATCACTTGGTAGCATTGGCGCATTATCAACCTACTTGAACGAAACAAATTGATATAATTATACAATCCCTAAATACACTTTAATGTGTATATACCTTAATTTACTGAAGTTGTATACCATATGTATTATTGCTATAATGAGTATTTTAAGTAAATATTTCCATTAACTTAAGCCAAATTCTGCTGATGAGCTCTTATCGATTTTAATGCATTCATAGCTACGCAAATCATTTTGATTGTCTATAGAGGTCGCTATATCTCAAGTTCTAAATGGAAAGCCAAGAGCGAAATTTGAAAATCTAGTCAGTCCTCCAAAAAGCTTGAAGTCGAAATGTATGGAAGCCCATTAACGCTAGTAAAAAGCAATGTCCCCATGGTATGTCATGAGAAATGATGGCTCTGGCTCTGAAGAGCCATTCTTCATAGGTGAAGAATTTAGGACATAGTAAAAGTTTTTTATTTGTCTTCTATTACACCTGAAATGGCCTGTGTAGAAAATCTTTGTACATCAACTTTATTTAGGTACTATTAAAGCTTTGATTTCATTCAACACAGATGCAGTTTTCTGAATGGTCCAAAAATGAATGAGATAAGTGACGACTTAAGGTCACGGCATGTGCATGGAAGACATACAGCGAATGGAACAGAAGAAGAAATACTTGAATTTGTCAAATCACACAAACATTTAAAAAAAAATGAACATTTGGAAGAGCTTTGCAAATAATATCTGATGCTGTATATGCAGGTTGTTGTTTTATTGAATGCACTTGCCCTAAGATTCCATGAAACATTTTATCTTTATTTAACTTTATTTTAGATTGATTCCATTGTCATACACTTGATGACAGGTGACCAGCTAGGAGAGTGTCTGCCGTCCTATGGTGGTCGGCTGGCTGTTTTTGAATTCTGCAGACAAAAGAAAAAAGAACCATGCAGTTTTGTATACTGTGTTTGTATAAATATTTGAATAAGTGTATTAAGCTAATATGTGTGGATTTTGCATTTTTTTCCTCAGTTCTTACACATTCAATGTTAGGAAAACAAAGTAATTTGTTTGTGTTTACATAGTATTTGTTTCAGTTTGTCCTTGAATGAAACGGGAAACAAACAAAGTTAATGATCTATATCTAGTTCAGAGTTCATACAGGTTAACTGTTTCAAACACATCATTTGCTAATGTCAGATTATATTCTGACATCAGTTCAACACAAATATGGAGCACATCTTCATCACATGGGAAGTCCTTGAACACACACTCTTCAAGGCAGACTTGAACCTTCTCCAGGTCCAGATGGTGCAAACAGTCTCTACCTCCATGCAGGTGAGGGACAGCTTGCAATATGGAGGGACGTCCATGGGGTAATCATGAGTTGTGCAATTGACGGACTCGATACAACCTCATGAGCTCTTTATTGGTAAATAATATACAGTTTATATAAATAGTAGGCATTGATAATTACTGTCTACGTCAAGTAGTCCTGACCATGCGATTTGTTTTCTGATAATAACATGGTGGGATGGCACAAAAATATTAATAGCCGCAAAACGTAATTTGCAGCAATGCAATACATACATTTACATTTCACAGCCATCAAAATATAATGGGGCTGTTAACACATGATTTCATGCCATTTTTTTCACTGCTAGCCCTACAATTTTTGATTATGCCTACTGATGCAGAGCTACTTGGAATGCCTCAAACAACATTATTATTGCCAATCAGAAACAATAATATAATTATTAATCGTTCACAGAACATAGGCAATAACTTCATACATATGATCATTTGTGGCTCTTATATTGGGCAATTCTTTAAACTGGATCAAGGGCTTAACCACAGGTCACACTGTCTGTTTCAGCTTGGTTAGCAGGAAAATGCATAAACCATTGCATTCAGCCATAAGGCCATTCTCTGTTCCTAAATCCAGTCTGAGTCTGGCAGAGCTTCCACCAGCATTGATCACAGCATCCATGAAGTAGCCAACAATGATCTCATCTTCCTGTCTGTTGTGAGAAAGTATCTCATAATTATGACTTTCTATCCCATATTTCCACCATTTACCATGGGCATATTTTTTTTATGACGGAAGAGTTTTCATCTTTTTAAATTCTTACTGGAAATGGGCTTCGAAATGCCTTCATCAAAGAGGTGAAATTGTAGAGGCAAGCACAGGTGTGTCTCATGATGTTAATTACGGCACTGGTAGGCCCGCCTACATACCAATAATTAACTTCACGAGATACACCTGTTCGCGCCCCTACTCATAAAAGCCATTCATAATACCATATCAGCGTTGAGTGATCAGAGTGTATTTTTTACGAATCTTTTGGTAATTAAATTTGATAATAAAAAATAATTCATCCCAGGAAAAGCTATCAAATGTATGCCTAATTAGGTAAACTGATCAGGTGGCAAACCTTGAGAAGGAATGCAGACAAGAGGGATACCTTGGATGTAAGAAAGGGAGGAGCCCTACACCCTACATTCCTCTGAGATATGCCTCGTCTGCGTTATGGGTGACATTAAAAAAACAAAAAAATAATGTTTTAGCATTAGAAGCAAACAGCTTAAGTTAAATGATGGGTCAGGTACACTATTTTATTATATTGTATACAATTATATGACACTATTATACTATATTAGCTAAGATTATGCCTAGGCCTACATTATAGGCCTAATATATATGTATTTGTTTACAGGTTTATTATTTTATATTATGAGATACTGTTACACATTTGGCAGATCCTACCGTGTATTTTATATGTAATTCAACTTGCCTGGGCTTCGTTTTCTTCTAGAAAAGACGAGCTCCTCCATCCGTTACATCACCATCGCGCTAATCCTCCAACAGGTCACGTGGTCTAATGTTTGTCAATTCGAGGGAGTTAAGCAGCGCCTCGTCTGCGCGGGCTCATTGTGCAGGTAGGGTATATAAAGAAAGGATACATGTTTACGACAGTCATTTGTTAACGCGGACGGACGTCGTTACGGGTCGTGATTGGGGTAGCCGTACTTCACTCGTCGGTTTCCTTTCTTATAGGGTTTTAACACATTTCATTGCGTTGAGAAAATACAGAGGTTTGGAAAATGATGCTCTCCCCTTGGGACCGATGGTATTCAAGCACCTGCTGCCTGTGCTGCCATGTCCGCACAGGCACCATCATCCTGGGGGTCTGGTATATGGTGAGCCTCGTTAATGTTTATCTGATGTGTCACTTACCGCATCCATGTAGTTGGTGTGTGTGTGTGTGTGTATGTGTGTGTGTGTGTGTGTGTGTGTGTGTGTGTGTGTGTGTGTGTGTGTGTGTGGTGTGTGTGTGTGTGTGTGTGTGTGTGTGTGTGTGTGTGTGTGTGTGTGTGTGTGTGTGTGTGTGTGTGTGTGATAAATTATAAAAATCCCCCCCATAATCGTGGTTGTCCTTCATAATTGTCTTATTAAATTAATTTAACTTCAAATCTCAATGTGAATTGTTTAGTGGAAAAAAACAACAACTCTGCTCCAATGCACTGAATAAATGATCAGACAGGCTCAGGTAGCCGGTCTTATGTCCACAGCCTTTTCCATGAGGTTGACCTGGTGAAAGGGATGAATGACTCATCCATATAATCATGTGCTTCTGGCCATACGAAAGCAGACCTCTTATATTTCATTTAACTAAAAGAGCTAGATTTTCTTCTCAGTTTTAGTATCCACTTTGTATCTTTAGATACAGATGAACCTATAATTACTATCAAGGTGCTTTTGGAAAGGTATTTGGAAAGAGGTTTCCTAGATCGTCTTTTCGTCTTTTATGTTGGCTTAGTTCTGCAATGTTACGAAAGTGATAGAGAACATTTTGTTCAAAACGTTTATAACTACATAACTGCCTGTGTGTGTGTGTGTGTGTGTGTGTGTGTGTGTGTGTGTGTGTGTGTGTGTGTGTGTGTGTGTGTGTGTGTGTGTGTGTGTGTGTGTGTGTGTGTGTGTGTGTGTGTGTGTGGCTCCATCTGTCTGGCAATAATGCTGCCTTTAACCGTCCATATGTCTCCTGGCGTTAAGCTCATCAACGCCGTGGTGTTGATCATCCTCTTTACGGCGCTCAGCGATCCCGACCAGTACCACCTGACCAGCGCTGAGCTGGCTAATGACCTGGATGTCATGGATGATGCCAGTAAGTTGAGCCTGACAGAGAGGGAGCGGATGCACGGCTGCTGGAAATGCTCTTGTACCTGTAAGACTGTTCATGGTGGCAGAGCATCTAGGGGGCGTTTAAGGGAACATGATCGTGGAAGACTCTACCAATCATTCAGAGAAATATCGTTTCATAACACCTTCCACTTGGAGAGAGGGAGCGAGCCACTCGGGAGAAGGATAGTTTATACAAATGCATATTCAATTCAATTAATTCAACTATTGAGTAAAGTTAGTTAATTTGGGTATTAATATTATTTGTACTATTATTATCATAGGATTATTATTATGATGGGATTAATTTTTCCACCACAAAGGCCGTACTAGGAGGGTGGGTTTAAAGCTGTCTATTTTAGTGTTATTAGGTTAGCGATAACCTTTTGAGTTCCATTTAAGGCCTTTATAAGTCTGTGTCATACTATGGTGACATTTAGCAGACACCATAATTCTAGTCTCTTAATATTAATCAAAGAAACAACAGTAGTATATTGGCCTTTAGGAGATTGTGTTTGTGATGTTCACCATCCAGCAGAATAGGTTCAACAGGTTGATCAATGAGGAAGTTGACTGAGGAGAGTTAATGGTTGATAACCATCTAACATATAGACATATCTGTCAGCTGCGGACACTTAAGGGATAATGTTCCCTTTTCAATTTAAATAAAAGGCAAACACAACATAGTATAGACTGCCTGTCTGATCCAAGACGGTGTTGAACAAGCACGCTCCGGGGCTGGACATTGAGTACGGGGGTGCATCACAGCGTGTTCTGTCGGCAGGCCCGGCCCAGTTCGGCAGCCAGACCCTGTTGTCCCAGTTCTATTGAGCTCGCCGTTATCCTTGTTCTGTGTGTAAGTCTGGCCTGCCAGCTGCTACCAACCCTGCATTAGGACCAGGTTCAGGCTTTAATATCTAAAGCTGCCTTCTGCTGTGGCACCGGACGGGCTCCAGGAATACACAATGCATGATCTGGGGGTCTGCGCCATCACCGTTGCCTTCAATAGGTAGAAACTGCAGCTGTGTTATAACTGATCCCCCTGAATGAACATATCTAGCAGGGAACTGTGCATTTTTGTAAAAACCCAAATAGGTTAGGATTCATCACGTCATTTGTTCGACATGAAATGGATTATGTTGGTTCCCTGACTACAGTTTAAAAGCCTTTGTAGTTCTGGCTTGTAGATCATGTAATTTAGCCTGAGTTGGGAAAACAACACCAAACTGAATTGTACTCTCATCCTCTTCTAGATATGTGCATTGCTTCAGCAATCTCCCTGCTGATGATATTAATCTGTGGGATGGCTACCTATGGTGCATATAAAGTAAGCTGGCCTTTCATTCATTAGCAATGAATTCATTCATTCATTGCTCTGTGAACTGTACTCAAGTGTGACTGGACTCAAGCAGATCGAAATCCAAGTGTCTTTCAAGTGGTAATTTGGAGTGCAATATTATGTTATAGATTAATTGTATCCATAGATATAGAGTTTGTTTCACACACAACTTGTAATGTTCTTGCTATTAAGACAGTTGTGGCAAATTGGAACATATTGTAGAGCTACTTTCCAATGAGCAAACCAGTACTTTAGATTTGTAATGTCAGGTATATAAAAAGCCTTGCAGTATACAATAACAAAAGTATCTGGTTAATTTGCTTTTAGTCTCCGGTATTCTGTATTATTATTAGTAGTATTAATTACTCCTTCACCTCCAACTTTGTAACGCACAACTATGGTATCTCATTTGATTGGGTCCCTGGTATTAAGCTCGAGTATTATAAAGTTAATTTAGTACCCCTTCATCTGTACCGTTGTGTTACACATCTATGGTTTCTTATTTTAGTGTGATCCCCGGTATTTATTATAATTATAACTATGATTATTTAGTATTCCTTCATCTGAAACGTATCACACATCTATGGTTTCTTATTTTAGTTGCATGCCGCCTGGATCATCCCCTTCTTCTGCTACCAAATATTTGACTTTGCACTCAACACCCTGGTGGCTGTGAGCATCGTGGTCTATCCAAACACCATCCAGGATTACCTCCAACAACTGGTAAGATCCTCTGCCAACACTTTCCGTCAAACATACCCCAACACATTTCACAGCAAGTTACTATAAAACGGCTCTTTTTATTTTCCTCTAAACAAATCTATACTAACCTACCTATCTTGTCATTAGGTTTTCAATGAACTTTCTGTATCTCGTTCACCACTGTTTGACTTTACCCCTACCTAGCCGGAAAACTTCCCCTACAAAGAGGAGGTGGCTGCCCTGAGCAGTTTCTGCCTGGTCCTCATTGTCTTGCTCTTCATCAGCTGCATTCTAGCGTTCAAGGTAGGCGATGGCTACATGGCAGTTTGCTTCATTCAAATTGATTTTATAATGGTTTTCTGGTCCCTGTATGCTACGTCTAGGCCTCAATATGTTAGAAGCGTGACTGCTATATGAGTTGATCTAACGTTTTGTCCAGATGTAACTTTTCTGGAAGAGCAATGAACCCTTGAAAAGATTGAAGAGAAAAACGGAGACAAAATGTTTTCTGTTTTGTCGAAAACATCATTATTTTTATTTTATGGTCGCTCTTTGAATATATATTTTTTGATAATATATCAAAGCTGTTTTTGCAATTGCTGTATCTCAAGGAAACAGGAATGATTTTTTTTTTTTTTGGCTTAACTTCCTCCTTTGGGAAATTCTTCATGCAACACTATTAAATCACTTTAAAGCTGCAAATCGATCTTGATGATCCGTCACTGGGTACTGGGAAATGTTCCTTGGCCAGGTCTGTTAAATGATGACATCAGAGGGACTGAGGGAAGGATGTAGATTCGAGGAACAAATAGTGTTTCAATTGCAATTCTACCAATTCTTTACATTGCCTTTTTCTTTGTCTTTGAGATCATGTTACTGAAGTGTCTTCTCTAATTGTCTCGGATTTGACCGACGGATTTAGGCATTGCTGTCCCACATCCACATATGTGGGACATGGGACTGCCTGACAAATCCAGTGGCATTCCTTAGGAAGCTAATTAAATGAACTTTGGTGTTGAGGAACTGAGGTGATTGCGTGGGTTAATGGAGGGCCTCAGAGCTCAGTTTAATGTAAGTTGATGGCTGTAGCAGATGGTGAACTCCGGTAGGTGATTTAGGCTGAACCGTTTAGCTGCCATCAGCACCTGCAACCTTCGCTTTATCATCAAATAGGATAAAGGGGGAGGTCTACATAGAAATCATGAAACTATTGGTAATAATTGAATTTTACATTCATACAGGTTCCAATGTTACTTTTACAGTAACATTGGCCATGGGCTCGACAGAAAGTGACACAATTGCATATCAAGCCGTTGATCGTCATTCATCATGCTATACCAATCCGTGCATTTAATCAGTTTTGCTCATTCTCTGCCCTTTCAATTGTAGGCCTACCTGATAGCATGCGTGTGGAATTGCTACAGGTATGTGTGCGGAAGAGGAAGTTCTGAAGTGCTGCTCTACGTGACCACTAATGACACCACGGTAAGACTTCCTGCATGTAATCTACAACCATCACTCTGGAGATCCATGTAGCATGTCATCTAACTCTCAACCCTTATGGTGATCCATGAAGCATGTGATCTGTCTCTCAACCACTATGTTGATCCATGTAGCATGTGATCTATATGTCCACCACCATAAAGATCCATCGTTTTTGGACCAATGCCTGCACAGCCACAATGGCATGACATCATGAGGGGTAGAACCGGTTTTGCTTACTTGAGCTGTCATCAGGGTATTTAAATGTCTGCCACGTTCTGGAATGTCACAATACTAAAACCAAATAATTTGCCTTTTCTTCTTACAAAACCAAATTTTGTTTGCAAATGAGCTGACTTCATAGCTGGCACGTTCTTCGAGCTGAAAGAGCAGCTGAACAAACAAATGTTTTGTGGTTACTGTGCGGGAATTGTTCCAATCTATTTGAATAATATCAAAGGGCTAATGAAGGGAACCGGGACATGTTCAATGGATTTGGCTCACGAATGAGGCTTCATGCTGGCCAGTGCATTATCCCAATGGTCATCATATAAGTGGTAATTATAACCATGAATATACCGACCATAGTTGGTTATAACCATGCATGTATTAACTGCTAAATGCTGTTATAACCATGGTAGGTAAGCAGTAGGTGAACCCCTGCTACTGAGTCTTCTATGGCTACCCCTGCTGATTCCCTGTTGCCCAACACCTGGCTGCTTCCATGGCCACAGCTACACATGCAGACACACACGCACGCACACACACACATGCACGCACACATGCATACATTGTTACCCCAAGTCTGGCAGACGTGGAGAAGAAATAAAACAAAATACAACTTACAGAAATCCCACAGTGTTGTTCCTCTGGAACATGGAAATACAATACAGTGTTGCAATCCGAAAAACAGAATAACTATAGGTTTTTGTCAAAAGGTTAATACAATTTGTTGTTTTGAGGCGTTTAATTCGAGACCCGCTCTGTGAGCCCAGGCAGGGCAACATTCCCCGCCATGAGAGACAAAATACTCCCCTTGGCAGCTTCTTACAGGAGCCTGTGTGTACATGTGTGTGTGCGTGGTTCTTCGTTTACGAAACGGTGTGCGACTTCCATGGACGCTTGAGTTAATGACTTAAACACTAGGGCTTGTAAAAAAAGAACAGGGAGCTAAATCGATGGCGTCACCATGGAACGGTTTCAGAAATGCTGTATAATACTAAAGGCTGCTGATATTTAGATTTCTGTCACACATCATTGCTTGTTCCCTTCCGTTATTTGGAGGATCTACTTTAGTGTCATGAGTTTGACAGATTCTATGCATCAGGTTAGTGGCGTGCAGGTGAATGGACTGAGGTTGAACACCTCTATGCCTCACAGGGCTAAAGGCTTCAGTGCATTGTAATAACACTGTAATATTTAATCATTTATCATTGTGTTAATTCTTTACATGCGTGACTGTTTCTATGTTCCCTTTTTTATTTATTAGATTATTATTTATTATAGGTTCAAAATTTCTCTTTCTATAAAGATATATAATGTTAATGTGTTGATGATAGATGTGTTAGATACAATTTAGTGAGCTATGTCGGTCAAAACTCCTTTATATTATGGTAATGTTATAGAGGGGCACTGCCATCAGTTCTTTTATTTATTAATCATCACAGAGATAAATATTCCTGGCATGCTCTCCAATGGCTGTGACATCATCCCATCAAACAAGTTACATAATCACTGTCCAATCATATCGCCTCTTCAAATGTTGCATGTTAACAAGTGTCACGCTCTTTCCTCTGGGGGGTTTTATGGGGGGATTATTAGAAATTATAACTATTATATCTTTTTTTAAGCAATTGGAAAATTGTAAATAGAATTTTAAAGGCAAACAATAATAGTGTCCCATGACAGGAACTGTACACCATCATGATAACTTAATATAACATGATATAATATATCATAACAAACTAACACTTTCCATCTCTCCCCCCAGGTGCTGCTCCCCCCATACGATGACAGTGTCAGGGTACCCCCCAAACAGCACCCCCTATCCTACACAACAGCCTGAAGAACAGGCCTCAACACTGTCACCATGACACCCTCTACGAAACCCCATAATATCCACTTTGTCCTTGAGACATGCTATTGAGCTATTCTTGTTATTATTTATTCCTATTTATTTTCCAACGCACCACACCACACTGCCTCAACACTACCCTACATAAGATGTAGACACACACACACACACACACACACACAACCTTCATGCATTCATAAGAGAACTCATTTTACACTTTCATTCGCAACTGGTATTCAATGCCAGCTTTGACCTACTGATCGGTGTGTGGAATAACATGTAACTTTGTACATGTATTGTGTGTCCCTCCCAAGAACCTGTGTACGACTACTTAACCGTTTTATTCATTGGCACTAATTTCTATTTTGAATGGGGAATATCCAGGAAATGATATGCATTGTATGCATTTGACACTGGGCGACCTAATGAAGAATGGAAGCACTTACAAGTGTGAAGAGGGCGTATAAATAGATAAACATATAGAAAAGAAAGAGGATATATTTGTACTTCTATTTAAACAGCAGTTTAGTTGTAATAGCATTTTCTTGTCATTCCTGGTGATCAAAGATGCCACATACATGAAAAGAAGGCCCTGTTGTTTCTAGTGAGTAGAGAAGGGTCTTTAAGTGTTTCCCGGTAGCTAATTAGTGTCTTCTAGTGATCAGGGTTAGATTGCCTTTATCCATAACCTCCTCTGTCACGGGGTGCGCTCCGTGGAATCATGTGTGGTGTGTCACAGTAACTACAACCATTCCAAAGACTTCAACCTGCCTGTAATCTAATATGATCAAAGAGCAGCACACGCACATGAAAACATTAACTGTACAGTATAACGTACATTCTGCCCTACTCTTTGACACTCTTTGAAATTGTGTTGTTATGCTCAGCCCAAATCAGTGTTCTGTTTTGTGTTGGACTTGATTGTTTAACGGCTGAAGACTTCCTTGAGTTTGAGATGTATGCGCTTGTGTTGTGTTTCTACTGCCTATTGGGGATGCGCTATTCTGCAGCCTGCACAGAAGTAGCACTGACTAGGGACCACCAGGTAGCCGGATAAGTCGGTATGATGAGGTGGCAGGCTGAACCTAGATCAGTGTTTCCTCCCTGAAAGGCCTTGATGTATGTGGGCCTGCGTGTGTTTTTCCAGTTGGCTTTCGTAGAAGTCCGTTCTACCAGATGCAGGCTCTTGGCAGGCTCCTCCCCGAGACAGGAAATGTATAACTTGGTCGTATTCAGGGTCAAATCTATTACGGAAAAAATACTAAGATGTGATATTTGTCTATTAAAATCCAATTCGATCCACAGTTTGCTCTTCCTTCCTTGATGTACTTTAGATAGTGCTTGGATCTGTGCAAAAATTCTCTTCTTCAGGAACATGTTTGAGGCCTGGCAAGTGTGGGCCAGTGTAAGACATCATTGCCACAGTACTACCGTTCATGGAAAGTATTGGGTCAGGATCCAGAAACAGGCTTCTGTGTATAAACTCCCACGCCCTGTGGTGGCCAGGTGCTTTCAGGTTGACCGCAGTCACCAAGACTGCTGACTATTTTTTTCCATAAAACGTCCCTTTAAACTTTCTCAGTGATGTCCCCCAAATGTGAAATTCCAGCTGCTTGGAAGGCATAATATATAAAAATAGACAACATAGATGCAGAATAAGGAAAACAGGCTAATGAAGATCTTCTCTCACTCACTTCTCTGGTTCACCGACCAGAGACAACCAGGTCATAAGGTCTTGATGAAATACCCTAATGACAATCTTCATTCAATTGTCCGTCACCTCACCCGGAAACATCTTGACGTTTTATTAGTAGCCTTCCGTTGTAAAACTAGGCGTCCGGTCGTTGACGATGTCTCGTGAGGAGAACAGGAGGCATGCCTCTGGCTGGGAGGTGGTGGGAGACCGGGGGCTGGTGAAGAGAGAGAAGACGTCTGGAGACACCGGTGGGAGGCAGACCGCTGCAAAGGAGTCTCAGGAAGTAGGAGGAGGAGGAAGAGTGACAGACCTATACTCCTGTGTCTAAGCCAGCCATACAAAAAGTTATTTCTCAACAGATCCAGACCTCTGCTGATTAGAAATACCGTTGCTGGACTTTGTTTATCAGTGTTTTTAATTTCTTAACGTTGGAAAATCCTCTTTCTGATAAATGGTAAGTTATTTACTTTCTGATAATTTGCACTGCAGGTTATGATGATTTTAATGTGTGCATAAAACAATAGTTTATCTCCAAATAATTGATAAGAAAAGCATTCTATAGAATTTAGAAAGAAAAGGTTGCGTTTAACAGATTGCACTGTGGATAAACAACACACACCTGTTCTCATTTTGTCGTTGCGCAAGGTTCCACATGCATAATGAAAAGCGATCACAGATGAATGTGTAAAACAGCAGTTATAAAAAGTGGAAGGTTCACGTTTGAAATGTTATGGTAAACAACTCCAGCAAGTTCATAAACTATACAATATATGCAATATCACACATGAACAAAAGAAATTAAAATTATAATAATGAGAAGGATAGGCTACCACTTTTTAGATATTTTTATATTCAGTTTTTGAGCTACTAGTTTTTTTAGCCACTGCATTCAGCATTTTAATTTAATTCGCACACATGCTAGAAAGGTCTGTAATCAGAATGTCTTTAAACATTAAACACATTTGAACACCTGTCAAGGCAGACAAATCATATAGTAACAAAACGGATGAGATTAAGAGCATGAGGATTTCTTATTACGTAATTAGCAATTTTGACAATTTTTTCATACAAGAATGATCCCTCTTTTATTTGATCATATTATAATATAATAAAGTCAATTTGCATCATGTCGATGGAGACATCGACAGCACACACACGCACAGGAGCAGACAAATTGGAAAGCACCTTGCGAGTTTGACCCATGTCTCAGGTCAGCCACTGTCCCAAGACGGTCTCTCCTCTGTCTGTCTCTGACACATCATCGCATGCTCTGCCCAGCAGTCTGTCTGCTCCTGACAAGACCTCTGTAAGATGACGGTCCCCGTACTGCCATGTTCTTCCCATTCCCCATTTCTAAATCCAATTCCTAAACATGAGACATCCCCTGGGATTAGAGTCTCTTTGGCCCACCAACCTTCGGTGGCAGGGCGCTGACTCTTCCAGGGTGGCTGTGACAGCTAACACATCGCTCTCGGGGTCCTCGCTGGGGAAACCGCCTGTACCAGGCCTCTTCAGTCTGAACTAAATCCCCCATGCAGTTAGACAGCCACCACCAGGCTGACTTAAAGAGAACAAACCCGGCACAGTAGCTCTGACCGTAGGGCCCATGCTCCTCCTTTGCAATGAGGCTACAGTAGAAATGGGAAAGACTTTTGGGGGTTGATCAAACTGACAAGAGGTCAAAGTGTTTCCTGTGTCTCCTGTAGCCTCATAATAAGTGTTCCACTGACGACCCAGCCTCCAAACGGGAGCTAGTAGATATACTACAACTACCTTACCCTTCCAAACCACCAGATCTACTACTACTATACTATTACTACTACTACTACTACCACTACTACTACTACCATAATGCCAAATTGTCCTACTACAAGGCCATCTACTACTACTACTACTACTACTACTACTACTACTACTACACTATTACTGCTCCTACAACTACTAATAGGAGGCCTAATGGTTCGGTTAATTCAGACAAAATACATTTATTTTGAGAAGTTGGCCTTTGCTGTTCTCGGGTGGGAGGGCCACGGGGGGTGTCCCACTGGGCCCCTGGGTGTCCCGCTGGGCCCCTGGGTGTGTCCTGCTGGGCCCCTGGGTGTCCCGCTGGGCCCCTGGGTGTCCCGCTGGGCCCCTGGGTGTGTCCTGCTGGGCCCCTGGGTGTGTCCCGCTGGGCCCCTGGGTGTGTCCCGCTGGGCCCCTGGGTGTGTCCCGCTGGGCCCCTGGGTGTGATAATCCAGCATCTCCTTTTTATGGTAACTGTGTAGCCCCAGCTGTCTGCGGTCAGGATGAGCTCCCAGGTCCTGGGAGTGTTGTGTCTGCTGTGCTGCTGTGAAGCAGCTCTGCTGGACAGACGGCTCCCCAGAGCCATTTTAGCCGGTGCACAGAACCTGACCTCCGCTACTAACAACTCAGCAGGTGGGTCATCAAATGTGGTTGGGTTTGGTATGGGGATGTGTGTTTGTGTATGCAAGTGCGTGCCTGTGTGTGCATGTGTCTACATGCTCATGTTTGCGCATGTGTATGTGTGTGTGTGTGTGTGTGCATGTGTATGTGTGTGTGACCTCCATTCCAAACAACTCAGCAGGTGGGTCATCAAATGTGGCTGGGTGTGTGTGTGTGTGTGTGTGTGTTTCTGTGTGTGTGTGCGCGTGTGTATATGCGTGTGTGTTTGTGTGCATGTCTGTGTCTTTTTGCCAATACTGTAGTTTCACTCATGAGCTGAAATGATAGCACTGCACAGTTTTTCAGTGTTTATGTTGTCAGCGAGCTAAACTATTTTCAATTGCGCCATGTGTGAGCTTGTGACACATGTTTGTGCTGCCAGCTGCACAAAAGGTGGGTCAGATGATCTCCAACCCCCCCCCCCCACCCTGCTACCCCATGATTTACCACAGAGACCCCCTGCAGGGGCGTCCCCCTGGACTTCGCCTTCGTCATCGACAGCTCCCGCAGCATCCGGCCCCGGGACTACGAGAAGGTGAAGGCCTTCATCCTGGACCTGCTGCAGTTCCTGGAGGTGGGGCCCGACGCCACGCGCGTGGCCCTGCTGCAGTACGGCAGCGTGGTGCAGAGCGAGTTCCCCCTCAACGCCCACGCCTCCCGGGCCGAGGTGGAGCAGGCGGTGCGGGCCATGCAGCACCTGGCCTCGGGCACCATGACGGGCCTGGCCCTGCAGTACACCATGGACACCGTGTTCACCGAGGAGCAGGGGGCGCGGCCGCCCGCCCTACTCATCCCCCGCATCGCCATGGTGGTGACAGACGGCCGGCCCCAGGACACCGTGGAGGCGGTGGCGGCCGAGGCCAGGCGGGTGGGCGTTCAGATCTTCGCCATCGGCGTGGGCCGCGTGGACATGAAGACGCTGCAGGCCATCGGGAGCCAGCCGCACTCTGAGCACGTGTACCTGGTGGCTAACTTTAGCCGGATACAGACCTTGAACGCTGTGTTCCAGTCCAAGCTGTGCGGAGGTGAGTGGCCTTTCACGCCGACGTGCCAGTGAGCATCCTAGAACACTCTGTGTCAATATCAAAACGAGATTGCACCCCTACGCTCCGCTCACATTCGCTCTCGGCCCATCTGTTGAACTCTGCAGCATTCTCTCTCTCTCACTCTCGCTTATTCTGGCATCAGACTGTACAAATTCACAGCGATTTTGACGCCATTATTCATGGCAGACTGGCAGGTCTTTGAGCATCACAGGCGCTTGTTAATGTCGAGAGGTCGGACAAAGTGTAGTGTGACATGGTCAACAGCTTGCGCTGTGGCATCTGGGACACCCCAACGATACTCTAGGTCTAGCAGGTCAGAAGTTTTTGTATTTTACCTGCCTAGATTGACAACAACATGTTTCTTGAAGTTGACCAATAGAATGACAGAGTGCGCTGTGGTGAAGATTAAAACCCAGCAGTGGAATTTTTACACACTTGTTACTTCAAGGATAGACATCCTGTACTGATACTTATTTTTTTTATTTACTTATTCTTATTTTTTTTTATATTTTAGCATTCTCCACTGAACATCTTTTCTAGCTTTTGTCCAAATAACAAATGTAAGCAATGTAAATAAATTAGAGATGCAGGTAAGAAGCCTCCAGCCCTTGGGAACAGATAGTCACAAACAGATAAATCAGTTTGTGACTCTTTCTCCAAATCAAACTTTTCTCCAGCCCCTCTGCCTCCTCCATCTGCTTCTCTGCCTCTGTACGTGGTCTTCATCCCTCTCCCACTTTTTTGAAGTATTCCCCCATTTACAAGTGCATTTATCCATGCGTTTGATGATCTGAGTGTATGTGCCACTGTGGGTATTTGTGTGTGTATGTGTGTGCACGAACACGTGCATTAGGCTCAGACATGTGTGAGGTGACGGATCACCAGTGCCAGCACATCTGTGTGAGCTCCCCGGCCTCCTACAGATGCAAGTGCAGGTTGGGCTACACACTGAACGCAGACGGAAAGATGTGCACAGGTGACGGTCATTTCTTCTTCTTCTAAAGTCATTGCACTTTTGGAGTTAGGAGTGAGATATGGTTTTCCAATCAGATGTCAACTAAGTATAGAGTAGCCCATGGATATGGTCCCAGGGATGCATTCATAACAAGCCATGGCTTTGATAGAGAGACTGCCATATTCAAAGGAGGCTGTATCACATCGTATTATTTGTTCTTCCCACCATAGCCGCGTTCTGTGCTGTGACCGACCACGGCTGTGCACATATCTGTGCTGATCTGGCGGCCGGATACGAATGCCGCTGTCGCCTGGGCTTCCAGCTAAACACAGACCTGAGGACATGCAGCCGTAAACACCACCCGAAACACAACACCTGAACTATCCCTTCCTTCCTCTGCTCCCTCAAGGCTCCCATCATCCTGCATTCTTCTTGTTCTATTGTTATTTTATCGCCTGTGCATTTTGCCTCGTCTTCCTGGTACCTGTATAGGCTTAGGCCTGCTTCTGGTACCAGAAGGATCAAATATGGCCAAATGAAATATACATTCAACAGCTAACCTGCTTGTGTGCTTCATTTGAGGCTATACATTTACGTTGTGAGTTTCCTCTTACAAGGGGGGGGGGGGGGGGTTAATCAACGTAGTTATAGCAGTAATATGATAGCAGTAATAGTAACAATAACATAGCGAGGGAGTAGGTTGTAATGGTGGTAATAACTGTGTAAAGAATAGAAGCAGCAATAATACTAATAATAGTAGTAGAGAACGGGGGTATGGGTTGATGAAACTATTGCACATCCTACTCTACAGGAACAGACTATTGTGATCTTGGTAACCATGGATGTGAGCAGGACTGTGTGAGCACGCCAGAGTCCTACGCCTGCCGGTGTAAGAAGGGTTACATTCTTAGACTGGACGGCAAGACCTGCAGCAGTACGTTCTATGATTATTATTATTATTATTGAATAAGAAAGTTGATGTTGCAGAATTATTTATACTTTTGCATTCAGAAACAGGGATGCCATACAAACAGTGTTTTTATAGAAACACTGATGTTATAGAAATGGTTATATTGATGTGTATATCAGGATTGTTTTATGTTTTGTTGGCATGTGACTTTTGCGCTGGACATCGTTATGAGTTTTCAAATATTCTGAAAGCCTCTTGCAGGGCATCATTGGCCCCCGATAAGCCAGTACGATTTATGCTCCTCAACTGAGGCATCCTGTCTTTCCTTGCCCAGAGGTGGACCACTGTGGTGATGGTAAACACGGCTGCGAACACCAGGCTGTCAACATGGAGGACTCCTGTGTGTGTAAATGCAGAGACGGATTCAAACTCCGACCGAACGGGAAGTCCTGTAAGAGTGAGTACAGGGACAACTGCTTTATAAAGGGCACATGTCACATGGTCAGTGTAGGAGCTGCACCGGTAACTATACACCCTGACTAATCCCCAGTGAAGGCTGTGAAGGCTGATGGGAAACAGTGGTTGTAGAAATGTCAAGTCTAAGCCTGCATCTGTGCAGTCTCGATATGACCGCTTTTTAACCTTGAGCACTTGGTCCTAGATGTAGAGTAAATCCAGAGTTGAAATTAGACCTACATGTAAAATAATAAGGCGTCTTTAGGTGTCCTGTTCAAGTGTTTACATGTAAATTGCCTTTATATATAAAAGCAATGAGATCTATAATAGACTATGCAACAGTACCGTGGTGAACTGACTATTTCTGGGGATATAACCTGTAACGTCACAGCCTACAGTGTGGCTACATTTTACACCACATGCAACAGGTTTCAGTCTGAGCTCCCTCTGGTTCCAGAGACGGATCCCTGCGCCGCTGGTTCACACGGCTGTGAGCAGGAGCACCTCAGCACAGGGGACTCCTGCGTGTGTAGATGTAGGAAAGGTTATGTTCTCCGACCAGATGGCAAGACGTGCAAGAGTGAGTGTACAACCGCCTCCTCAAAAGAGTTCATAGGGGCATGGGGCTGTGGGGTACATCGGGGTGCAATGCAATTCAACAACAAGTTTAGGACGAAAACAACAATGCATATTGGTAATTTCATGAATGGCTTCAGTGTACAGAAGCACATTTCTCGTTATTATGCTTTATAACATGTGGTGCTCGCTGTGTTCCTACGCTGTTCTGATGGTAGTTATTCATTCCAGAGGTGGACCACTGTGCTGATGCTGAACATGGCTGTGGACAGGAGGCTGTTAACATGGAGAACGCTTGCGTGTGTAAATGCAGAGATGGATTCACACTTGGACCGGATGGGAAGTCGTGTAACAGTGAGTATAAACTGACCGTGTTTCACTAAAATCACACTTCAATTGCATGGTGTGTCCTGGATGCTAAAATCCATGAGGTTCCTAAGAAACAGAATACATTATCATAAAGGATTGTCATAACAATGTACCATGTATATTAAAAATGATTATCAATTTCAAAATCATGAATGTACAATCTCATGGTCTGTCACGCCTTGATCTTTCTAAACTCTTTAGGGTACACCTCAGTTCAATCTGATCCATTATTTGAAATATTATACTTGGAAAAAAAAAGACAGAGTACATTACGTACAGAAACAAATGAACCTGCATAACAAACCCTGTTACCCAGCATACTGCCCGGTCTCTCCCAACCCCCTCCCCACCGCCATAACCTACCTCTGTGTCTGCTGGGTTCCTACTGGCTGAAGAAGGAAAGAGCTGCAGAATCAGTTCTTTCTTGGAAAAGATGATATCACACTTGAGGCCATGTGCTGCGCTATATAACGCTGCCTGTCCTCTGACAGAGACAGAGTGCGGAACCGCTGTCATGGACCTGGTCTTCATCATCGACGGCTCCAAGAGCCTGGGGCCCATCAACTTCGAGCTGGTCAAGGGCTTCGTCAACACGGTGGTGGACTCCCTGGACGTGTCCAGGAACGGGACGCGCGTGGGCCTGCTGCAGTATTCCACCAAGGTGCGCACCGAGTTCACGCTGGGCCGGTACGCCAGCGCCCGGGACGTGAAGGAGGCGGTGTCCCGCGTGCAGTACATGGGCCGGGGCTCCATGACGGGCATGGCCCTGCGCCACATGTTCCAGACCAGCTTCACCGCCAAGGAGGGCGCTCGGCTGGGGGTCCGGCGCGCCACCATCGTCCTCACGGACGGAAGGTCCCAGGACGACGTGGTGGAGTGGGCCAACAAGTCCAAGAACGCCGGTACGGCTCGTAGCCTTGGTGCTGGCTGCAATGTATAAAATAATAAATAAGCATATGCATGCCTACATGCCTTGTGTGTTTGATTTGATCATCAGCAACTTTAGGAGGAACCCTGTGCTAAAAATAACATTAGAAGTTACAAGAATTAAACCTCTACAGGGGGAGGTGAAAAAGTCTGGGGCCCGTTAGACTGTTCTAATCTGGGGATTGGTATTGGTTTGTACATTATGTAACTGTAAATATATAGTTATATTTATACAATTGTACAGTTATAATGTAACTCTTCTCTACAACGTTTTTTAGCATGTTTTGTATAGAGATGTTGTTTTGTTGTTTTACTTCATATTACCTTTATTTATGCATCTTTTTTTAACATTATCATGCTGTTTAATTCCCTTTCAGGAGTAACCATGTATGCTCTGGGTGTGGGGAAAGCCATTGAAGAGGAGCTCAAGCAGATTGCCTCTGAACCAGATGCGACGCATGTTTTTTATGCTGAGAACTTTGATCAAATGGGAGAAATCACAAACCGCTTGAAGTCTGGGATATGTCAAGGTATTTCCTTCAGAGCTTTAATCTCAATGTAGTTATATGATGAGAATAAATGATCGTATTTAGTTTTTTCCCCAAGGGATAAGCAATCTCCCATCTTCAGAAATAACGTATCGGAAGAAAGTTATGCGAAAGGTTTCCCCCATTAAGTTGATTAATGTCTGCCCCCTAGTGGTAATACATGGTGACTACATATGGACGTTGCGAAGCTGAAATCGGGTAAAATCTGATAATTGGCCAGTTAGCCGATCTCATTAGTATACATTTAAACTCTCAATGTCGATTTGAATGCCTGAGAGCTCATTTAAAGATTTATTTTTCCTAAATGGACATTTTGTGCTTCTTCCCATAGACAAACCATCGTATGCAGACCCGTGCCAGTGTGACAATGTGGTGATGTTCCAGAAGCAGGCCACAGAGAAAATGATAATACTGACACAGGACAATATCCTTTTTCACTATAAACCATTAGGTCAAATAGTATACATCAGTGGAACATGAAAGGAAATGAAATGTGGATATACCTGCTAGCTGGCTTGAGCGCAAATGTTTGCCGGGGGGGCTCTCCCATTGTTGTAAACATTGCCAACATGGACTTGTTGGCTGTGAGGTTAGTCTGTGTTGATTGTTATTGATTAGTCATTCAAGGAGAAATTGTTAAGGAGGACTATTTATATAGTGTGAACTATACAACTTAAGTTCTGTGGTCAGGGAGGCCACAGGGGCCATCTACACTGTAGGGGCCAAAAGGCTAAGGACCCTCTTAAAGTTCCTATCATCTCATTTTGTATAAGGATTAATTAATCAATTAAATAGACCTGTATCCAAATAAAACATATATAATAAACATATATAGAGAAATTTGACAAAGGAGAACAACAGTCAAAGCATATAGTATTTAGCAAAGTTCTCACTTTACCAAAATTGGTGTTTCGGTGTGTGTGTGTGTGTGTGTGTGTGTGTGTGTGTGTGTGTGTGTGTGTGTGTGTGTGTGTGTGTGTGTGTGTGTGTGTGTGTGTGTGTGTGTGTGTGTGTGTGTGTGGGAGTCTGTGTGGGAGTCTGTGTGTGTGTCCCTGTCTGCTCAAAGCTTCTTTAACATGCCTACTTGAAGCCATGACACTCAGGCTGGAGAATCTGGAGCGCCAACTTCGGCACAAGTGAAACTACTCATCGTTGTTCTCCGGCACAATGGATTCCTCGACACCATCGTACCACTTAACCAATCAGAATGACAATCCTTTTGTCTCTTCTATTTAAATTGTATGTCTTTTTGTGTTTCTAATCAACCCAAGACAATTCTTTAATTCATCAATTTGCGAACTAGCCTGGGAACCGCTGCATCTGCGACCTCATGCTTTATTTGCGCTAGCATATGGGCCCCCTCCCACTCAGACTGATTTCCAGCCGACCTTACCGTGGTCGGGCAAATCACAACCGTTTATCTAATATGGGGCGAGTTTGATATGTTGACAGTACAGAGGAGCGCCCTATGGGAGCGCCGTTGAGGCATTTTCATAAACAACCAAGATGGATGCCGCTGATGTGTCACTGCTCTGATTGGTTGAGGGTCCATCCAGTGCATCCAGACCCGTTCTGGTCTGCGCCCCTTGATTAGGCCACTTGGAAATCTGGAATTAACTATGGGATCCTGGCTTAATCGCATTTGCAAATTGATCTGGCGACGTCAGGCTACATTATAATGGTACATATTTTACATTTAAAGTATTTATGTATAATGAGAATAGAATAATGAGAATAAAAGTAACAACAGCTGTTGTCTGTACTTTGTATATAAAAAATAAATACATTTTTTATCACTGTTGATGTGTGTTGTGGACATTTTAATCGTAACTTTAATATATAATTATAAACAAATTATATTAACCTTGTTTATATAATTACTAGTCAAATTAAAAGGAATTGTATACATTATCCTTGGACCTAGAGATACCTCCCTTCCTCTCTCTAACTGAGAGTTACTAAGATAGTTGGCATCTGCATTGCCACTAAAGCCACAAAGTCTGATAGTAATGCCAATCGACAGACTTGACCAATCTCATCTAAAAAAAAACCCAAACTAATCTCTCCACGATAGTCACTCCAACTCACCTTTGTTACCTTTGTATTAATATACCCTCAATGCAAAAGTTTCCCTTTGAGAATCTTGTCAACCCATTGTCTCACGGAATGACTGCTTGGTAACTTTTCTGCCTGTATCTTCCCATGATCATGCAAAAAAAAGAAGGTTTTTTGCTGGCCAAAAAAACTAGTGTCTTTAAAATAAGTTATTTTTCATCAATTTGTGTGGTGAAACAAAGGTGCTCCCCATCTGACCTTATCATAGAATCACACTACCTCTGCTGAAGCCTTTCAGGCCCAGGCAGTCCAACTACGGCAGCACCGGTGGTCAGCCTTGCATTGACCATTTCAGAATTATGGGTTTTGCAAAGCAGTAAAACCAGTTAAGAGTAAACCAAACAAAACAAGGTTAGGACGGGTTGGGGCGACTCCAAAGAAAATCCTGAAGTAAAGAATGCAGACACAGATAAAAATCTGGTACTTTGTTTAAATGATTTCCTTTTACAGCATGTGTCCATTCCATTTGAAATCCTAAATAGTTAAATATTAAGTAAAGACTTGCATGTGGATTTTTCACCATAAGCATAATTATTGAAGTCCCATTTATTGAACACTAAATAAAGATAAGATGACGTGTAGAATGGTAAAGAATCCTCTTCATGTTGTTAAATAGGGGGAGGAGATCCCAGGCCCTGCCTCCTCCCCCTCCCCCTCCTCTTCCTCCTCCTCCTCCTCCTCCTCCAGTCACCACCAGAGTGTGGAGGCTCGTCAGCAGTGACTGTTCCTCAGTTAGCAAGTGTTACTTTGCGAGGGTTGTGAGTCAGTGGGGGCTGAGAGGGCAGCAGGCCATGCATGCAACGCACGAGCAGACGAGACAAGGGGGGATCAACAACAGTTTCTCTTAAGGAACGTAAAGGGCTGCCACATGTGTTCTCTCCCTTGACCGTTCTCCTCGGCACAAACGGGAAGCAGCTGGGGTGCTTTGTGTGGTCCACAAAGGTTTTAAATAACTCCAGGCTCAACTCTTGAGGTACACTCTGCCTCAGCATGGGCTGTTCGTCGTCCAGCGCGCAGGTTGTGGATGAGGAGAAGAGACCGGTCAGCAAGTTGTTGGAGAGCAATGGGAATACCGTGGGTAAGCATGAGAATGTGTACGTGTGGGACTTTTGCAACACAGGGATCACATTACCATTCCGATCCCTTTTTAGACCTTCTGGGCTTAATGTTTCATATCCTCCTTGTTTAAAGGTCTGTATGTAATGATAAATACATGCTTCCTTACTGTATGAACACAGGCTAGGCTCCTCTGTTTTTCCACAGCAATGCCTTTACGAGGGGGGTGTGCCTACGCCTATAGTACACCGTGTGCTTTCTCCCCAGCTCATGTGTATCCTAACTCTCTGTGCCTTCAAAAAAGATTGGAATCAGGCTGTGGGACTTTGTTGAGTGTACAGTAAAGTAACATCATTAACTCATCATGGCATCTTTGCCTTTATAGTTCCGAGCACTAAGTTCACAAGGCACTGGGCAAAAGTGTTTACCTCTGCACATTCCATGAATCTAAAGGGGCTGTAGTTTAATCTAAAGGAGCTCCTCAGACCTGATCTCAGCCCTTGCTTGCTCTGGGAGCCGAAACGAGCTCCACAGGGTTCACCTCTAGCCTAAGGCAAAGGTTCTGACCCGACCTGTTTCTTATGTTACAGAGCCCCACATTCTTGTACCATTTTGTTTAACACAGGAATGCAATCCGATAGCTGCACCACTCGCCATGCATTGAGTCTATATCCCTTGCAGCTGCATTTTAGTATTGTGTGTGAATGTTCAGTCCTACCTTTGTGTAATGAAGGGGAGGTTCTGTTTTACCATGTAGAGCCCATGTTTGAATCTTATGTAACCACCCGCTGGCATGTGTGACACAGGACATGATTGTCTATTCATGGGTCAGTCTATCTGGCACAGGGCTACTGCATAGCTTGGCAATGTGGGATGGTACCATGTCTTCACGTACAGTATGTACTCCCATGAACACCGGTCCTGTGTTTCAACACAGGGGACACGCAGGGTACATACTCAGCATGAATACCCTCCCATGGGCCGCTCCACGCAGATGAATCAACATGGTGTTCATGCATTGGTTTGACGAACAGGACGCTTGAAGCAAGCCATCACTTGATATTTTAAAAAACAATATTGATTTCCCCCGAGTCAGCTTCTGACAGAAGCCCGCTGATGTCATCACAACAACCAAGAGTGCCCAATCACTTGCTTTGATCTCAGAATACAGTGGTGCACCACGGCTGCGTCTCCAATGAGTGCAGTGCGTTCACCAGCAACACCATGGTGCTCTGTGTAACTCCTCTCTGACTCCCACCTCACAAGCGTGCCACCTGACAAAATGCCACGTCTCATCGTCATGTCCCGGGGCATTACATCACTCGGACCAGAAGACTGCACTTATTGTGCGGTTTTCCCTGGCGGGCTTCTCTAATGGCCAATGCATGGATGGGTTATACATTATACATGATGGAGGACTGTCTCCCCACCAGCTTGTCCCGTCCTCTGTCTACCCCCCCCCCATTTCCCCTAGCACTCACGCATCCTCTAGCCCCCCCATTGTTTTGACTGGGCTCTCCGTCATCTTTGGCTGCTGAATCGTGTTGACACACAGGTCATCCATGCCCGCGAGAGAAAGAGAAGCTGCCTCTGTCCCATCCCAAACACAACCCCTTGTTAAAATACAAGGGGTTCACCAGACAAGAGTGTTTTACAGTGTATGTGTGAGAAAGACTGAATAAGGAAGGAGGCGTGCCAGACAGTGGCGTAGAGAATCGGGGTGCCAGAGAGAAGGTAGAGGATGGGCAGGCATGATAGACAGTGCTTAACACGTCCTAGGGGGCTTGTGTTCAAATGGAGGCAAAAACCATTTCTCGAGGGACATTTCTGCAATTCCAAGAGTTCTTTGTAATTCATGGATGTACTCAGTCAGACTTGTTCCAGATGCTGCTGGTTGACTTTCACCCGCCACTCGTCTGTCGGTAATCCACTCCTGGAACCAATAACCGGTAGGTCCAGAGTCGGTTCACTCTGGTGATCTGAACAATCCGTATATTGATTACCTCTTTCAAAATGGCATCGATGATCGCTCTCATTGAGTGTGATTGGCTGAATTAGACGACAATAAGGGCAGCTATGCTACGCACTTGCAAACACATTTCCGCACGCAACCTTCTTTTATCGACCACTCACCTGGAGTTTTTCAAACGCATCTACTCGGCTGATATATATTTCTGTTCATCGGCTCGTTTCCTGCAGCGTGAGAGCCTGTTGCATTCCCTTCCGCTCGGTGCACCCCACTCTGTTCATCCCGTCTGTCAAAGCGATGAAATCAGGAAGCCGCAGCCAACCCAAACCGGTCCCGAATACATTACATTTGCAATACAGCAGTTATGCGTGAATAATTGTCAAATTCATGCTTTCAATACACCACCTCAGAAGAAAACGTAATCTATTGACATTCCTCAGTCACTGTCTGACCCTTATCATGCTGCAAACTTGTTATAGTTAATGCAAAAGGATTTAATATATGTGATATAAGACAAACCGAGGTTGATTCCAACTATGTCCATCTAGCATCTATATATGTGAGGCGTTGTTCTCTGAGCTACTGGAATTTCAGGCCGAGAGGTGGTTATGTAGATAGACCAATAGCTCTACTGTGCACCATTTATCTGAGGGTAGGAATCGAATAATAGGAAGACATGTTGAGTAATAAGGAGCAGTGGGCGCATTTAATTTCCTCCTTCAGCGCATTTCTCCCCTCAGGGCGAGAGACCGACAAGGCTGCAGTAAATATTACGGTCAGCTGCGGAAATTAAAGAATGTTCTCTGTAGCAACATGCTTAAAAATGGTAAAATTATTACCTTACTTGATCTCTTCCTTTACATGCTTGTGGTGTCTACTAGACACACACAGGATAATTACTTGAATCCATATAAGAGGAAAGAAGGGGTAGCCAACACGGTGACCGCGGGCACCTGGTCGCCGCAGGGCCCATGTGAGTCGCCAGCAGGGCATGTTCTATAATTAGCACAGAAAAATATAGATTGGAAAATTTGTGTTTGTGTGTAGAAAATTTATACAGTTTTCTTCTACATCGTAATGTATTCACTTTCCTTAGATGCTGTGTGAAGACTGTTCCCTATCTATTCCTCCTTTACCACAATCATTTACTTGAAAGGTTTTCAAATGATGATTGTTGTTTAAATGAACCTTCCATTATTTTTGCTTAATAGTCATGGGAAATCCCAGAAGAAACAAGACCAACTAACCAAGAACTGCCTTCAATCTATCACTTATTAAAGCAGTATACAATGAGTCACCAAAAACATGATTCCATTGACCATACTACTAATAATAATATGTCTAATGTTGTATTCTGTCTCTCTAAATTGTAGCAAACGGCGCCATCCTTGAAGACTCAAGGATCATTGAGGATCAGGTACTGCTGCCTGGGCAGACTTTTCTATCTGAGGTCGGTGGACCTAGTGCCGAGGATGAAGCAGAGGAAGTGCTAATGGGCCTGGAGGCAGAGGAGGACCTGGGCTCTGGGGAAGACCTTCTTGCTGCTCTTGTGCCAGAACAAGAACCAAAACCAGAACCATCTGAAGAGCCTGCTCCCTCTGATGAACCAGCAGCATCCCAAACCACTGTGACAATAGTGGAAGCACTGTTGCCGTTGGATGAAGCAGGCACTAATGAACCTGCAGCTTCAGATGCACCTTCTGAGGTTGAAGCTCTTGTTGAGAGCACAGAGGAAGTCCTGGCAGTGGAGCCTGATGTATCTGTTATCCAGGATGAACCTCCTGCGCCAGTTCAGGCCAAAGCTGAGGTGGTTGCAAATGTGGAGGCAGAAATCCCAGCAGCGAATGAAACTCCTGTACCAGCTCCAAGTGAAGTTTCAGCACCAGCTGCAATCATTTCACCAGTAGAAGTTGAAACGCCTCCGCCAGTTGAAACATCTCCACAACTTGAAACTACTCAACAAGTGGACGTTTCTGCAACAGAAGAAGTTTGCGCACCAGTTAATGTTTCTTCACCACTAGAAGTTTCAGCACCAGTTGAGGTTGTTTCACAAGTAGAAACCTCTGAACAAGCAGAAGTTTCAGCAGCAGTTGAAACACTTCCAGAAGCAGAAGTTTCAGCAGCAGTAGAAGTCTATCCACTAGTTGAGGTTCCAGCAACAGTAGAAGTCTCTCCAGCAGTTGAGGTTCCAGCACCAGTAGAAGTCTCTCCACCAATTGAGGTTCCAGCACCAGTAGAAGTCTCTCCACCAGTTGAGGTTCCAGCACCAGCAGAAGTCTCTCCACCAGTTGAGGTTCCAGCACCAGTAGAAGTCTCTCCACCAGTTGAGGTTCCAGCACCAGTAGAAGTCTCGCCACCAGTTGAGGTTTCAGCACCAGTTGAAGTCTCTCCACCAGTTGAGGTTCCACCAGCAGTAGAAGTCTCTTCACCAGTTGAGGTTCCAGCACCTGTAGACGTCTCTCCACCAGTTGAGGTTCCAGCACCAGTTGAGGTCTCTCCACCAGTTGAGGTTCCAGCACCTGTAGAAGTCTCTCCACCAGTTGAGGTTCCAGCACCAGTTGAGGTTCCAGCACCAGTAGAAGTCTCTCCACCAGTTGAGGTTCCAGCACCAGTAGAAGTCTCTCCACCAGTTGAGGTTCCAGCACCAGTAGAAGTCTCTCCACCAGTTGAGGTTCCAGCACTGGTAGAAGTCTCTCCACCAGTTGAGGTTCCAGCACAAGTAGAAGTCTCTCTACCAGCTGATGTTCCAGCACAAGTTGACGAAACAGTCCAAACCTTGGCCATTGATCAGTCAATAATCGATTTACAAATCGCTGCAGCTACAGTGCCAGAAGTCCTACTGATGCCTTTGGTTGCATTGGACAAAACAGCCGAGCAAGCTGTGTCTCCTGAGAAAGAGGCTCCAGAACAATCTGCCTTAGCAGCTGCTAAAGTACCACCTGCAGAACCCACACCTTAAGGTATGCAACAGCAAGACTGACAAAACACACACATCTTCTTTCATTCATTTTAGGGTGAAATGATTCTTTCAATTACATCACTAAAACATGGTCCAATATTCATGCACTTTGTCTGCACCACGTGGTGTTGAGAAGATGTGGCATGGGGATCTCATCACTATTGAATATTAATAAACCAGTCGGCCAGTCGAGTGATGATAATAGTTGGTGACAGCTGTGAGGGGGGTGGGCTCAAGACAGTTGTTCATCCATTATTGATTTACCAGATTTAACTCAGCGTCTGGTTACCGGAAAAACCTGTCCTGCTAACAGGACAGGTTTTACAATATTAAGCTCACTTAAAATTGCTTAACTTTCCTGATTGAGGTAGCAAGATGTAAGAGATGTAAAGGGAATAATCTGACACATAGGTGTAGTCAGAAAAGCAAAGGGAGGTGAGTATCTCTGTATATGTATGTATGTATGTATGTATGTATGTATGTATGTATGTATGTATGTATGTATGTATGTATGTATGTGTATTATGTATATGTATGTGTATATGTGTGTGTGTGTGATGTGTGTGTGTATTGTGTGAGTGTGTGATGTTGAGTGTGTGTGTGTGTGTGTGTAGTGTATGTGTGTGTGTGTGTATGTATGTATGTATGTGTATATATATATGTATGTATATATATATATATATATATATATGCTCCTCAGGCTTAGGTACCGATATCATTGCTACTGTGGTGATATTCAACACATGGATAGCAGCATCACTGAAGGCAGGGTCACAAGTTAAGCATTCATCTGGTGATCTTGAACAATCCTAAATATTGATTACCTCTTTTAAAATGGCATCGATGATCGGCTCTCATTGAGTGTGATTGGCTGAATTAGACGACAATAAGGGCAGCTATGCACGCACTTGCACACACACAGGCACGCACGCATGCACGCATGCACGCATGCACGCACGCACGCACACACACACTTTGAAACAAACAAATACCAGATAAGGCTAATAGTGCTCTGTATTGTGACTAGGTTACATGAGTGTTCCTTGTTGCCACACAACGTTGTGTATGTTGTGAATAACACTGGCAGGGCTAGTATTAATGTCATTTATAATCTAATCATGCATAGAAACAAGATGTAATTATGAACAAAATAATATATATATATTGGTCGTTGCAATATGATTACATTTGAATACAGAAGTTATGAGGTTGAATAATTGTTTACAAATTCATGCTTTTCAATACACCACCTCAGAAGAAAACGTATATCTATGATACATCCTCAGTGGACAGTCCTGACCCTTATCATGCTGAGACAACTTGAAAAGTTAATGCAACAGATTTAATATATTTGTTTCTATCTTTCCATGCGGGTTGACAAACATGCCCATGTTATGCATCTAAAGGAGTGTCATGTTGAGAACTGTTAGTCATGCTTAACAAGGATAAATACTTTATTTAACAACACAATACAATCAGAAACTTCAGAAAAAGTGTGTACAGTTTGCTCTAAAATCGCTGGCATTTCCAGGGTGTCTAATGTAATAATTTCTTTCAGTGAAAGAACATGTTGACACACAAATAGACGTCTGCATTCGTGTGCTCCTCACAAAAGTACATGTCTCCAGAGACACCTCTATGACCAAGTTATAGGTAAACAGGTTAAGCAAGGTACATATGAAGGAATGCTGCCTTCTCCTTGTATGGGATATGCAAAAGTCGTTGAGTATAATTACTGTCACTGAATGTATTGTGATGCCATTACATAAATAAGTGATGTCCTCACACGTTCTATCTGTTGTGCGCATTTCTTTTCTCATTGTTTGTGTGCATGTGTGTGTATGTGCTCATGTGCGTGTTTGTGTGTTTTATGTGGGCATGTGTGTGTTTTCGTGTGCCTTTATGTGTGTTTGTGTGTGTGTGTGTGTCTGATGAGTAGGGACAGGGCTGTCAGCACCACAGGTTCTCTCCAGAAACGGTGATCTCCACAAAGGAATCCTGGTGAGGACGAAGACCAAATACATGTGCGCTGGATCTGTCCGTGGATCACATACTGCATTCCCTCAACCGACTCTGGGATAAATAACAAATAATGCCCTCAAGAGTCACAGACACCAAATTAAACCCTAATGTTTGTCCCTGTATGCAGAATTTAATTGGATGTTCAAATCAGAAAGAACTTTGTTGTCTGATCAAAGCTAACCCTAACCTAATCTAATATTGAACAACCTTTGAAAATCATCATTGTACCACAGATGGCCGGCAATTGTTTGTCATTTACCCGTGAAACATATCCATTGCAGTAGTCATAGGAGCGCCATGCAGGAAGAAGGAAAAAAACAACTCAGAACATGTACATTCATGTATGAATCAGTGGAAACTTCTGGGAACTATCAAACACGGCAGCAAAACAAACATGTGGTTGGTTGTACATTGGTGAATATTCTAATTCAGTTCTTTACAGCTGTGATATCACAGCATGTTTTGGAAGACCTCAAGTGCCTGAAGTAACATGCATAACAAACATGAATACTTAACACGCATTAACAACTCTTTTAAATATATTTTTTAATTAACATAAACACCACTGTATAAGGACGGGTTCAAGGAAAACATGCCACGGATACAGCTACAGTGAATTAAGCAACACATTTTTACCAAGGAACCTGTTCCTTTGCATTTAAGATAATTTCTCACATGGTTTTTGTATGTATGTTGAATGCTCACGTTTTCTTAACATATATATTTGTTTAAGAGGTACCATAATTGAAACTTTGTTGATGAATCAATAGAAAGTTATTTTCAGAATGTGTTTTGTACTATTAAGAGGTACTGTATGCAGTTTTTCTGTAGAACGTCATTTGAGAGGTCTTAAGCACAGAGGATTGAGTTCATTTAGTAGATATTGGGATGTCTTTATTGGGGAAATACCATTTGGCTGGAGGAACTAGAGCTCAGAAATATGCCATCATGTCTTATCCAAATGATATTGAGAAACCTGGCTTAGGCGTTGTCACTATGCACAACAGAACAGATTGGAGCTCCTGAACACGCAAAGTGGACTATATTTATGTTACAAAAATTTGGTAGGTCATAATCTTATTTTTCAACATTTAAAAGGTCAAATGTTTGTTACTGTGACGAGTCAAAGCGAGGTTTGAGTTTTGTAACATTGTTTGTTTTTTTCTTTTTCAAGTGTATCAACAATGCCACTAACCTTTTAGTGTGCAAAATAAAGCTTTATAGACTGAGACTTTCTGGTGTTTTCTTTCAGTTTTAATGTTGAGTGATGAAAGTTATTGGTAAAAGTAGCAATATTTAATTCAATGCAAGTAACATAGGTTAATATTGAGTGAAGTGTTTGTTAGATCATGAACTTACTGCACATATTTATCTGTCTTACTTTATTTAAATTGCATACAATTAACAATTTCCAAAAATTCCAGTTGGTTATAACGGAAAAAAAGTTATTCTAAAGACATAACCTGATCATTTTGTGACGAGAAGGAATACAAAAACTTTTGTTCTACATTATTTTGTATAACGCCCATCATTTAACATGAGGTTCATTAGGGAGAGCTAAATCCAGTCAATGTTTTATAACAATGCTAAAAAACAGGAATATTGTTGAATTTAACACAATTTGGCAAATGCAGATTTAAAGCAGTGAGTCGTGACGAGTTAGGATTAATATGGATGTCTTCATGGTTGGTTAAATTAGGAACCTTCGGTCAGAGGGCCCAACACCGCCACCGCCTCAATCTCCACCAAGCCTCCCTGGGTTGACAACCAGAGAGACAGAGACAGGGACAGAGAGAAAAGGAAAGGAAAAAATAAGGGACAATTGATTTACATTGTATTCGCACAGCCAAAACTAACCAATGTAGACGGTATTATTTCGGTGTCTGTGTGCTTTCAAGTTGCACTAGATTCTAAGTAGACACTTCAATTAAATAATCTATGACCATGGACATCTATAGTAAGAAACATCCCCTTTAACACAGCTGGGAATGCAATAGGGGTGCTGTGGTCAGATGTGAGCTCATCAAAGCAGTAAATGAGCAGCTCTTACCCTGGGGAGGGCAGCCACCTGGTAGGCAGCTCTGGCTGGAAAGTTGGTGCTGAAGACTAAACAGGAAGACAGCATGTCAATGCAGTGCTTGAAGACACAATTCATTACAGTATAAGAAACCCTACATTCTTACACAACAAGTGTATTATATCTCCCTATTCCCTCATCAACCTGAATATTTCTGTTTATTTAGATAGTTCATGTACTAGTTTGACTAGGCCTGTCAGGCAGCAAGACAAAACTTTATTTGCTACAAGATACTGTGTGTACTCCTAGATATACAAAGCCTCCTTCAGCTTTCCTTTTTCAGAGAGACTTAATTTTTACAAGTTAAATACTACCTGTTCCATTATTTGCAAATTAAAGTGTTCTTATCATTGTCATAATCCTACACATTTTCCCTTTAAATTATTCAGAACCTTTCTGTTGTGCTAATGAAACATAAATCCACGTAATCCTCTAGACCAGAGTGAAGACTTGGGGACAAGTCAATTACCCTAATCCGCCTGGAAGCAAAATTTGACTCCTATGTATAGAAAAAGAACAATCCCATTTTGAAATGAATGGCATAATGAAAATGTCAGACCAGAAATTAATTCGTAACAAATGGATGCATTTTAAACATGTTTAGAGAAACGTGTTTTAAGTTTACAATGAATATTGCAGTGCAGGTCGGGTAAATCTTATTTTTTGAATGACTTAATGATAATTATGTGGAATGTGTGCGGATGATGGCTGGTTTAGGCAGCCTCCCCTGACCCGGGTCTGATTGGACATGAGGGTCGTTAGAGGCGGCACACTGGTTGCTCTGTGCGTAATCTGTGTGCACAGGTTAAATCATCCAACTCAGAGAGATCTCCTACAGGGAAAAATGGAGCCCAAGCCCATGCATCGTTGTCGGCAAACCGTACAATAAACCAGCTTTCAACACCACTATCCTGCGTCCTGGTGTTTGGAGGAGCCCAGTAAAAATCCCATAGGTGTGGCACCCACCTAGGGGGCGTGCCGTGAAATGGACCTGGCTACAGATGTCTACCATAAGCATTGTGGTTAAACCTATATTTCTTCAGTTGCCAATCAGTGCATTAAATGGTGTTCAAAAGAAGGACACTTTAGTCTATTCCATGTCTGAATCCAAGCACGGCAGAAGCTGAGTACTTATAGACATAATAGCGGGGTATAAACACCTTATCACAACATAAAAACATTTGACTAGATAGGCAAACTGTTCTGTACTTACACTGCTTGTAAACATCGTTGACTTTGGTGAAATCGTTCATGTCAGCCAAGAGCACAGTGGTTTTTACAACTAGGAAAGAGAACACACATGTTCAACAGTGCATGATGAGCACAGTATCTAACCATGGATACTCATGAACAGGATTCACTATAACTCCTCAAAGTTGGTTGTTCCCTACCATTCGCATACCCACAGGTAGCAGCTTTGAGAATCTCTCCCATATTCTCAAGGGCCTGTTTGGGGATTTCATTGGAGTGGTTAAAAGAGAACCGAGCCTAATCCCAAGTAATTGCTCATTAATACGCTCATTGTATTTTTTTTCTTTAGAATTTTCCACAACACAACGTCTAAACAGTATATTAATAATATATTAAGTAGGTTGTATGTCTAATCCTTTACCAAATAAAAGGTCTATGGACGATGCAGAATGCATCTCATTCATTGTTTATCTAGGAGGTAAGAACAGTTGTGTGGAACAGGACAACACTGTGGATTCTCAGAGCATGTTAGCACATAGGGTCACCACATTAACTCCACCTATATACATACAACCACGTGTTACGTGTAACACCCAAAACTCTCTGGAACAATTATATTTAGACACACGAGAGAAGTCTTGTGAGTGATCACCTGTTTGGTCTGGGCCTGGACGCCCCCTTCCACTAGCTGCCCACTGACAGGGTCCATGCCAAGCTGTCCTGAGATGTACATGGTCCGGTCTACCACTACTGCTTGGCTAGGAAAAACACAGCAAATCAAAGTGATGAAATAGAAAATTTAGTGTTTTTAAAACTCCCATCTGCGCTGAGTGCGCTCATATTAAGTGAACTGTATGCATATTATATTGTTTGTGAATAAATCACACACATGTAAAAAACAGGACTCAGCCAAAGTAACCATCAAAGACAATTAGGCCTACGTCTACTGCCAAGCAGAGGCAGCAGCAAGTCTCAATGTTAATGTTAATCGGGAAGGGGGATAACGTATGAATGGAACACTTGGACACTCCTATGCGTCCATTGGATGACACAGTACTCGCCCCCCAAAAGAAGTGCACTGCATAGCTTGTTTCAAACATCAATGTTTCTTATTCGGGGCGGGCTGGGGCATATAATTACATAACGATGAGTTGTTGCTTGACGGTTTACAGAAAGAAAGATTAAGCAGAAATAAATAATAAAATCTTCTACTAACCCATGACCAAAATAAACTTTTACCTGTACGGACCGATAGCCGCAGGAGCGCTAGTTGTGTTGATGATTCTTCTTATTAGGGTGGCCATGGCGATACTAAACTTTTCGATACTCTGCAAGCTCCAAAAATTCCAAAAGTTCACAAAAGTGAACCTGCTTCGGCAGAAGAGACAGGCGTGGACTGGAGGTCAGACCAGAGCTATTTCTCTGATTGGCTCTGAGCTGCACCCAAGACACGATTCTTTTACCGTAAATAGCACTGTTGGTAGAAAACCATTTTTTGTTTTGCCGCATTATAAGACTCAAATTACATATTTTAATTTTTATCTTTTATTTGCTATAGTATAGGAAATAAAACATAGTATAAATAGTATAAATATAGTATAAATTTCTATATATGTATAGGTAAATATGTGTCGTCATTGTTTGTCGTTTTATGTATATCTTTATCAGGATTTATGTGGCGCTTCTACAACACACATAATAAACCCGGAAGCGGAAACAGGTCCAATCCCATGCGTAAAACACAACACGCTCACATGTCGGCAGCTAGTCGAGCGCTCCGTTAATTAAGGCAAAGATTTATTGATGTTTTACTTCAAAACTCTTTGATCGAGTACTTCTCAACTTCGAGCTGTTAATTGGAATTAAATATACTTTGTTGTGTGCTCCTTCATAAAATACCTCAGCTTTGTACGAAAGGCAATGGCCAAGATTGTCTACCGTTTGGTTAGTTTGTTTGACAGATAAAGTTGAGCGGTGTCATCTTCATTTATAACAAAATGTCTGGATCTAAACAAAGAATGCGAGAGAAGAAGCTGAGCAAGCAGCCTGCCAGTGTTCAGTATACATCTTCTCCGTTTAATAGCTCACAGAGTGGAGGCTCTTGGAATGGAAAGGAAACGCCAATGTCTGGTAGCGTATAGCTCTTGTTCTTATTAGCTATGCGTTCATGTGCACACCATGCTATAATACGACTATTACCTGCAGTTGTCACTTCACGCGGACTTTAACATTTCATTTTTTCAAAGGGCATAGCAGCAGCACCTATGGTGCATCTCCGGGAGGTCCTAGCGATCGTGGAGGATGGGTCCGCGGCCATCAGAAAGATGGCGGGGCCTATGAAGAGGAATTGCCCAAGTTCATCACTGGTACGACACACACACCACACACACACACACACTGCTATAGCCACTCTTTTGAAGCAGGCTTGTCAAAGGGTTAAGTGAACAAGATGCAACTCCCTGTCCAGCCTCGGCCTTTGCTGTAGCCCGGGCATCAGAAGTCCAAGCCATGCTGAAAGCGGTCACCAAGGAGACGGGTAGCTGCCATGTGTCTGGGGCTATTCCTAATCACATGAGGCGGAGGGCCATGAGCCACAACACCAAGAGGCTGCCTTGCAGGTTGAGGGAGGTGGCCACCCGGATGGTAAGCATTCACAACACATCTCTGAAAAGATGAACATGCATCACTTTTGGAGAATTTGGATGAACCGTTCATTTCTGCTCACTCAGACAAGTGCACAGTGAGCATCTGAGGCTTACAAATTGTGTTTTAGGTAACATTTAAGGGCTATAACCATAGGCACGGTCGGTTGGCTATCAGTGGGTGATATCAACTCCAGCTGACAGTGTTCCCTCCTCTGTTTGAGACAATTACATTTTATCCTGCTCCTGTCTCATTTATGACCAATATCTCCTGGCCACTCATCCCTGATTGGTTCAGTTGATCCATCTTGCACAGAGTAATGGGAGGAGACCTTTTTTGGGTTGTTGATATTCAAAACCTTGCTCTTTATGGCACTCTCTTAATAACTTGCAAATCCTAACTACAGTAGTTCTTTAATTTCTGGGCTCTGAACCATTTACTAAGAGGATTGGAAACAAAATGCGTATTCCTTTTCAGCACAACCTCTAGAGTGTTTTTATAATGCTTCCTCTCCACCTTCAGAAAGAGCAGAGTCTTAAGTAAGGGATAATGTACAGAACGCCGGTCATTATCGTGAAAATAAGCCCGGACAGGGCGAACAGGACACTGACGCGCAGCGGAGGTGTCTTGCTTCACCCTGAAGGGGCTTATTTTCGAAAATGACCAGCGACGTTCTATACATTATCACACAGCTACTTGCCAAAACGAAAAAAAAACATCACACGGTTTGTCTTTTTACAATTTATTTGTTACCAGCATTTGTAGTGTTAATCAGCAGAAAAATAGTCAGCCAAAGACGTTGACGTCGCTTAGCAACCGAAGCCGCTGGGGTTGACAAGTTACCAGTCTACTTGCGGAGTGATACCAAAGACGTCATTAGAGGGAAAAAGTCCTTTGTTTTCCTTGACAGCTATACTTAGCAATGATGAATTATCAAATATTATTCACCGCCGGAAGGTGTGAAGAGCCCATGCAAAGTGAACGGAGCGTTCCACGGCATTGAGAAGACCCGTGTAATAAGGCTTTAAAACCCTACCTTCCTCCTCGCCCTCAGAGAGAAAAGGGTCTCAAGGCTTTATAACCCTGCCTTCCTCTACGCCCTCAGAGAGAGAAGGGTCTCAAGGCGGGCCCAAAGAAGAAGGAGCAGCCCAAGAACAAGAGCCGCAAGGCCCGCCGACGCCACGGTAACCTACTCCTGGAGTTCAACAGGCGGCAGCGGAAGAATGTGTGGCTGGAGACGCACATCTGGCATGCCAAGCGCTTCCACATGCTGAAGAAGTGGGGCTACTGTCTGGGCGACCGGCCCACCGCAAAGTGCTACCGTGCCTGCTACCGTGCCATGAGCCACCACTGCCTCCTGCAGGTACGCTGACGCCCCGCTCTGCATGTGTCTGAGGGTTTCTTGTGGTTGTTACTCCAATTTTATTAATATAAATTCTGCTGTAAATGTGTTCCAATTTTTTTGTTTTGAAAGTCTTCACTATTTTCTGTAGTTTTTGAAAATTGCTCGAGGTGATTTCCAGATGGTACGAACTCCACTGAATCTAACCTCCATTGAAACAGTAAACATGAATATGTGTGTTTGTCTGTCTGTACAGGATCTGTCCTACTACTGTTGCATCGAGTTACAGGGAGATGAAGACAAGCTCCTTGCCTGCCTGTCTCAGTTGACCAGCAAGGACACAGGTGAACACCTATCCTGCACCTCATCGCAAATACATGATCTTAGAGTAACGGTGTGCCGTTACTCTAAGAACTAAACAAATGTTATAAGCCTTATTTATCTTAAAAACAATATCATTTGAGCATCTTTACTAAAGTGGCCATTAAGATCTTCCGTTAGGCATCAATTAGGCTTTTTTTCCATTACTCAAATAATAATTATTTCTTAGCCATAATTTCTTTATTATTTATTAGTCACAGCAAAGGTTATTATTAATATTTTGCAGAACCCTTGATTAAAGCCCCAGCCGCAGGTTAGCCAATTTAATACACTGCATTTTATATCTGTAAGCTATAATTTAAGTTATGCAACTACATGATACTTATAGTCATACACTCGATGGTATCCGTCTGCAGGTCCTACGTTTGCTGCGGTGCTCGCCCTGTCCGGGCGGAGGCAGGGCAGTACCACCGTGTACCGAGCAGGCCAGTACCCCTCCCAGCCCCTGGGTCCGGTAACCTTCATCTGGAGGCCCAAGACACCAGGCTCCTCTCATAGACAGCTGTGGATCTGGGCCCATCCCACCCTCAAACAGGTCCGTTCACCAACTCAAACCTGTTCACCATGCAGTGATTGTAAAGCAGTGCACACGCTAGAAGACTTACAATCCAACCGCGAAGCAGGACAGGCGTCACATTTGTAACAACTGATTTTCACAGATTACAGCTGTGGACAGGCGTGCTGTTTAGGACCGCTGTCGTTACTCAGAGGCCAGACTATAGTATCGCGTACCGATTCCAGTCGTAAATATCAAACATGTTTGTTTGATGATTGAGGCTGGAATCGGTACGGCTCCAGATTAGAATCCTGCTTGTCACACTGTAAGAGAATGTGCCCCGAGCATCAGAGTGACTTTTGTGCTGAATCAGTTTTCAGGTGGTATATCTGGGTTAAATTCGGGCGATAGAGCTCCTTTTCTGTGCCCATCTTAAGCCAATAATGCTGAGCTCATGCCCCGGGACCCCTGCGCCCCCACAGAACCTCGTCCCTGAGCTGCAGAGCGTGTGCCAGTGCAGAGAGCCCGTAATCCCGGCCGTCACTCTGGTGGTCACGCCTGCAGAGCCGGGCCCCAGTGCCTCAAAACCAGGACCCCGTCAGGCGAAGAAGAGCCCCGGGGCCAAGAGGAAACGCAGTGCCGGGGACGGTGAAGCACCCCCGGAGAAGAAGATCGTCGGCGATGGGACGAGACCTCCCTTGGCCCCGGTCACCTGGACCTCCGCCTCCACGGGGATAGTCATTAAGTAAATATAAACAGGGGATCAGGGACTGGTGATGCATTCATTTCAGTCTGACTGGTGCAGTTTTCCGAGGTGGATGTTGAGTTGTTTGTTCTGTTCCAGTGACCTCACCATGGAAGTCGTGCGGTACCGACTGATTGGCCCACAGTCTCACGCCGTTCTGACAGAAGCCCTGGAGGCGGCCACAGACTGTGATGTACGGCCTTCAGCTTTAAACCTCTGAGGATGTCAAGTATGTTTTGCGACGCTTTACAGTTTGTTTTTTTTCGCTATGCTTTCAGGCCGTGAGCAAAGCCCAGGCCTCTCCCCTTTGGTGGCCCCAGCACTGCAAAGACCAGGCCCAGATGACCCTACACCGGCAGCAAGCGGAGGTCTTCCAGACACTCAAAGGTCAGGTTCCCATTCGGTTAATTCCTTCATCCAGATGACACATTTGTACTTGGGGCTTGAATCTTGTGGAGCCCAAATGGTCCAAAGAGGACCTTGCGTTAAACAGCCTTACACGGCATGTGTTCCTGACCCAGACTCCTCTCCACAGGTGTGTGCTCCACAGGGGAGGTCCCGCCAGGCACAGTGCTGGGTCTCAATGTGGAGGACCCCAGGTTGGCCTTGCCCCAGAAGAGAACCCAAGCTGTGTCTGTCGTTTCTGCGGACCAAGGTACAATCTGGCCTCAGAGACGGTGGTGGACTAGCCACACATGCCGTGCACGACAAGCACTGTGCGCAACACAATCAATCCCGAGGAATCTGGTTACTTTATTTGAGATTACAGTCGTTTCCCCAGTGTCCTTTGTTCACGCTACGTACGTTTATCACTGCCAGCTGTAGTGGATCCAACCGGTCCCCAGACGGTATATGGGTGTGTTGGGTGTAGCGCCGGGGCTGGTTCACTGAGTACACATCTGGTTCTGAGCTCCTGGGGAGCCTCTGCCTGGCCATGCAGATGTGCCAGGTTCGAATCCTGGCAGGACCCTGTGCTCGAGCCTAGCCCTCGGTGACCCAATGTAAGACACTGACTCCACATGCGCTCCACCCAACGTCTCGGCTGGAAAAGGGAACAAAACATGACACGGATGTGGCATATCTGATGGGTGTTTTTTAAACATGTAATAATCTGCATGTTCCCTGACACGCAATACAAACAAAGACCATGGCTATCAGTCACTATGGCGTATTAACCATTAGCTAATAAATAATGTCGTAGCTGTAAGCGGGCCATAGAAGTCCTCCTTCAGTTAACAAGAGTTGCACATGACTTTCCTCTCATTGGTGCGGTTTTCAAAGAGTGCTGAACAGCAGCGTTGCACATCCCGGTGACTGGAGCGGTATCACTGTCCTTTAGATATTGACGAGCCGACAAGGGAACTGATGTTGAACGGGGTACCCGAGCACTGCTGTCAGAGTTCCCTGTGGGACCGCTTTGTACGCGACAACGTCACCGACAACAAGTTATCCGAGCAGGTAATGTGGTGTTGTTGTTAATGTATATGAAAACTCAAGTAAAATTCTGCCTATTCCTGTTATTTAACCAAAAACGTAAGATTCACAGACGTTGTTTGTCGTCACACACGGTTTTGAAACAGGAGATCAACCGCCGGAAGAGAGAGGTGCTGGTGCCGGGGTCCAGGCTGAGACCCACCCCGCCGCAGAGCCGGGTGCCCGTGCTGATGGTGCAGCAGCCTGGGAAGCAGGTGGGCCAGGAGATGAGTGGCTGGGGCGCCGGGTGGGATCTGCTGCTGCCCAAGGGCTGGGGAATGGCCTTCTGGGTCCCACTGGTGAGTACCGCCACACACTACACTTCTCTCGCCCTAGTGGCCACTTCTCGCACTATTACTGTGTGTGTGTGTGTGTGTGTGTGTGTGTGTGTGTGTGTGTGTGTGTTGTGTGTGGTGTGGTGTGTGTGTGTGTGTGGTGTGTGTTGTGTGTGGTGTGTGTGTGTGTGTGTGTGTGTGTGTGTGTGTGTGTGTGTGTGTGTGTGTGGGTCTAATTCGGAAGAAGCAAATCAGAGAAACGGCACATGATACGAAACAGGACAGAGACGGTTCTACTGTGCGATACATGGTGATTCAAGACCAATGCTCATATTGTTGATGGTATAATGGCAAATTGAGCTTTGTCATTTAGCCTTACTTAAATGACTACAGATGCTTTTGCATCAAGTCAAATGTTTCAGTTTTTCAAACCTCCAATTCTTCATGTATATTTGTTTTTCTTTTTTTTCGGTTGTTAAGAATGGTAATAATTAATGATGTAATATAAAATCGTGGTAAACACAAATTAATAATTGAGTAGGAAGAGCATTCCTTTCCACATTTGCTTTGTTCAGTGAATCAATTTATTTTATTTCCATTCATTAAAGTTCGGCAATTTCTTTTAGAACCTTTTTTTTCATGTTTGTTTATATCCCGACAGCAATCAATAAATTGAATGCCCTGTAATATCATTTCATTCTGCCGAAGGATGGTTTCCCCAATGGCTGCCCCTAGCTTTAACCCATTCGATGTTTCTCCCTGCTTAGGTGTACCGAGGCGTTCGTATCGGGGGTCTGAAGATGAGCCTGAAACACTCCCAGAACAAAGGAGCCCCCCATTTCCCCCACGACTTCCCAGACTGCCCTGCAGGGGTCTGCTTCCAGGGGGAGCAGGAGACGGAGCTCCTGAACAAGTTCAAGAGGTCAGAAGGTCACCTAGAGGCCTCAGAGCTGAGGCCAGGAATGATTTGTTCTTTGTGAGGGTCTTGTGTCTGTCTGTTCATGTTCAAAGGACCCTCAAAGGAAGAAAGCATGACTGGGTTGTTAAGCCCAGAGCTTTTTTCTGCTCTGACGAAACAAAAGGCTCCATCCCATGAGTGATGGGTTTGATGGAGTTTGCCATAATGCTCCAATTGTCAGATGATATAAATAACTCTGACACAATACTTTCAGACCCTGTCGGAAGTATAGCTCCACTTTCAGCCAAACTTTCAATAGAAGGTCACATACTTTTTCTCATGGCTCTGCCTGGTGACATGTAATGTTTGTTTCTAATCACAGCACAGGGTGTCTCCTTTCCCACAGAGGGACCTTAACTTCAGAACAGGATCTCAATTAACATTTCGGCCTAATAGTTGCCTTCCAAGGCCAATCCAGGAATAGCTGTCCTCAGTTCTGTGGGGTGTATTTTTATACCGCAGCGTTGTACGATCAAGCGGCCAAAGCGGGGGGAACGGAAGTTAAGTTCCATCCCTCCGTGCCGCCAGGGAGGTGAGGAGACGATAACGAGGCCGTGGTTCTGTCCGACCCCGCCGTGCCATGAGTCATGATGTCCTGACGTGTTCCATAAGTTGGCAGGGTAGCCCTGGCTGTTTTGACAAGCGCTTGACCTCCTGACCTCACATCCGTAGGCGCCCGCCTGCCAAAAGGACCAATTACATAAAACATGGCTGTCTGGCTCCGTTCCGTTGCCCCTGGCAACAGCTGGCGGAGGAGTGGGAGCTCATCACGAGCGAGGCCCCGGAGGTGGGCAGCGGCGCCGAGAAGAGGCGAGGACAGAGCGGTGCGGAGCCTGGCGGCCGGCCGGCGACGGCGGTGCAGAGCGGCGTCGGTGTCCTGAGGTAGGGGCTGAAAGGGCCTTTTGATCATGTGGAGGTGTGTGGAGGAAGTGACGGGTGAGCCGGGGCTTCTCGCCGCCTGCATGTTTCATTGATGAGAGGTTTTACATTCTATAAAAAAAAAAAAAACAGACAATTCCGGCATACTTTGGGGTTTTGGTCGCATTGAACTAATGGTAAATTTAATGTTAGCTGTTTGTTTGAATTGTCCACCAAAATTAACATCGCAAATTCTAATCTGAAACCAAGATGTCGATTTGGTTTATAGAAGGTCTTGTGTATCGTTGGTGGCTTTGGATGAATCCATCCAGTGAGACTTCGCCCTTCTTCCCCATAAGAACACGCGTTGTGAGTTTCCCTCCAAGGTCCCCGCAGACGTTCCTTTAACAAACCCGCCCACTAAATCACACTTCTAATAATATTGTTGCAATTGACTTTAAAAAGTCCCCTGGGTCAGGGTGAAGCAGTTCTGTGCCGTTTCCGAGGCCTTGCATATTAATCACTGATTACTTCTTCCTCCTGGTTTCTAATTCCCCGATATGCGTGCAGAGTTTTGACAGGAGTGATGCATGGCTCTCGTCTTCATCGTAGCGTCGGTGATGAGAATACCCAGCGTAGGCTCTGCTACAAATTGCTGTAATTCATCACCGAGATTAGTGTTGGTGAAGAGTTGCATCTGTCCCCGCAGGGAGGGAAGACGACTATGGACGGTGCATCCAAAGGAATATATCGGCAAGAGCTCCCATTTCTTTATTTTCTGGCTCTGTCGCAGTCTGATTTGGTTTTTCTTGGCGTTCCCTCCAGGAACAGGAAGTCTCTGAAGCTGCTCTCCAATTGGTGCCGGCCCACCACTGCAAAAGGTCAGAGGTCGCTCCGCGCCCGGGACCAGGCGCCTCTCGATGCCGCGTCGGGGGCCGCGCTGCTCGCTGCGCACGTGAGGGCGTTGGCGTGGGTGCGCCTGTCCCTGCTGTCCAAGGGACGGCCGGAGCTCCACGCCCAGGTGTGCGTTGCCACCCAGGAGGACCTGCAGCGCCTGGGCGACAAGAAAGAGGCCTACAGTGGGCCCATGGAGCACCCCCACAAAGACCGCTTCAAGAACAAGGTGAAGCGCCGCAAGAAGGGCAGCAAGAAGGCATCTCCGCCCCCCAAGTCCTCCACCACGCTCCCCACTCTGGAAGCCCCCGGCCCGCACCCCGACACTCCCCTGGCCGTGGCAGCCTGCTCGCTCCCTGCAGCGACGGGCCAGACGTCCGGCAGCCCTTCCTGCCCCCCCACCCCGGCTGAAGGCCCCTCCTCCTCCTCTGCCGCGTCTCCCGCAAACCTGGTCTTAGGCCTGTGGCCCGACCCCCTGCCCAGCGTCACGGCCCACTGCTCACGGGTGACGCTGGGCTGGGTCACCCAGGGAGACTTCTCCCTCTCGGCCGGCTGCGGTGAGGCGCTGGGCCTGGTCAGCCTGGAGGGCCTGGTCCGCACCCTGATGGCCCAGCCCGCGGAGCACAGGGGCCTGGTCCTCCTGAGGAACCCCAGCGCCCTCCACTACCGCTGGGCCAAGATCAACGTGGAGGCCTGATCCCGGGGCCGCGCGCCAAGGCAAGCCCTCTGTAAGTTACATTGCCCTTAAGTTATACAAGATGAGTTTCTGGTGGTTTATTTGAGAAGCGTTGGACATTATTGCACCCTTGAGCAAGATAGAAAAGGATACCATTTAATTTGACAAGTGGGTGAGGAAGTAAACATGCCATTCTTCTGTTTAAACGATAGTTTTTATTTTTGTATTTTTTCAAAAAGATGGGCTCAAGATATTTGATGTGTTGATGACTTTTCCTTTTCCCAATAGTTGTCATCTTTAAATTCCTTTTCATGAGAAATCTTCCAATGGCCTGAAATTTAAAGATCAGAAAATCCGAAACAATATTTGAGCCATTCCAATAAAATTCTTGTTTGATTTCAATCTGAGCCAGTGATTTTGAGTCTCTTTAGACTGCTATCGAAGGCCAAATTGCATCTCTCCATTTTCCTGCAGTGTAAACCATCCATCAACAAAGTCAAGCCTGTATGCAGAAGGGGCATTAACATTTATCTATTGGTGAAGTTCCACCTTACATGAACCCCGGGTGCCCACACATGTGTAGGAGGTAAATTAGAGGGTTGTTGCTTGGCAACGCTTAACTTTTCCTAACACTTTGCTGTGCAGTCGACACAGTGACCTGAGGTAAAGATGGCTGATTATGGCAGGTTATTAAAATGTGCTTGTAAACCAATAACAAGGGATTTCATGGGCTGCCTTTGTGAGCTGTGAGGATTTGAGGTCTACCCAGAGAAAATGCTCAAGAAGCATTATAATGTGGTACAAAAAAGGAAGTCGCAGCCACACCTTTTTGCCTCATCTCATTGTTACACTAAAGTTATCCTATCAGGTATCCTTATCAGTATTCTGGCACCATTACCTCATATACTCCTCTTGTTAATCAATCTCAATGGATGCTTAATGAATATTATGCAAACGTTAGTCCCTAATAATTTATTGGGTGCCAGAAGCAGCAGTATGCCTGACCAATGTCTGCCTTCTGCCAGAAGAGGGCGCAAATGCACTGACTTAAACCGCATGGCTTTACGCGATCTGTAGACAGTGTTTAACGTCACACACTCATGTGTCCTCTATACAATTACACTACATCATTGCTGTGGTTATGGAGATATTTAGAACTGTAAAAAGTATCTATATTAATAAAGCTATAACGGATTGTGTTTGTTGGGGTGGTTGGTCTCTTCAAATAAATCGGTGCTGGAAGATTTACATTTGATCTGTTGTGCATTCCTTATGCATTTTATCCTAAGCCAGAGTCTTATTAACTCAAATAAAATAACTGCTTCAAGCATAAAAGTCATATTTCTGCCACTCTGTTAATGTTAAAACAAAAAATTATGGCACAAAATGTAATACCAGAGTTGTGGCCAGAAATACCACTGATTTGTGCATATATATATATATAAATGTATACACACTACAATTCCTTTTTTGAAATAAATATATTTTTTCTTTTATATAAAGTTCTTCGCTGTGCACTGCATTCAGCGAATGCAGGGAGGGCAGCACAGCCACTCAAGAAGGTCCAACAGATGGTTCTAGCCGTCGTCTGATTGGCCAGCCCTGCCGCACATAAACCTGTCTGCCAGGGATCCATATGTTGAAGTGCTGGCCTCGGGCTGGACAGACTCTGTGTACCTTCTTCCTGTCCAGACGGAGAGAGCAGGCCTCATTAGAGCAGCAGAGGGGAGCAAGAGATGGACTGCAAGCGCATAGCTCGACCGGGTGATCAAATGGATCTCACCGACATGCTTACCAGGGACTTTATCCATTGTGATAAAAGTGCGATCTTGCGGTTTTATTTGTGTTCTGTTTCTGGCTATCAGGAACACGCCGAAGAAAGACAAGAGACAGCTGCAGGAGAATAAAAGGGATGTCACGGGTTGAATGAATAGCCTGCGTGTCTGAAGCGTGATATAACTGGGTGTGACACTGGCTCAATATTTACCCCAACAGGAACATGCAGATGTCCAGTGGAGCCAGGCCGTCAAACTCCTGGTAAAACACTATTCCTGGAATGCGCACAATGAAAAACCATTTCAACATTTCAGTGAAGCACTTGTTGAAATTGCATTACGGGTTACGAAAGAGGAATCCAGATCATTTGTTCCAACAACCTATTTATTAGGAGGACACAAGCAGGGGACGATATAAAAAAATACATTAGTCCTAGACACAAAATGGCAGACTTGAACAGTCTCTCATCCAACTGAAAGTGAGCCGAGATTCAACCCACCCGTTTGCGTCAATGGCACTGATTTCAGTGGCACTAAAGTGACATGGTTGCATCTGCTGACGTATTTTCCCCATAACGAATCAGAGTTTATGCATTCTGCCCTCGGCGCCAACTTTACAACTTTCTCCAATATGGTGCCCCGGTGTCTCTTTTCCTTTCGCGGTTGTTTTCCAATTTGCACATTCGTTCAATTATTTTGGTGGCGATTGGACCTTGTGATGAGTCTGGCACCGTGTAACCACTTCCTAACACCACAGGCTGTTAGCAGCACTGCTCCTCTCACCATTTCACTGCGTGTTGCGCTGACAATTCCTCTGCCAGTTATTGTTCTATGCATCAATAAGAGGGAACCAAGAATGGGCCCTGCAGGGTGTGTTAGCGCCGTTAGATTCAAGTTTCAGGAAATCGTGGACCTACCTGCAACAATGGCGCTTGCAGTGAAAAAAACAAAGTTGATTGGGACAACTTCTGTGGCATCAAACATTTTCATTGCCTGATTGAGAAATCTGTGGTGGAACAAAAACAAGGGTGTTTATTTTATTAGCGGCAGAAAAAAGAGCTAATATAATGACTTCGGTCGACAGAAAGGGTCATAGTATGACGGGTCATTTTAATGTCCATCCATTTATTTTATTCGGGATCAGAATACTGGAAAGGACACATAAAATCGGTTGTTATGTCTGGTGATTTTCAGGGATTGGAGCCGTCTCAGAGGGACAAAGGGGGTTGAGAGAGGTAAATAAACGGAGGGAGAAAGACTTACTTGATCTGGAAGGCGCAGGAGACGACCATGACGACCAGCATCACATAGAAGATAGGGTACAGCAGCTGCAGGTGGCCCTTGATGGACTCTGTGATCATCCCGGACACGGCTTTGACCGAGATCACCGTCATCGACGCTGCCAGCACACAGCCCATAACACTTAGTATATAGCAGTGTTTTTATCCCCCTCATGGTGTCAAAACATTTAACACTTTAATACAACTGCACCCCATTAAAAGATAATTGTAACATGTGGCGATGAAAGTGGAATGTAATTTGCCACTGTCAGGATAGCATGTTATCAGTGATATCATAGCACTTGCATTGATTAACTGCGATATTTCCTAGAGCAGGGAGGCGCATGGGCAGCTATATAGTGGTTTAAATGAATTATCCAACACATGTCCTCGTTTCTATAACAGGCTTTTCGGAAAGTCTGTTTCTCTCCTGTGATTACATCTGGCACATGTGCCCGGCCAGCGAACGCTCAACAACAAATTGATCCAAATTGATGTACCACGGATACCACGGTTACTACCACTGTGGAACCACCACTACTAATACAGGCCCCCCCCCCCTCCTACCCCCCTAAATGTAGCGTTCTGTCTGCACCGGCGCCAGACCCCTCGGTTATGGTTTTGGAGCCAGATAATGGAATCATGATGGGTCTGTTTTTGGTAGCCAGGCAACAGTGAATCCTTGGGCGGCCTACTACGACGGTGTGATCCGTCACCTCCGCGCTCTCCGTCACACAGCGGTGCACGTGCATTAGAAGCGTACCGAGCAGGGCCACCATCAGCAGCACAACCACCACGTGCTTCAGCTTCTGCATCTTGTACAGGTAGAGCAGCACGCAGAACAGGACCGCCTCCACGAACTGGAAAAGGGAAGGGAGAAATAACGGTCACAAAGACGGACGCCTAAAGGTCGCTCATGCGTACACTCCATGGAGAAATGCTCTGTATATTGATGCGCGTGTTTGTTGATTTGGTCATGAAAAGTGAACACAAAGGCGTTAGTCTCAAGAGGAGGAGATGCATTGTACCAGATGATAGCAGCTTGCTCTTTTTCCATCCACAGTCCCAGGGCAGGAACTTATATTACACACACACACGCACACGTGCACACGCACACACAAACTATTCCGTCCAACAGCTGCTAAACATTCCACGACCAATCGGTGGAACCGCGGTCACGGAGTCGTGACTTCCATCCCCTCAGCCTCAGACACAGTGGGCAGACCAAAGCACAGAGCTTTAATTGAAACAAATGTCTGTGGCACAGAAATTAAATGAATGGCCGGCCTCTAATGGGAAAGGCCCCGGGCTGTCCTTGCGAGTACTATAAGCACCGGCTTGCTGAAGAAGCCCCTGCGCTCCTACCACAGCTCTGGCTAGATGGGGTGCTAGTCCGTGTTAAATATACACTCCCTCTTAAATCATGTTCTTGCTGTTGGGGGTTAAATGACAATATGTATATTTGATTTGCTCATTCAATTTAATTAAATTCTTGAAATGTAGAGATGTTAAGGAGAGTTTCTCATTTGGAAGCCATGGTTTGGAAAATAGATTCTGACGGGTCACAACGTGGTCCGTATACAATTGGCAGCTCCAGACAATCGTTGAGATTTAGAACGAAGCACTCAAAGGATATTTAATTTCCCCCCTTTGGTTTTTTCTCATTTACGTGATTACATACAGTAATTAATTGATGGCATATCTCCCGCGGTTGAATGCCACCTGATGAGTATTCACACTGCATTCCCTGGGCTGGGAGAAAATATCCAATCAATCAGTTAAACCACAGGCTTCACTAGACAACAGATGCAATACACGCAATCATCAGTTCCATCAATCCATCCACCTCGCCTTCCATTTACATCCATCCATCCATCCATCCATCCATCCATCCATCCATCCATCCATCCATCCATCCATCCATCCATCTCTCCATCTATCTGTCCATCCTGCTCTCATCCATCGCTCTACCTCTCCATCTATCTACCTCTCCATCCATATCTTTACATCTCTCCATCCAGTTATATCTTTCCGCTATGGGCTTATATGTCGTCAGTCAAAAAGTGTGTGTGTGCGTGTGTGTGTATGGAGAACCGCTGCGTGTCCAGAATAACGATTGAAAGCCAAACACAGGAGACCAAAGACCTCTGTGGCCCTGGATGAGCTTTGAGCTGTCACCTTCACACGTTCAAACCAAACTACATTGTGTATATATATATATATATACAACAAATATACGAATATATACCTGTTTATATTGTATACATTATAGTACATTGTAGGGGACCATGGGGGTTGGTCATGGCACAATAAAGATAAACAGTTTTTTGTTCTGCAAAGGACTAACACTGAACCTGAAGGGCACCTTGGCTGAGCTGGAAAAGGCTGGAGGAATATGACTCGCCTCCGAGGGTCAAATGGATTCACTTTGCTGGAAAGAAAGTCAAGGGTGACAAAAATCTATTTTTCCAATTATCCACAGAACTTTATGGGCACCCTGGAAATACTGGCACACAGGACAGCTGAGAATGAACATTCAACCAACTCTGAACAGATTGTGCTAACAGTCACTATTGACTCCATATTTCATAGTGGGGAAATATACTGGTGGTGAATAATTTCAAAGTGGTTAAATATGCTTGCTATGGTCCCAACCGCAAGACAAGTGATTTAGAAATGAATGAAATGATGAAGAAAAATGAGGAACAGAAGTCAACCGTACATTTCTCCTGTGATGGTTTTAATTATTCAACACAGCGTGACAAATTTAAAAAGTTAAATCGATTTTTTTTTGTCAATCTTTGTAGCTCCATTTCAAAAGAGCCAATTAGCTGAAGCAAATCAAAGGAGACTTGTGTGTTTGGTAGCAAGATTAGGTTTGCTATGTGCACTGAAGGGTAATTCAATTAGTATAGATCGCACTCCTGGTCCTGAACCTCAATTTAAAAACAGTAGTAGCTTGCAGGGCAATAAGACAGAACAGAGTGTTAAACATCCTATTGTAAGCCCTTTGTTATTGAATGTCATTTTGTTGTAAATGTATGGACTATTTGATGCTGAGCAGGAGTTGACATTGTGTCAATTTAATAAAACAGGCAGATTTTCCATTATTAATTTTCCTCCATGTACATCATTCATTGGTTGTACAAATAGCGTTAAAGTAAACCCAAAACAAAACATACACCAAGCTAAGCTTTTAAGAATAAAACAGTTAAAGAGGAAGTTGAGCCCTCTAAACCTAACACACTCCAGGTCAGTGGGGCGGGGGGTGTTGGGATGGGATACATACCAGGTAAATGACGAAGGACAAGCTCATCGCATAGTACTGGACAAGCATGGCAGTGATGTGCGTTGAATTATGGGGGGCAAAGGTCACCAGGACATAGGTTCCTGTTATTGTCAGGATGCCGCCTAGCAGAGAGAGATACATCAGAAAAATGTTTCAGACCACCAATGCTGATGAACACGTTCCAAAGGGTTTTAGAACCATCTCATTCTGCTTACCGACAATGTCTGTGGCTCGCAGGGTCTCCTTAAGGAACGCCACCGATATGATGGCGCTCGCTAGAGGAGGAGAATCAGACTTTAGGTTCATAATAAAGAAATTCTGATATCCGACCAGCTCCAATCTGGGTGAAAGGGGCAGGTTCACTTTCTTTCATGTCATATTTGTTTACTACTACTA